>JACDJE010000201.1:843162-915286 GCA_016647715.1 Pavo muticus | reverse complement strand
GGGCTCAGGGCGCAGCGTTCCGCCGCTGCCCGCGCGCCCGCCTCAGCCCCGCTCCCCGGCCGTCGCCAGCGCCATGAGGAAGGCGGGCAGCCAGCTAGCCCGGCGCCGCGCCCGCCCGCGCCTCATGAATATTAACCGGCCCCGCCGCTCGGAGGAGGTGGCCCGCCGTGACGACACCGCTCGCGCGGCGGGGCGGGGCCTCGCCCATAAACACAGCGTGACGCCGAGAGGGGGGGCGGTGGGAGCGCGGTCGTTGCTGGGAAGCGTAGTCCGCAGCTGCCCCCCCACCCCGGCGACTACAACTCCCGGCGGCGCGAACTCCTCATATTCCCGCCTCCTGCTCTCTCTTTCTGTCCCTCGGGTGAGCGCTGGCCTGCGGCCGCCTGGCAGCATGTCCCCGTGATGGAAAGGGTTCACTGACCACATGTACCCATCCCATCCGCTGGGATCTGACGTGTTCTCCCTGCCGGCTGCCCGAGTGCGGAGCTGGGGCCTTCTCATCTGAGGTCATCTTGTCAGAGATGGGATGCAGAGGGATGTGCTGAGGGGTTGGGGATGTTAAGGACGTGCATGCTCACCGATGGAGCTGCTTGGTGTGAAGAGTCACTGGGAAAGCATGTCACTATATTTCAAGGGCTAGAATGACTGAAAACATTTCCCAAAATACTGTTGAAAAATCAGTAACTAGAAGGCAATACTCCCCCTTCCCGCCTGCAAATAAAGTTACTTTAAATGAATGGCTGAAAAGATAAATTACAATCAGATAGATGCAATTAGCACGAAGGCACGAGCTCTCATACTGCAAGGACATAACGCTGCAGTATTTATTCAGAGAATTCGCTTACGCTCCTGGGGACGTTTTAGCTGAGTAACGTGAGTTGGAAGAGGCTGTAGCTGCCTGAGGTCATTCCTTTTTAATACATTTTGTAAAATGGCAGCAAAACATCATGCCAGAGACTCATCGGAAATACTGTGGTCTGCAGTAAAGTGGGGATTCTGGTGCAGCATTGAGTGTATTGCAGCCCGATTCTGTCTGCTCCTCACATTCCGTTTTAATTATTCCTACTGATTCAGACCACCCTCACACCACCTTCTTCATGAAGGCTACCCCAGGCCTCCTGATTTAAATGCGCAAGAAAAACACTTTACGTGCAAAGGCACAGACCGACACACTCAGCAGAAGAAGACAGCAGGATCTGGAGACATTCCTGTTAGCAGTACCACTTGAAATAAAAGGCAGTTTGTAGAAAACAGTCTGCTACCCTTGAAGGCAGTCCTTGGAGTGAAGCAGAGAAAGAGGAGCTGTGCTTTTCTCTAACTGTTCAATTATCTGACTGTTCACACTCACAAAAAGATCTAAAACACAGAGATCTTCAGATACGTCTTAGGATGACAGAAACGGAAGGGCGGTCTCCTGGGACATCAGGTGTGCCCCCTAGTCCCCGGGATCCCAGGTCTCCCTACCTAGCTGAACGTCCTCTCAAAGCGAACCAAGTGGGTCCACTCACAGTACCACCCTGGTGGTCAGGAACTTTCTTCCACTTTTCAGTCTGAATTTACACATGGGTGGTCTGTACCCATGTGTTCACATTGCCCTTTGACTCCAATGGCTTTTTTTTTTTTCCTTCTGAGTGTCTCCCTCCAATGTACTTACAGGCAGCTGTTGTATCCCTGAGCAGTCTTTGCATTCTCTTTCCTAGACTAAACAAGCTCCTTTTGCCTCCCATGGCAAGATAACCTACACAGTGCAAGAACACTGGTGGTAGGCACCCTGTCCCTGGAGACACTCAAGGTCAGGCTGGAGGGGGACTCTGAGCAGCCTGATTTAGCTGTGCGTGTCCCTGTTCACTGCAGCGGAGTTGGACTAGGTGACCTTTAAAGGTCCCTTCCAACTCAAACGATTCTGTGATTCTATGATAACACAGAGTGAAGGTCATTTCGGTAGCCTCGGGTCAGGCATGTGGTGGGGTGAGCTGGAGGAGCTCCTGCCCAGCTCTGCACAATGCTGCGAGCCAGCGAGGCGCTGAGCTGACCTCGCTTCTCCTGCTGCTCAGCTGACTTACCGCTGCCCCGGGCCTTGCTAATGAAGGGCTTTAGGCAATTAAAAAACCAAGTAGCAGCACTGAGGTCCAGAGGGTGGAAAATTGCTGGATTTGTCTCTGCTCTGTGAAATTTGCTCAGGAGCAGGAGGCTGCAGTGAGGCTTCCTGTGTTGTGCCATGGAGAGAGAAGGCAGCACACTGTATCCCTCCCCAGTTTCCTGAATAGTCAGGCAGTGATTTCTGTAGCAACCCAGCATCTCCAAACGCTAGTGGTACAGAGCCAGGTTGTTTTTGCTTTATGCAGGGAAGTGCGTTTGAAATCCCGTAATTATATGCATGTTCAAACCGAACTCTTAGGCGTATGAGAAAACTGTGCTATTCTCCATTTCCCAGTAACTGATCAATGCTTTTTAACTCTCTTGGAATTGTGAATTTTGCTGCGGATTAACTACTGCTGTGAGACGTGGGAATGGAGCTTATGAAATTGATTTTTGTCAGAAGGAAGTGGAAGGGTGAAACGCGCATCTTCCTTTTCTGAAGTTTGATTGATGATGGCTATTTTGAAGAACGGTAAAATGAAACAGGGTGGTTTGCAATCTGCAGTTTTCCAGACAGTCTGGCAACCTTGATGAAGAGTTTTCTGATTATAGGAGCTTTGTACTAAAAGTAAGGGAATAAAAAGTAATTTGTCACAGATTGCTCTGATACCATACCAGAAGTCTTTATATCAAATGAACACATTGTACGTGCCCGCAGACAGTGGCAGGAAAACACCAGAAGGCCTTGAAAACCCGCAGTGACTTTTGTGGAATATACCCAGTTGCCAGAGACAGACAACATACAGCCTTTGTAGAATCAGTTTTGCCGTAAACTGTTCTCAAAGAGAATTTTTGAATTGTATCAAATACGCAACGATTACCCGATTTGGTTTTTGAAGAAAGCCTTTCAAAAAGCATGCCTTCATTAAACGGGAATTACTGAATCCCCACTTCTCGACTGCAGAAAACTTGGCTGACAAGTCAGTTCTGGACGAAAAGCTGATGAGCACCGAGAAATGCTCATGTGGGAAAAATTCTACTCATTCTTCCTCTGCTATAAGTCATCATCAACGGTGCTGTTGAACGTTCATCTGTGATTTAAGAAGGTGTAAATCACCCTAGCGATTCCAGTTAACGCGTGAAGGTGGGGAGGGAGTTTAGAAAGAAGGAATTTCATGTCCTTTAACGCTGCGAAATGCTAGGGGGCTTATTCAGCTCTCTTCAGTAGCCTGTTTTTCTAGTCTGGGAGATTTTCCCTACAGACATGGAAGCAAGAGACCAATTCAGTGTCAAAATACTCAAGCAAAAGACAAAACATTTGCCGCTGTACAGATAATTCAAAGAGCAGGAGAAGGATGAGCAAAGGGACCGTTTTGAATTGAACGATATAATAATATCCTTCTTTGTAAATGGAAATTGAAAGTCTTCATACGGAAGCTCTTCTGACAATAATACCTGATTTTATCAGCAGTGATGATTTCCAGTCTTTAAAATGCTAGGTACGCACCTGCCTCATCAATCGGTGGGGCTGTCACAACTGTAGGAGCAAATTGGCTATGCACATAACAAGGAACAGAAAATTTACACTGATTGCTGCTCCAGCTGTGAGCTTAAACACAACAACGTGTATGCTCTGGGCTGCTTGTGCTCATCCGAGAGTGTAAGGTCTTCAGCGTAGCAAGGCATTTAAGATGGTGCTTATTCAACAAAACTCTGAATTATAAATGTGCTTTTAGATTGAGCATACGATTAAGAACCGTTCTTGAACAGAGAAGTTTCCATTAATTGATGCCTGAAATAGAATTAGCCTTTAAATTATCTAACAGGTTGCACTTGTGTTTATATATTCAGGAATGGCAGAGCTGCATTGCCTGGAGGCTTGTTTGTACTTACAGCCCCCTAAATAATTTTCAGCAAAGCTTGATCTGTGTTTCTAATTCCAAAACCACTTCCACTCGAGTTATGTCAACACCACTAAATGTAATTCAGCTCTACACCTCAAAGCACTATGCAAAAATGTAATTATTTCCATGTTACAGGGAGAGGACAAAAGAGCCGAGTACCTTCCTGGCTGCATTTCCTGGAAGGAAACAGGCAGAGCTCAGGTCCCCGCATCCTTCAAGCAGGACATGAGGCTGTGAAGCACCCTTCTGGCTGAATGGAACATCTTGTCCCTGCTTATCCTGGGCTGGAGCCGGGTGCAGCACCCTTGTTGCCGTGGTCAGTTGGCACACAGCATTATCTGCCAGCAGTATGAGGCTCTCCCATCCCCAAGGAGGAAGGTCTTTACTCTTGCAATGCCCCTGGTTGCCACTGAGATTTCAGCTTCTGGCAGAGCTGAGCTGTACTGCACCCAACACGGTACGGTTTTCCTACGCAATCACCAGCGGCGTGGCATGGAGATCCTTTGGTTGCACAAATGCTTTCCGTTGCGATGTACGCAGGTTGCAGTACGCCAGCTCTGCAGTTAAACAGTTCGGAAGTGCAGTTTCATTAGCAAATTGTGGAATTTCTTCTCCAGCACAAACTTCTTGTCTCTGTCATGTATGAAGAAAGCGATTTACAGAAATAAATACCCGCTTCCCCATTGCCTAAAACTACCCACCGAGGAAACAAATTCAAGAAACACCGGCTTTGTTGCCAGGATTGATTACAGGTCTATGTTATTATATCCTAGTGTCACATTAAATCCTGTATTAAAATTAAAGCATTATTTTACAGATTTTGTTTCTCACTTGTGTTGATATTAATTGCAAAGCTAGACCTTCTAATTCCCAGTGGATTCAGCAACCGTTATACACTAATCCTCTTACTGCATCTTTGGCTCTTCCATTCTCAGCTGCATATTTTGTTTGTTTTTTTAAAAGGAAAAGAGCTTCATTTTCAGTTAGATGTTAATGCACTGAAAGATTCTCTTCCAGAACTGTAGAAATCCTTCCATGTAATTATTTCATTTTATCTTTCATGCTCATATGGCTTCTTAAACCCATTTTGTTTCAGAGCCTTGCAACTCCTGAAGGTATAGTATTCATCACTGCTGATAGAGATGGATTGTGGTGGATTCATTAAGCTGTAACCAACGCAGAGACTTGGATGCAGTGTTTTTATACACTATATAAGCCTAAACAGAACGGCTGGCACATTTGCAATGACCCAGGAAATCCAAACATTTTTGGTATCAGTTTTTCATGAGGTTAGTCATCTCCCACTGATTCACCTAGAAGCGTCTCAGCCAAGTGATGGCACTGCCTGTAGAAGGGCCATACATGAAGGCCTTTCGCTAAAGCTGAGCATATTTTTCTTCCATACCGCACGTTTGGCAACAAGGCTGGCTGAGAAAGTGCATTCCTCTTCTCCCTTATATATGTCACTTCTGTATGATATGCTGCCCTGTGACTCTGGGGATGCCCTGGCAACCAGGGGATGTAAATGCTCTTCATTAATAGGAATTATGCCTTAAGAATCTCAGGTATTGCTTCAAGGCAGTAAGAGTCTATCTCATAAGTGCATATTGTTACTTGTGAAGGAATATGCACTGATGTGAGAACAGCGCCATGGAAGATAAACTTTCAAAGTATGTTACTGATTATTTATATCAGTACAGAGTGCTATCAATGGCTGCATCTACAGTAATTTACTAGAAGCATGAGCACAGGTGCACATTATGCACTTTGAGGGAATTATTTAGCTTTATTTCTTGAACTTGAAAGGTGTATCTTGTTGACAGTAAACATAGAAATCCTCCAAGGAGCTTAATAAAATAAAGCCATATGTCTGTATCAACCTGGAAGGTTGATACTAAAGTAGCCATCTCAGCAGTGGAGGTGTAGTTGTAGGGCTGTGCATGAAATTAAGAATGCTTTTAGCAATACACCAGGACAACATGAATGAACTCAGTATTGAAGAATGAATCTAAACAAGACATTCAGAAAAATGAGGCCAACATGCAGCCTATAGGTGATAGGGCTCCCCAGGTGGTGACCAGGTTATGGTGAGGCCCTGCCTCACGTCCTCTGTAAGTCTGTGTGGAAGCTGACCTGGTGCAGGTGGGGAGCAGCTACCATTTTGGCATCCAGATTTCAGTGAGGTGAAGAATGATTCCGCACTGTAAGCTTTGCAGGTGTTGACCAGGGCACAGCAAATCATGGTCACAGGTATTTATTTGGCCTCCAAACTGTTTCAGCAGCATCGTTCTGCTTTCAGCTTCCCATAGGTGCCCTGTGTTGTTCTGTGAATGCCATGAACAGAGCTGAACGCTCTGTGCAACTCCACCTGCTCTGGCCAGAGCGAAGATAACCAGGTTCCCCAAAGGAGCACAAATTCTCCTTGCTACAGCAGAATAAGTCTCATCTTTTCCAGGTGCATAATGCCCAGCCACCTTCACCAGTCCATGCTCTCCAGGGTACCAAGGACCCATGACCTACCTATTGCGCAGATTGAGATGTGTTTTGTGGATAAAATATTCCTTGGCCTCTCGAGATGGCAGGTGATGAATTTGTGAGAGCCCTCGTGTAGCTGAGGACTGCGGCGCTTTGAAAGTCAGCTAGATTTTTAGGAGCTCTACATCTGCCAACAGATTGGGATAAGCCATTTTCATAACAGGATCGCTTCAGCTTCCGCCTGCCTGGTGCATTTCTTTGGCACACCAGGCAGCTCTGTCCTGCACCAACAGCAGGTCTGGAATTCAGTGCTGTGCGAACCTTTCAAGCATGAATTTCTGACAAAGGTGGTTGCCCAGAGCAAATGGTGAAAGCTTTTCTTGCAGAGATGAAAAGGTGGAGAGAGGGAACCAGCTTGGCAGCTGGGGCAGTAAGCAATCAGTGCTGTGTTTTGTTTTGTTTTAAAAGAGGTTGAAGTTTTCCCCATGCAGTTGACTTGTGTTGCAGCAGAGAAGACTCACCATGGAGCATTTCTCCCCATCGTCTGCAGACGGGCTGCTGGCAGCACTCCCATCCGCAATGATCTGGCATAGCTGGCCTGTCAGGATTTCTGTCTGATAGCTGAATATTTTGTGTCATGCCGTTCTTGGCTGCCCTTTTATACTTTCTCCATATTAGATAACACAGTGCACAAGAACCTCCAGCAGATTCTCAGGTGATGGGCAGGAAACCATTTACCACATCCTTCCCCCACTCTATGGCATTGCTTTCAAATAGCACCATCTGATTCCTAGAATGTGAAGCTTTGTCTTTGCTTGCTTTATCCAGAGCTCTGCTGCCTCGATGCCATAAGGCGTGCCTCCTCTCCATCACATACCCTGAGAAGAAAGGCACTGCACCCGCTGCCTCTTGCTGGCTGCAGTTCTCCATTCTCCGGCACATGCAGAAAGTAGTGGCCCAGAGGCTGTGCTGACTCTCCCTCCATTCTTTCGTGCCACTGAACAATTCTGGAAGGAAGTGATTAGGCTGAGCCAGTGTGGCTGTGGAGTAATGGAGGCCACACAGGCATGACGTTGCCGGAGACCGAAGGAAGCCAAGTTGTTTGGAAAGCCTCCACATGAAGCTTGGGGCAAACACATTCACTGCAGAGGGGAGGTGTACCTCTCCCAGGGAGTGACAGGTGAGCTAGAACGTGCTGAGATGAATGCTTCTCTTTCCTCTAACGTCTCCTTGCTGTCATGCCTCGAGCAGAATCATTGAAGAGGTTGGACAGAAGTGACCCTGGAGGTCATCATTCTGTGAGCATCAAAGTGAAGTCACATCGCCCAGGGCCTCGTCGTACACAAGGCACAAGTCAGGCAGGGCTTTACAGGCTGAAATTAGCAGCCTGACTCACAGGACAAAAACCTTGTTGTCAATGAGATGGCAGCTGAATGCGCGTAGCAACAGATTGTCAAACACATAACTAACCAACGGCTCCTTTCTTTCAGGAGCTGAGGAATAGAAATCATTCGTGACATTTCCAATCTATGTCCTCTCAGGAGCATAAAGTTGAGGATGAAACCACTGGTCTTGCCAACAGTGTCCTGCTGAAGGATGCTGTTACTGCAGCACGCCAAGGGGACATGCAAGCAGTACGGTGGCAGGCAGCGTGGAACAACCAGCTCTAGAAACCTTTCCCAAAACTGCCGCAATGGGATGCTGGCTTCTCCCCAGAAGCCCAAGAGTGTAAATCCCTTCCAGAGCCCTTGTTTATTTTTATGTATGTATTACTAGCCCTCCAGCCCTCTTTCAAATCCTGCTAAGCTTTTGGTTGTGATGACACTCAAGAGGAATGGATTCCACTGAGTAATTGCACGCCGCACAAAAATTTATTTCCTTTTTATCAGTTTTAAATGCATCCCTTTTCAGTGTAATTGAACGTTCCCTTGTGTTTATGCTATGAAAGCGAAACCAGCAGCATGTGTTTATGAGGGCATTTGCTGGACAGAGTCTGAGCCTGGCTTCCCGCAGCTCCAAGCCAGGGGAAATCACTCAGAGAAGAATAAGCAAATCAATGGTTCTGTTTAATCAAACTCAACAGTAATTTGCAACAAAAGGAAAATCTTATTCTCGAGCATTTTCACAGCAAAATTAGTCCTTATAACAGACAAAAGATTTTTGCTATTTTTTTTTTCCTATTTTCCATCCAGGAATGGTTTCGTACTTTTTCTCTCTGTAAGGGAAAAATCAAGCAAACACCATCACCCTGGCCCTTTGTTCCAGCTGCAAAACGTACACAAGAACACCTCTTACTAAAGCGGCTAATTAAGCACATGATCCCTTTTCCCTTCTCATAAAAGCTGCTGGAAAGCAACTCAAGCAATGTCCTTACTACAGCTGTGCTTGGAAAGCTCCTGCCTTGGCAGGGGAAGGGCACTTGTGATGGCAAGACAAGTCTGTTCCCACATTCCCTGATGGGCTGGGGTCACATCACATGTTTACACACTGCTTTACCAGGGAATAGCAACATGGACAGAAGTGTTTATTTTTGATGTCACTACATTTCAGCAGATGTTACAGGCTCAATTATCCCGGTACTTCAGCTGGAACATTGCATTTTCTCTAAGCTCCATTTATTTGGCTGAAACCCTTTTGTTGGATGACACTGCCTTCTGTAAGCTGGAGCTTCAACATGGGAGAGCTTGACAGCTACCTTTGGTAAGCAAATTTATCTTTTTGGATTGATTCCACAGCCCGGCTACAAATCACGTTTGACATACAGCTGAACAAAACAAGTTTCTTAACATGGAGTATAATACACATGCCCATTCTAGGCTATCCAATGCTTTAACGCGGGCTCATTAGTCACAAAGAATAAGTCAGCATTCAGATAAACTACGCTTCTGCAAAGCAGGAAAAGTCTACATTCAGCATCCTCACGGGAAAGGTGAGCATCTCTGCGTGTCGGGAAGCAACGCGACGCATTCCACAGCTCTTGAGTCACAGCTGGGAAATGCAGCACAGCAGTTACTCCATTCTGAGGCCTACTGTGATGAGCTGTGTTGGAGTTGCGGGCGATTTTAAGAAATGGGGATCACTCGACTCATTTTGACTTCCTGCCTTTGCCAACTTTATGAGCATACCATGGTCACCGTTCTTTCCTGCATCGCCTTGTGAAAGAGAACCGTGCGTTTGTAATTTGTGTAACACAAACATTTGAAACGCTTTCTGAGGAGCACGTGTAGTGTTCAACTTCATTTAGTGTAAATGAAGTTGAAAATAACTGGGAATAATGAGCCGAGCAAATAATATAGAAATCAGCCAAATGCCAAGTCAAGCAAGGTAAAGCAAATACTTCAAGAGAACGGAATCATTTTCTTTTAAAATCTACCTGAACATAGAAATACATCTCTCTCATGTCCCCCGCTTTACGAACACACGTACATGTTGGTTGGTAAGAAAGCAGGAGCTGCCATTGTACCGCATTGTGATCTGTAGCGAGATGTGGCAGCTTTCTGCTATTTCTTAACAGAAATTCAGTAGAATGACACATTAAAGTTTTATTACTTTAGTGGCAGTATTCTCCAGAGAAAACAGTAATAAATTCCCTACGCTGTGACTGTCTAAATAGATTATCCGACAATTATTATTAATTATTAATCATCCAGTGACTCAGAAGCCACCCCGTGGCTGCCTACTGCAAGAATCCTACAGCTTTTGCAACCTAATGATATGATTTTCTAAATTACAGTGTTGCAATGCTAAACCATATGAAAGGTTAATGGGAGAAGGAGTGATGAAGTGATACGAATGTCTAAGGTGGTACCTTGACTTGCTGGCAGTAGGTTGTGAAAAAGCAACCCAAGCAAATTCAACAGAAAACTAGTTAACTTACAGATTATTGCAAGAATTGGAATGGGAGTTGAAGGCATTTTAATGGGTCTGTGGAGGGATTTGTGAAAATACCTTACAATAGTCCAGTAGGTAAGTATATCTTCTCTTCTGTTATCCAAGAGCACCTTTTCCAAGCCAGCGTACAAGTGGCAGGGCTGAGAGCTGTAATTCACATTATCTATGCGCATCCTTGGCTGCCCATGTTTACCACTCAGGAAAACAAGATTGATTTCTCATTCTTAAGCACATTTGTAACGTCTGTGCAAATGAATGTAGGACACATCCCAGCAAGATCAATATTTATGCAGCCTACTTTGGAAAGAACAAGGGAGTTGCTTCAGCGCAGCAGGGGACCTACTCATTGGCTTTCGTGCAGTTTCCTCTTCTCCTCCTTTTCCACACAATTTGCCTGCTGGGTGCTCACTGCTGATTAAAAGCAGTGCTAATGAAGGGATACCCCCAGGCCACCTGGAGCAGTGGGACCCCATACGGATGCACAGCCAAATACAGTGCCCATAGCTCCTGTCCGCAGCTTCCTCCAGCCCCATCCATCTGCTTCTCTGTGGCTCATGGCTGCTCGCACTTCATGCCTCTTGCAAAAGAGCAGCGATCAATTATCCTAATTAAATGCAACGATGGAATATTGAATACCATGGTTTATTTCCTGCTTTAAAGGTTCACGTCTTTCGTGTGTGCTCTCCCCACGTTGCTTGTCGCAGCTGATCTCGTGCATTCATTTTGTGTTATAAACAGAGAGGGGAGAGTGAATGGTACCCACAATAAATCTAAAGGCAGAAAGGAAGCATTAAAACATGCCAACCTTTCCACAGCGTGCCGATGTTTAAAAGCATCCCCACCAGCATTTTTTCCAGCTCTCACATCCCTGGCTCGTAGGAGGCTGCAGCTTCACCAATCACTGGCAGAAGGTGGCCTGTATGAATTGTCTTCTTTCTGCCCTATTTATCAGGAGACTTTTTTTTTACCCTGACTTGAATAAAGTTAGAGGCCCTCAAGTTCACCTGCTGGCATGGGTTTCTGCAGAGCTGTACGTGTCTTTAAAAACAAACTGGAGTTCAAGATCAGCAGCTTCACCGTATCCATGCCCTCTGATTCACGGAGCTGGCTTAATTCTCCATCTCATAAAGCACACCTTGCAGATATAAAACACATTCCCAGTAAGCATTATTTTTTTCCAAGGGGCTCCACCACGATTCTAGCATTACAAACTCCAGGTTATTAATGAGCCTTCATTTCTATGGCTGTACCACTGAAATGCAGCATTAGCAAATAGCACGTTGAATGCCTCTGCTGTAAATAGTTCAATTTTCCTGAGTAGCTAACTAGGCAATAAGAACCCTGTCACTTTTATGTTGACAAAGTATCTTAGTTACTAAGTAACTATAGAGATGTTTCTCTTCTGCTTGACGTAATTACAAAATGCCTTTCATTAGCTCGTGAAAATGTTCGGGCTCAAAGCATAATTCCTACAACACGCTTCCCTGTTTGCAGGGAATGCAACTTACGGTGACCTATATCAGCTAAGAAGATTTGCTGCTTATTTCCCCATGCCTATAGCCCCTTACAACCAGGCTGAGAAATCTGCAGCCGCCTCCCAAACCGCGAGCTCAGCCTCCATTGGTTTTGCTGCATCCCTGATCCCCAGGCAGACCTCTCTCAGGCTCTCCAGCCGGTGTGGGCTTTGTCCTTGGAGCTGGCTGAAGCCTTGGCATACAGAAGCTGGGGCTCGCACGCATCCCACTCAGGGTTAGCATATTACAGGTGCCATTTGATCATATTTGTGATACAGCAGAAATTGTAATACATAAACTATACTGGTGTAGTTTCAACAGATGTTTTTTCCTCGATGCTAGGACGTGACAGAGGCTCCACCGCCTCCCAGACAGGCTGTCCTCCGCCCCGCTGCCCCAACTGGCTGTACATGTTAGATTTTCCCCCAGTGACTAGCCTGAAACTTCCTCGCTGCCCCACAGGCAGAGGAGGGCAATTCCGTTCCTCTCTCTGGCATGTTGCAATGGCCTTCTTTCCTCCTTCAGGCAGGACAACAGCTAAAGGCAGCTTTGCTTGTCCTCCATCACATCTTACAGATGACTGCTTGCAGCTCGGACTTTGTTAGCCAGGTCTCCAGGTATCCGAGGTCAGAGTATAGCCGCCAGCCTGCAAATAACTGACTTCTGTATCACTGCCAATGCACAAATAGCTAACTTCTGCACAACCTCCTCTGCCTTCCTTGCTAGGGGCACGTGCCCTCATCCTTTTGCCATTGCTGTTAATTGCATCATCCACCCACAGGCAGCTGATGCTTCAAGGAAAAGAAGTCAAACACAAAAAGGACTGGGCATCTCTCCCACCAAAAGGAAAGCAGTCAAAGATCCCCCATTTCAGAATATTTATCCACCATTACTTCCACGGCTGCTCTGTGACTGCTGGCAGTCCCAGTGCCCCATGCTATGGCACCTGGTTTCCACCTCACTCTTCTCCCACTCCTGTGCACTGGGGCTATGCTTGGCATGCAACTCACAATCCCAGTGTGTCTTCTGCCCACTCCTCCTGCCTGGGCTGGAGATAGATGAGGACAACAGATAGAGGGAGCGAGCGGGGGCAGCAAGCTCTGGGGCCACTCACAAACCCAGCAATCAACCAGCCGGTTCCACAGAAATCCACCTTTTCTTCCTTCTCTTTGGATGACAAATAAAAAGGAACTTATATCAACATGGAGGTGCTCTCTTCCTTGTTTACAGAGATCCCAACCTGCAGGCAATGGCAGCCTGTAAGCCCTGTCACATGGCTGCAGCCTGAAGGGATTGTGCCAGGCCCTTACAGAGTGTGCGGTAAGAGTAGTGCCACTGGGCAAACACATCCCTCTTTATTCCACTAAGTATTACCAGCAAAAAAAATAGGAAAAAATGTTTATCAGTCCATGGAAAATTTGTCCCATTTGCTTCAGGGTACACCTATCCATGGACTTAAACATTTATTGACCCCTGTGCAAGCGCAGCCAGAGAGCTGAACAAAAGCTGAACATTTCCAAAAAGAAGCCAGCTCACACTGCCAGAAGACGTGGTGCTCTAAGGAAATTAAGGTGAGCAAGACTGCAAAACTGAGATGCCTGCACTTGCAAATTACTTGCAACAGGTCCAACAATTACCTGCCTGGTGCTGTTGTTTTACCTTTTGCCTACCACTGGGTATGCAGTTAAGCTCATTCAAGCGTGGCACTGAGTCATCTCATTTGTCTGCAGCTAGTTATTGGCCATTATAATAACAGTAGCGTGATACATGCAAAAGCACGCCAGCATCATGTGGATGCCTTCTTCCTGGAAGCATTCAAGGCCAGGCTAGATGGGGCTTTGAGCAACCTGGTCTAGAAGGAGGTGTCCCTGCCTATGGCAGAGGGGTTGGAACTAGATGATCTTAAAGGCTCCTTCCGACCCAAACCATTCTATGAGTCTATGATTCTATGATCCTATGATCCTATTATCTTATGATTCTGTGACCATGGTGGCTGTATTTGGTATTCTGTCCAGCTGCAGCATCATCCAACAAGAGCCTGGTTGCAAAACATTCGTTGTTGAGTTAGGAGCAATTTGAGGGGCAGAGTGGAAAGCTCAGCCACATGCAAACACACCCACATTGTGCTTGCTTCCTCCTTAATTGCAGATGAGCAGAGCCCAGGCATTTTTCTTTTCATCCAGATTGGATTTGAGAATAAGCGATGTGTGGTCCCCCTCAGGGGTTGGTACTGGGACTGATGCTCTTTCATATCTTCATCAATGACGTGGCCAGTGGGATCAAGTGCAAGTTTTCAGATGACACCCAGCTGTGCAGTGCGGTCGACATGCCCAAGGGAAGGGATACCATACAGACAGACCCAGACATGCTCAAGCAGGGAGCACAGGAGAACTTAATGAGGTTCAACAAAGCCAAGTGCAAGGTCCTACACCTGGGCCCCAGAAACCCCTGCTATCAGTACAAGCTGGGGGATGACAGGATGGAGCACAGCCCTGATGAAAAGGACTTGGGAGGACTGGTGGATGGAAAGCTGGACATGAGCCAGCAATATGCCCTCGCAGCCCAGAAAGCCAACTGTATCCTGGGCAGCATCAAGAGAAGCATGGTCAGCAGGGCAAGGGAGGTGATCCTGCTCCTCTACTCTGTGCTGGTGAGGCCTCACCTGGAGTACTGTGTCCAGATGTGGAGTCCTCAGTACAGGAGAGACATGGACCTGTTGGAGTGCGTTCAGAGGAGGGCCACAGAAATGATCTGTGGAATGGAAAACCTCTCCTGCGAGGACAGGCTAAGAGATATGGGGCTGTTCAGCCTGGAGAAGAGAAGGCATGGGGGAGACCTGACAGCAGCCTTTCAGTATCTAAACGGGGGCTATAGGAAAGAAGGGAACAGAATCTTTAGCAGGGTTAGTTGTGATAGGACAAAGGGAAATGGCTCCAAACTAAAAGGGGGGAGAATTAGATTGGATATAATGAAGGAGTTTTTTACAATAAGGGTGGTGAAGCACTGGCACAGGTTGCCCAGAGAGGTGGTAGATGCCCTGTCCCTGAAGACATCCAAGGTCAGGCTGGAGGGGGCTCTGAACAACCTGATCTCGCTGTAGGTGTCCCTGTTCTTTGCAAGGGAGTTGGACTAGATGGTCTTTAAGGGTCCCTTCCAACCCAAACTTGTTTGTGATTCTATGATAAGAAAATAAGGGAGACCAGAGATTATAACAGGAGTCATTACCTCCTTCCTCAGGTGCTGTATGCATCCAGCACGTGCTGTCTGAGAGCAATTTTCTAGCCCCCCCCTCCCCCTCCCCACTTACATATGGTGCCATCAAGTAGCTTATTCTGTAGCAGGAGCAATTTCTCCCACTCCTTCATATATCGGCAAAGAGAGTTACTGCTGCAGTTTGGCCAAAATCCTTAAACTGGGAGGGTGTGTGGGGATAACAAAAGCTGTGGATCAGCTAGAAGAAAGAGTGGAAAAGGAAACAAGGATTGTATCACTGGCTGCACCTCAAGTGCTAATGGGAATTTGGCCTGCGTGCAGCAGATTGCAGATTTGGATGGGTGCAGTGTAAATCCTGGTCACATCTTCCTCTGGCACTTGGTGCTGCTTCTAAAAAAATTCAGATCTCAGGTTCTGATAAGAGTTTTTGCAAGGTTTTTAAGAAAAGTAAATAAATGGAGAGAGAAAAGTAATGATACGTATCATATATATATGTCTATACAAGACAATGACAAATTTTTACAAAAAGATGCAGGAAAGTATTCCTTTTAGCCACCTTTCTAAGGACAGCCAGCATCTGATTGAGGGCATACTTTTTTTCTTGCAGTAGAAACATTCTTGCTGATGATTTATTGTCAGGAAAAGCAGAACAAGTGTCAGTACTGTGTCCTGTGAATACCCTGGATAAGGTCTTAAATCACAAGATTTTGCCTTTCAAACGCTCCTCATTGCAGCAAGCCCTGTGTTTACCAAGAAACATAAGCTATAAGGAGAGCGGGTTCTGTTTGCTGCAGCAATATACCTACAACAATCATGTTGTGGTTTTGGAAAATCCCTTGCTGTTTTCCTTGTGTATCTTGAGAACGATTCCATCTTGCCAAGATAAAAGAAGACAAAAGCTCAGGCTATCCTAGAACCACGCTGAATGCTTAATTCAATAATGGAGATCTGATGTACAACGCCAGGGCTGCAGACAAAATGTGAAAACTCACGGCTCCGCGTGAGCTCTCTCTCAGGATAGAGGATAGATCCCAGCTCAGCTTTTGTTGCAGTAATGCATGGAGTCCTGGCACGGAGCATAAATTAAGATTTATTGATAGTAGTTGCAGCTCCAGGGGCAAGGAAAAGTCACACTGGAACAATACACTTCCTGCCTTCACGGATCATTTTTCCCAACTAACCCCAGAGCCAGGCTCGCTCTCCCTGTTCTACTTTCCACCAGAGCTGCCTTGTAAGGGTCTGGCAGCATCTTCTCTCCCCCAGAAGCAACCAGGTGGTCACAGCGGGACGTGCTGCCCTGGATGCACTGGCGGGCCCTGGGGAGCCCCTGACACATGGGGGGAAAAGTAGGACTTGGTGTCCTACCCCAGCAGACACCAGGTATTCATTAGGAAGTGTTCCCTGGCCTATGACAGGCACATTAATCTTAATATAAAACAAGTTAAAAACCTTTAATATCTGTCAGGATGGTTTCTGTTGTGTGCGCACAGGTAACATATGGAGTTTCTAGAGGCCTGGGCACACTTTATTACCTGAAATCAATTAGTCAGAGTTCCTTGATCTTCAGCACGGGATCCGGCAATTGTGCAACTCTGGAAAAACCTCCTGTTGCACAATAATATTTGGTGCCACCACCATCTAAAATACAACTGTGCAATCAAGGCTGTATTGTGAGCAGTGGCCTATTTGTACATCACACATACCTCTCCCTGCCCACCTGCGTACAGCTGCACATACCAAACACTGCCTGCCTGCTGGGGCAAACAGCAGGCAATCCTCCTTTTTGCACAGGGTGAGATGTGCGAGGAAAACGAGATCAGAAGCTGAAGTTTGTCCCTGGCCACCTTGATACGTATATAACCACCAGCGGGGAAGACATTTCACAAAGGGGAAAGATGACTGGCCCTTGCTCCGAAAGACTTCAACCCCACACATTCCCTGCCCCAAGTGAACCTTTCAGAAGAAAATATGAATCACCACACAGCGATTTGACTTCTTATAACATTCCCTAGTCAACAGGGATGGCGATCACACCATGTCATTTTACAAATATGTATGGACCAGCCCTCACCTCAGAGCTCTTGCAACACTTCTGCGATGAGCAGAGAGCACGTGGACCTTCTCAAGGCATTTAAGCTCTTACTCCCACTGAAACCAGAAGGAAGAATTCAACCTTGAAGATCTGGCTTAAATGAAGCAGGAGATGATCACACAACGGGTTGCATAGTGGTGGAGAAGACAGGAACCCTGACGTCTCCTGAGTCCCAGCCTTCTGCTCATTATGCCTAGGTTCATGCCAGAATGCTTAATCTCCTAGAAGCTTATGCTAAGATTTCTGTGTTTGTTTAAATTTTAAAATGAAACCTAATCCCCTACAGGGAAGCCTACATCACTTTGTTTTTTCCCCAGCCCAGCCCAGAGGCAAGCAACCTTACAGCTTCTCTGCAGATTTGCTGCCACAGAGGAGATGAAATATGATTTTCTTGGTTGTTTTGTTTGTTTTTTTTTTATCCTTCATTGATTTTTTTCCTGGGTTCATGAAAGGTTCACAATTGAGAGTGATGGTCCTGTGGGTATGACTATCCATTTTAAGTGCCTTATTTTGCATTAAAGCATTGGAGGATAGGCTGCAGTAAGAACGGTATGGTAAGAAATGCCCGAGGGCTTGTTCCTGCCCTAGAGGCCCCCACCATTTTCACTTAAAACATGTTTTTGACCTGATTTAGTTAGAGCAGCAGAGAGGGCAGCAGCCATTTTACCTAAGCATGGTGCAGTTCATTTCAGGAGCAGAGAACTCAGAGGGATTGTGCTCCCCATTTGGTGGAGGGAAGGACACACCTCCTTCAGGTCCTACCATCCCATCCCAATCTGTGACCACCTGATTTGTCTTCTGGACACCAGGAGGTTGGGCTCCATCCACAGTGCGTGGATGCTGAGCTACCGTGTGAGCCACAGGGATCTTCTGGGCACTGAACCTTGGGGACCAGGGCCAGATTTTGGAGAGGGTAGGGCTCCTGCCAGCACCGGGCGGCAATCAGTCACATAAGGTCATGTTTTGGCCACCACAGAAAGCAGACCCAGGAGCTGTGTCTGGGTGTGGACCTTGGCCACCCGCATAGCTGGAACATTACCCACCCAATCGCCCTGCTCCACATCTGCTGGATATGTGACCTGGTTTCCAAGCCACCTCCCAGCTCTTGGTCACGACCCTTTCAGTGACCTTGTTCTTGGAAGTGGTTAGGGCACGTAAACTGGAACGGCAAAGGGGAAAAGGTGAACGTACTGATAGAAGACTTGCAGCACAAGGAACGTATCTGACAGCTTCAGCTTAAAGAAATGCCATGTGGTAACCTTACCACGTCCTGCTGGACTTGCTCCAGTGGGTCAATGCCCCTCTTGTATCAGGGAGCCTGTAACTGGATACAGTACGCAAGATGTGGCCTCACTAACGCCATTTGTAGATGTGTTTTCTACACAGATGCTTGTAGTTTGTTTGAGGTGGTATATTCTGTTTTTAATAAATTTAAGAGATTTTCTCATCTAAATATGCTGCAGACTGATGTCAGGCATATGATATTTAAAAGGATCCTTCCCCTGACCCCACAAGGCTACGCCCATCTTATCTGGTTTCTAATCCTGAGAGATACGAGGATCTGAGACAACCTTTTACCGAGAGAAGAACACAACCCAGCCTAATTACTTCCATAAAGGAGCTACGGTAGTCTATAAAGTAAGCTTACAATGAGAGGTGAGTGATGATAGAGGCTGTGCTTTCTGACCCAGGAAGGCTCTTCATTCCCTGTAAATGTTTCCCCTTGAACAGTTTAACAGCAAAGGCTTTTAGCCTTGACAAAACTGCACTCGCAGCTCGTCCTCCTGTGTCAAAAGGCTTTGTGTGCTTGTGGCTCAAGCCTGTGCTGGGCTTGAGGTCAAATATATGAGGTGGGTGCAGCTGCAGAAGCAGCCTCATTGCCACTAGGCTTCGAATCCCCTGCACTCAAAGCTGCCGGACAGCCCTGGATAGGCGGGACGTCTTTCAGCTGAACTGCACCTTGGCAAAGCTGCTTAGTATTCATCCTTCGGGTCCCATTTCTGTCCATCCTACAGGGCAAGGGCAATTCATGAGGAAGAAAAGGCATCTTATAAAACATAAAGTGTTTTGTTTTTTTTTTTTTCCAAGGAAGTCTGGAAGGCAGAGTGACAAGATGCATGAAGAGACTATTTATGTGGACAAGCAGCATGGCCTATTTAAGAGCCAAGTGAAAGAGTAATTATTCTGGACTCCCATTCTGATGTAAACCAAAAATAAAAAATGTCAGGATTTGGCAAAAAGACCACACACAGTCAAGGAAGCAGCGTTGGCAGCACGGAGGTTAGGCTAGCAATGGACTCTGAATGGGAGGCCAATGAAAGCTGAATCTCCTTCTTGAGAAAACATCAACCCGGCACTTCCAGGAGCAATTGACACAAGCAAAAGCACTGAAACACTTCTGCGAGGCGGACCAGCTGAGTACAGAAGTGAAGCCAATTACTGCTGTAGGCAGTTCACCTTCAGAAAAGTTGTGCACAGCGATGGATAGCACTGCCCTGGATTTCAGGCCAGCCACAATCA
This sequence comes from Pavo muticus, assembly GCA_016647715.1. Classification (NCBI taxonomy): domain Eukaryota; kingdom Metazoa; phylum Chordata; class Aves; order Galliformes; family Phasianidae; genus Pavo; species Pavo muticus. The sequence continues at coordinate 895,598 of JACDJE010000201.1, read as the reverse complement.
CACAGCCTATATGGGACTCCTACATAGTACCTTGGGCTGGTTGCACAGCGGAGTTGAGGGAAAGGCTGTTGATGTAGTCTACCTAGACTTCAGCAAAGCCTTTGACACAGTCTCTCACAGTATTCTTCTGGGGAAACTGGCTGCCCGTGGCCTGAACAGGTATACCCTTCTTTGGGTAAGGAATTGGCTAGAGGGCCATGCCCAACGGGTAGTGGTTAATGGAGTTCAGTCCAGCTGGCGACCCGTTTCAAGTGGTGTCCCCTAGGGGTCCGTACTGGGGCCCATCTTGTTTAATATCTTTACTGATGACCTAGATGAGGGGATTGAGTGTACCCTCAGTAAGTTTGCAGATGACACCAAGTTGGGAGGTAGTGTCAATCTGCCTGAGGGTAGAGAGGCCCTTCAGAGGAATCTAGATAAGCTGGATCGCTGGGCTGAGGAGAATGGGATGAAGTTCAAGAAGGCCAAGTGCCGGGTCCTGCACTTTGGCCACAATAACCCTACGCAGCGCTATAGGCTTGGGGCTGAGTGGCTGGATGATTGTGAAGAGGAAAGGGACCTGGGGGTGTTGGTTGATGCTAGACTGAACATGAGCTGACAGTGTGCCCAGGTGGCCAAGAGGGCTAAAGCCATCCTGGCCTGCATTAGAAATAGTGTGGCCAGCAGGAGCAGGGAGGTAATCATCCCCCTGCCCTCAGCACTGGTGAGGCCACACCTCAAGTACTGTGTTCAGTTTTGGGCCCCTCACTACAAGAAAGACGTTGAGGCCCTGGAATGTGTCCAGAGAAGGGCAGCGAAACTGGAGCACAAGTCTTATGAGGAGCAGCTGAGGGAGCTGGGATTGTTTAGTCTGGAGAAGAGGAGGCTCAGGGGAGACCTCATTGCACTCTACAACTTCCTGAAGGGAGGTTGTGATGAGGACGGGATTGGCCTCTTCTCCCAGGCAACAAACAGGACCCGAGGAAATGGCTGCAAGTTGTACCAGAGGAGGTTTAGGTTAGGCATAAGGAAAAACTTTTTCTCTCAGAGAGTGGTCAGGCACTGGAATGGCCTGCCCAGGGAGGTGGTGGAGTTGCTGTCCCTGGCAGTGTTCGAGAGGCATCTGGATGAGGAGCTACGAGATATGGTTTAGTAGCTCGTGGTAGCAATGGTAATGGGAGGACGGCTGGACTAGAATATCTTACAGGTCGTTTCCAACCTTGTGATTCTATGATTCTACGATCTGCTGTAGCACAACTCCTGAGCTGTTCAGAAGAAATTTTGGAAGTCCTTGCAGAAGCCAGAACCAATTTACACCACGAGAGTGCAACTGGTTCTGACCACAAAACAGTAGCTGCTATTTTTTATTTTGTCATTGAAAGAAGCTTATCTCATGTTTTGGAGAGGGGAAAAAGGGATGAAGTTCGGGAGAGAAGGACCAACCCTGTCACTGGTGCACCAAGCCTCTCACTGCTGTGCTGACTTGGGTGGCAGTGGGGGAGGAAGCGTGTTTGGTGGGTCTAAGGCAGGGGATGAATTTGTTCTGGCATTGATTTCAGGGTGGAAGTCTCACCAGAGTGAACATGAGCAGTCCATGCAGCCAAATGACCCAGCCCTCCACCGCCATTTGCTCCCTCTACTTTCTGGCATGTTCCTGCAACGTTTTTCTGAGCCAGAGGCCAGAATTTCTCAAGCACCTAAAATCATGCACTGTAATCAACCTGGCTTGATTGTAATTGCCCGACTTATAACACCAGACCTGTACGCTATAGTTGTTCAGCCCTCCGGTAACAAAGGTCCTCAGCAGAGGAGCGGTGACTCAGCACACCGCTGCCCCATTTGGCACAAGCCAAGCCTGGATTCCCTCCAATGGAGGGGATTCACGCTCTGACTCGTGCTCAGCAAATAACTCAGTGCTCTCACCCCACCTTCCCCACCTCTTCCCCAGGACCATGCTGAGAATGCAGCCGTGTACTCACATACTTACAAAGGGGACTTGTTCCAGAGGTCCATCCCACAGCCCCACGCCCATCTTTTATAGAGGCACACACATAGCCCTGGGCTTCTAACACTCATCTTCTGCCTTTCTCTCAAACCAAATGTCTGCAGTGGACAGCATGATTTGTGACTTCAGCCTAGTAGTACCTCTGTTTACAATCAACACAACAGGGGACAAAAGTATCTCTGTATCTCATAGAGATGGAATTATAATTAATTCCAGAGGATTCCTATGTGCACAGATAATTTGGTCTTTAGGAGTATTTAATGTACTGTAGCTACAACCTTGAAGCACTATTTGGAAACCTAAACAGGAAGAAAAGACCCACGTTTCCCCAGGACTGCAGAACAACATGAGTTTCCACAGGAAGAGGACAGGGAAGGCTGTGCACACCGCCCTCCCCATGGGCACTTGGTACTTTTGCCCCTTGATCTGGCTGCGAAGGACCTGAGAGGGGTGTTGTGAAGGATCTCCATGCTGAGGCCACCTCTGAAGGGGATGTCCCACAGTCCGGGTTTTGCACATGTGTTGAGTTTACAGAGAGCACTCAGACATACCAGTGGTGGGGCTGAGAGGTCACTGTTCAGCCCCCAGGCTGTGCCAGGTGTGATTTCTACCCCAGCTAGTGTGTAAGCCTCATGTTTCCAGTTGGTTCTAATGCAGCCCAGCTCAGCTGTGCTTTGGCCTCTGGGGCAGCAATAGCATCCTGAATACACCATGTGTCTCTATATTGTATTGCGCTGATTTAGAGGTCATCATCTTTTTGCTACCCATTTTCAGGGACCACCTTGCCTGTGCCCATGCTTCTATGTACTGTGTTCAGTTTCAGGACCCTCACTACGACAAAGACAGTGAGGCCCTGGAGCATGTCCAGAGAAGGGCAATGAAGCTGGTGAGGGGTCTGGAGCACAAGTCCTATGAGGAGCAGCTGAGGGAACCCGGATTGTTCAGTCTGGAGAAGAGGAGGCTCAGGGGAGACCTTATCACTCTCTACAACTGCCTGAAGGGAGGTTGTGGTGAGGTGGTAGTCAGCCTCTTCTCCCATGTAACTAGCAATGGGACTAGAGGGAATGGCCTCAAGTTGCACCAGGGGAGATTCAGGTTGGACATTAGGAAATACTTCTAAAAGAGAGTGGTCAGGCACTGGAACGGGCTGTTCAGGGGGGTGGTGGAGTCACTGACCCTGAGATGTTCAAGAAATACTTAAATGTTGTACTAAGGGACATGGTTTAGTGGGAATATAGGTAGTAGGTGGATGGTTGGACTGGATGATCTTGTAGGTCTTTTCCAACCTTGGTCATTCCGTGATTCTATAATTCCACCTAAACCCTACTACAGGCAGAGAGCATATCTCTAATCCCCTCTGATGCCTCCTGCCCCAGAGACAGGGCTGGACCTTGTCTCCTCACCACAGCTAATGCTCAACACATGTGAAAAGGCAAGGCCAATCTGCTTGGTGCTAGGAAGAAAATGAACCAGGGGAGTGAACTCATCCCTAATCGCATTGCCTGAACTTTTAAAGCTCTTAGAGCCAAAGCATGACATCATCCTAATGTGACATGATGATAAAATAAACAACGCAGAAAAATAATTGCAAAAATGAACAGATAACTCTGAGAAATGACTTACAGCCATGTTAACAGTGACATCCAACAGCATCAAAGCTGAAAGCGAGGATTTGGAGGTTGACCCCATTGCTCCACTGAAAGCAAGCAATGGAGGACATAGTAGAGATGGTTGTGGTTTGAGGCCAAAAATGAAAAGATGAGACCCAACATAGCCAGCACTGTGAAACTGGAGATGAACAGACAAATAATGTTGTTTTTCATTTGGATAATTGTGGTAAGTTGAGCCCAAGTTGCTCATCCCTGGTGCTACCCAAGGCCCCACCTGTGAGCACCTGACCAAAGTCATTATGCTCTTAACAGATGAAGCAAAGGGCAGGCAAAATCTTATACTGAGAACCATCACCTTGTCGGCTGGAGACATCTCAGACAATTAAAAAAAAAAACTTGCTCAAAACCCATTTGCATTCACATTTGTAAGTCAGTGCCATGGGATCATTGCCGCTCTTTGTCTCAGAGACAGAAAGATGACGGTTTAGACCTCATGCAATGACAAACACTGGAAAATGAGTTATCAACTGAAATTATTTTATCTGTAAATTGGATATACGTGTTTTTCTTTCTCCAATACGGCAATAGCAGTCTGCAGTAAAACCCGCCCTCTTTCACCTGTCCTTGCTCCCTCAGGCTCATATGTATTTTAATAGGTCTCAAATGAGCAGCAAAATACATAACTGCATGGTTTAATGGCTTCTGCACTGCTACAGAAATACTTGCATAGAAGTGTGCTGGAAAGCCCTGTTTGCTTCACAGCTGGCTAAGCCAGCGCTGCATCATTCTGACTTAGCATTTGTTGCACGACTGAAGAATGAGAGCATCTGCTATGGCATTTGACCTGAACCTGCCTTAAATATTTAGTGACTCTATTGGCCACATTTCAAGCTATTTTTTTCCATCTCTTTTGCTCTCTCCTCAGCTACGTTTTGCTTCTCATTTAGGTCTTGCTGCAATTAATCGTGTACTTAAAATGGCGTTTTCTGCAAACTGGATGACTTCCAAAACTCCTCCACTTGCCCCCCATCCTTGGGCCCACAGCTAGCAGAAAGCCCGTAGGAAGCAAAGCATCGCCCAGCTGCAGGGAGGCCTTTACACTGGTGAGATGGAGAGATGACCTTTGTGAGACGCTGGAGGAGGCTCCACGAGCTGCAGGGGCTGCTCCTGAGGGGGAATGCCGGCCGCCCACCTCAGATGGCTGTCTCCTGGCACTGAGCAGGCCTGGCGGCAGGCTCACAGCCTGGCAGGGCCACCAGCAGCCCCAATCAGGGAGCCACGCAGGGCAGCAGGAGACGAGCAATGCAGGCGTACCAGCAGTGTAGGCCTGAGGCCCACCCAGGGACCCTTCAGCCACAGCCAGGCCTAGATGCGTAGGCCCAGATGCGTAAGCCGATGGATGAAACGGGGCTGCTGGCCGTGGCAGGGGGGTGCAGGCCTCAGGAGGCTGGCAGGGCCATGATGGCCCATGAGTGCTCTCCAGCACCAGCTCTTTGGTTTGAGTTTGGTTGGGTTTTTGTTTTTGTTTTTGAATGAGCTTTGGCTTGTATTTTCTCCTGTCTTGCACTGATGCTCCCCACCATCTCACCCTCTCCATCTTCTAAACTCTCACATTTCCTTCCATCAAAGGCATGGCCAGCTGTAAAAACAATCCTGGCACAGACAAAACAGTTATCCACGGCACAGCATGCAAACACCTCAGCAAAGCAAAGCAGCATTACGTACAGCTTAGGAGCTCTGAAACAGAATTCATTTTGCTAAAGGGCTGAGGGTATTTCCCAGCTCTCAGGTGGCAGCAGGAGTAACCCGGTGTATCCCTACCAGACAGACAGTGACTGAAAGAGCTCACTAATAAAAAGGAAGCAAGCATATGGAATATATTACCCACATCGGTCATGGAAGCGAGGAGCTTTAAAGGGAGCAGAGGAAACTAGATACATTTCTAAACAAGGAAACTTTGAAAAATATGGGGTGGCTGACCATTTGGTAACATTGAATGGGCTTGACCTGCGCTGTCCCAGTACTTGCACTCAGTCATGAGAAGACTCTTGGTTAGGAAGGTTTCTGCTTTTATAATTCAGCAAATATGAAGAAACAAATTTTGGAAATGAAGATTCTGCAGCTCAGACCACCACTGATTTCTCGAGCAGCTCGTGAGCTAAACGGAGGGTTGGCTATCACCCATCAGCCACAGGACAGGCCCTGCTGAAGGGAACCAGTCTTCCATCTGCTAACCACCTCCTGCTTCTGGCATCTGCTGGAGACCATGGTGCTGCTGGTGCAAATACAAATGTGGGTCACTTACGTTTCCCAACTTTCATGCAGACAAGTACAGTGGCTCAACACGCTTATTGTTTGCTGTCGCTTGATTAACTTCCCTTTCTTTGCATCCTCCACCTGAGAAGTTGCAAGAAATAAGAGATCTTTCCTTCAAGGGGAAGAAAAAAGCGATGGCTTCAAAGTGGTTTAAGTCACGGCTCCCATTTTTTTGCAGTGATGAGTCCTGGCACAGTCACACGCTGAAGTAGCTACCCCTTTGCACTGGTTATTTCAATTTGGATTAGCGAGTTTTCTGTAGCACTGTCTGAGAGTTTTCATACCACAGATTACTGTATTTCAAATGGCCCTCCATTAGGTACTTGTTTCTAGCAGGCACGTAAAAGAAATGTTAAAAGGATAATCAGGGCACAAGCAAGGAAAAAAAAAAAACAACCAAAACGCTAGCACATAAATTAAAAATGAAAACACAGCAAAGAAAAGACAACACCATAAAGGGTGCATTAGCTAGCTGACAGCTCTGGCTAGCTTTAACAATAATCATGAACACTGTAGTATTTTAAATGTATTATTAGAATCATAGATAGTTTACAGGAGGCTCCAACTTCTCACTAGGTGCATGAGATCATCAGCTGTACTGTGCTCCAGTGCACAATTCAGTTGCCTTTGTCCCACACAGATGCAATCACTTATTTGCTGTTCTTTGCTACGAGCTGGATCTGAGCTCAGAAATCCAGTGCAATGTGAAATTGTCTCACCTTAAGCCTAACCCAGTGCCTGATGGCATTTTTTGCTGCAGCTTTCCCTCCCCTCCTCACACATTCCTGCTGTTTTCATTCAAAATCTTTATTTCATTCAGTGACAGAGGCCAAGACTCCCTGATTTGCACGCACGCTTTGAAATACCTGGAAATCATTGTCAGAGTGCACCTCAGAGCAGATCTGGACATCAAGGAGCTACTCAAATCCCGTGAGGTTTTCACCCGAAGCCTTGCCATTGCTCAGCTGCCCGCTCTCGTGCTGGGGCCTGTGTGTGTCCTGTAAAAGAGCTTCAGAGAAAGGAAAAGAGTGTTCTGATTGCGACACAATTTTATACATCTTACTGACTACTCTATGTAGACACGTCATCAGCTTTAGAACTTCGCTTCAATCAAAACAAGAAAAAAACCCAAATCTGTTGAAAGTGCCATTGTTTAACTTCCAAACTACTGGTGGTGTAAAATAAGACTGCTATAATGTAAGCATAATATTTTCTTATGTAGATGATATTTTATTATGTAAAGTACCATTTTTCCCCTTAAGGAGTCTCTAACAAGTATTTTAAAATCAAACGTGAATGGAAAATAAGTTTTTAAAGCAGCAATCCTCATTTTTCACCAATCATATCAATTTTATGAATTAACTCAACTTTGATTCATTTAGTAACGCCCTCTATCAAGAAAACAATGTACTTCAGTGGTCAATAGAAAAAGGCTATTCTAAATCAAATAGTAGAGTGCTGAAATGAATGTACTAACAGTATCTTATTTGGCATGCCGTTAAGAAACAGTTACTCTAACAGTTTACTGAGTTAAACTATTTTCACAGCATGTAGTTTCATAATTTTATTGCCCAGTTCATACTACAGCAACCCTCTGCTCTAGTCAGGATGCATGTATAAGCATTAACAACTACGGCTTTATTAAGTTCTATCTCTTGGTCACTGTGTTCCTGGGCCTAAGTCATTCCAGACAAGGATATCACCTACTGTTAAACCCTACACTGTGGATCATCATATCCTGAAAGATAACCAGACTCCGTTAGGAACTGTCCTAGACTGTTAACAAGCCATATGGATTTCAAAAAGCATTCCTCATTGTAAGAATACCAATATCTAAAACCATTTCTAATTATCGATAGTTCTTAAGATACCACTTTCACATTTTACTGCAGTTATCCAGGTACTCAATATTCCCTATGAGATCTGGTCTATTTTAGTAGTAAAACAGTTAGTAAATATTTCAGATACGCATTTAGCACACTTATTTTTCAAGAGACAGTTATCTTCTTCATGGAGAACATACCTAAACATGAGATGACTCTAGAGAAACTAACTTAACAAAAATCACTAGTCAAAGAAATCCCCCAAACAAGCTCATTTTCATGGCATGAAAGTGTTAATACCAAGTAAAACTGAAGCGCCTTGCAGGGCGTCTCAGAAGCGCCAGTATACTCAGCTGCTGGAGTTATGCTGCCACCTATTGTGAAGATGAATAAAGGAGACGCACTTCATTTTGCTAGCACAACAGATATGCAGGAACAATCACTGCTCTCTCTCGTTAAAAAGACTTTCTTCCTAAATAACTGCTATTGATAATTGCTGAAAATAGGATGCTCTGTCAACTACCAGCCCCGATCAGAAAGTATAATTGCCCAGAGCTGTGTTTTTGTGAGTGCAGAATTCAGGCAACCTTATTTCAGGGGAGCAGCCACAGGAGGCGCAGGTCAGCGCACCTCTAGAAGCAGGCATGAGGAAACAATCGAATTACAACGGTACTTCCACTTCTCTATGACCAGCCTGGCACTGGTCTCCAGTTCTCAGTATATGTTTTTGGGCCTTTTACTTTTCCATCTGCCTTGGCACCATGCATATGCCCTTTTATTTTTTATTTTTTCCTGAAGAAAAGCTCCTTCATCTCAGTCAAGATCTAGACATTAGGTCATCACTGCCACCCTAATGTTGCTTAGCTGGGAAAACTAGATCATCTCTTCACTTGTAAGCAAGCCACGTGCATCAACATTCTCCCCTACACTCCCACCTTGCAGTCCTGCCCATGTCCAACTTACTGCTCATTTTTAGTTCCAGCTTTAGGCACCAAACAATACGTTTGCATCTGCAGTATTCCTGCATCAGGCAGTACAAACCAGCAGCAATGCAGAATTAGGAGTTGCTCCTGGGCAGCTTGCACAGCAGCTAGGGCCAACCTGGTGGGATTGCCTCATGCGACTTCATGGCATTCTGCTGTTTCTAAGCCACCCAGAAGAATCTCTCTCCAACAGCAGATAGTTAAACCTGATTGCCTAGATATGAGGCACGGTAACCAAAGAGGGGAGCTGTTAAGACAATTGTTAGGCCCCCAGCAAAACAAGCAGCAGAATAATGGGGCATTTTATAGTATTTGCGGTGCCAGAGGGTAACCATTTTTAGATGTTTTAACTGATAGATGCAAGCAAGATCTATTACAGTTAAGATTGCTTGCAGCATTAACAGATGGTGTCATTCAGACAAACCAAAGTATTGCTATCTCTGATGGAATGATAAGCAGCAGATTCAGTTTCCAAAGTAATACGGCGACTCCAAACTCCTTGGACAGAAAAACGCTCTTATGGGAGGGGATAAAAGATCCTTGAAGAAACTGATTGTTTGCATAATGTTGTTTTGCATGACGCCTGGTTTAAATACCCACTATTATGCAAGTTGCCTGAGAAAAGTTGGCTTCATGGCAGCTTTGAGCTTTCCCATGTTAGTTGGTTTCTCGTGAAACAGGGGAGTAAGCTGAGATAAAGATCCATGACGGCCTGTGGCCCTCAGCTCCGTAGATAACCTACTGCTAAGCACTAGGAATTAGGAGCTCCAGCTACAAAGCAGAGAGAAAGCGAGAGCAATTACTACCCTCCTGTTTTTCAGAACTACCAGAAAACATTTCGGTATTAAATTCAGACCACTCAGCTGTAATCTACACAACCCTAAGTCACTTCTCTAGCCCCACTATTTCCCAATGTCCTTCTACCTATTTTAGCAGCTAGAAGTTTCCAGTTAATACACACATTATACTGAGGAGCACAATGGACTTAAGCTTACCGAATAAAAAAGTATGTTTAAATTGCACCTCACCTCAACTCCAAGAGCCATCAGAATAAAACATGGACACAGCCGTTCTAGAAGAGCTTAGGTCAACGTCCCGGACCTATCACAGAAGGCCATCCTCCATCTCCCAAGAGACCTACCTACCTTGCAGCTCAGAGCAGGGGACAGCACCCTGACTGCAGTTACAAGCCTGCTCTTACCTGAAGTCAAACACGATCAGCTTCACCTTAGAAGTGACAGATTCCAACCAGAATGGTAGCTTGCCAAAAAGGTTCCGTAAACCCATCCCTCTGTTGAGAGGCAGACTATGGCTTTTATTTCCTTGTTCTCAGTGATAAAGGACAGTACTTGCACGCAGGTACTTTTTTTCTTTTTTTATTGCTGTTAAGTCAAGGAAAAAGGTTGCATAAAATCCAATCTCTTCTAGAAATATAAGTGACCTTTCCAGTACATTTCAAATATCAAAGTATATGGTAAACATACAAATAAAGAGAAGGTAACATACCTCCTATTTACAGTACAGTATTTTAAATCATAAAATAAGTTCCATAAAGTACAACTGGCAGGTAATTCACAATACAAGTCCATTGGTGGTTTAACACCCTCACTTCAACTCAAACGCAGTTCATTCATTTCAAGTGGTCCAAAAATACCCAGATCAAATAAAAATTTTAATCAAAATAATTTTCATTTACTACTTAAACTTTTTTCGTTGTTTTTTTAAATTAAAGCTCTCGTCTACCTCCCTCCCCAGCCCCCCCGCCGAGAAAAAAGTTTCAAAATGTACACTGGTGCTATAAATATAAATGCTACCTATGAAGAAATGTAGTCATCAAGCTTTTTTCTTCAAGTTTCTTGTTTGTTTAGCAATTTATTAGACGGCTGAACCAAAGATCGACTTTATCTCATCCCTCTACTGGACACCAGCTCTCAGTTTAAGAAAAAGGATTTCTGCCACGAACTGTGAGGAATGCCAAACCCTATGGATATACAGTGGTAGTTGTTCATCGGTGTTGAATGCAGCAGTCAAAAAATACACTCATCTTCCAGATAACCTCAGTGCACTTCAGGAAATCAAATATTACCTGGAAGCAATTTAGTACATATATTGGCTTTTAAAAATAAAATAAAAAATACAGCAGCATTAAACTTACTTACTCGTGATACTGACATGATTAATACCATCTTAACACTCATTTCAGTCTTTCACATTATACCGTAATTACGCATAGTGGTAAATTGTTATAAAATAGTGACTTTGCTATTTGGTAGACAGGTTCTAATACTAATACCTGACTAGTTTGTAGAAAACCATAGCTTTTGTTCGGTTTGAAAGAAAACATTTACATTCTAAGTACAATGCAACACTGTAATAGTTTAGGAAAAAATATTCGGTCAAGTAATGTTCATTCTGTGTTGACACGATGTAGAATAGCTTTAAAAAAGGAAAAAGATGCTGTCAACTTTCATTACAAATGCAAACACACTGAGTACAACATTCATACCAGTTTTTCACCTTTTTTTGCTGAACATACAGGCTAAAAAGCTACAACGGAAGAAAAGTCTGTTAATTTAAGCTTGTTTACCTTTAAAAATCTGTTCAAGTCCACACAGTTTCAGCCACTTCCTGCTCTATGTATTTTCACTTATCTGGGACTCTCAAGAGCTGTGTGTATGTACTACGATCAGATACAGCACACATCCAGTATGGCGTGTTCCTTTGGGCCCTCCTAATAGGACGTCTGAACATCTTCCCTCCGTTTCCGAGCGTTAATTTAGAGTACGGGCAGGGTCTGTATGAACTGCGCTAAACACTCATGCAAGCCCAACAAATCCACGTGGACAAACAGGGAAAAGAAAATAAGACAGCAGCATAAAGAGAACAGGGAAGGGGAGGAAGAAGATTGTGGTGGGGAACATAACCAACTTTCTTCTTTCACCATATGGCTGCTCCATCAGTGATGTCAGAGGTCAGAGACTTTTTTTTTAGATGCAGTAAACATTGCACATGTCTCAAGTCTTCAGTGCAAAAGCATGGTTCGAATGCTCTTTTTGATTGTTTGGCTGTGTGTCTGAATTACATGCATTACGCAAGCCTTTTGTAGAACCAGGAGGAGACCAGGGACTCAGCTTTCTTCTTTTGTACGGAACAGAGGTGCGATAGCAATGAAAAATTCCAAAAGAATATAAAACTGGGAATGTCCCAACACACAAGACCACCCCCACCTCCCACACACACCTTCCCCCAATTCCCCAAGCTTCAGTTTAAGTAGGCAATGTTTACTTGTTTCAGTCTGCAGAATCCAAGGTATCATTGGAAGGGGGAGGGGGAGGTGCGTATCTCAGTCTGTAAGTGCCTAAAACAGGAAAGAGAACTACTAAGTCACTGCTTACAATTAAAATGGATTACAAAACCACTACAAGGTATCAAAATGGACATGCTCTTCAAAAGGCACTATCATCCTCCAGTCCGTTTAAAGTAGGTCCTAAGATTTTACACTATTTTCTTTTAACAGCTCACTAAAAACATCAGTTAAAAAAAATATAGAGACAGCAGATACCAGATTTTACCTTTGTTGGAAACATACAAAGAAAAGGAGACCCCATCATGGCTTGTCTTTCATGTTCCGGTCTGACCAGACAAGTCAAGTCAGAATGGACACAGGCCAAGAATCAGAAATAGTTTACGTTCCACGTGAACACCGAGTTTCCTCTGTTTTGTTTGTTTGTTTTTGCATGGAGGAAGAAACGGCACGCAAGACTGAAGCCATTCCTTCCACTTTCAGTTCCAATCGGTTTCTGCCTTTTTGCTGTAACTTGTCTGAGAAGTTCAAGCATATTTCATTTGCGTATTTCATGATGGGGCATAGAGGATGGCTGGTTGTGCAAAGGTAAGCTTTAGGAAAGTTAAATTATTAAATGGCCGGTCTGTTTGTTTGAATTCTTCTAAGTCATATTACAGAGAGTTATTGATATTTTCTCTGCTTTTTGCCAATGAATTCTCTCCAAAAAACACTGAACAGGAATGGAAAAATTGAAACGACATGCAAACCTCAAACGTAATACCAAAAACAAATGAGTGAAAAGAGTGACAATTTAGAACAGATAGAGTTGGAATTCCCAGCTCTGAATCATGCTCCTTTTCTGCTTCGCGCTGTGAATCCTTTTACCTTGCGCTGTTCTACAGCAATGTGAAGCAGAGATAAGATACTTTGCAGTTTTAGAGCAGGTCACTAATGCACAACCATTTACACAGAACATACACACGCACGCACACCTTTCTGCAAGACCAGAAACAGCACATTCAGTTAGGTAAAGAGAAACTGCTAAACTCAAAAGCAAGTCCGCTGGGAGTTATCATGATTACCTTGTTGACTGGCCTCCATGGATGACTGCTTACAGTCCTGCGCATAGTGTCCACTTACACCACAATTGTAACATGAAACGTTCCCGTTCTTCTTGGGTCCCGACCCATTTGTGTTGGCAACTACGTTAGGTGCTGGATATACGGGATAGAACCTCCCAAATCCTGCCATCTGCTGCATACCATAGTTGGCTTGGCTCCCCATTACTGGGTCATGCATAAGCCCGTTTGCATACGGAGACTGAGGCAGGAAGAAAGGAAGTTGCGTTCCATTGCTTTGATGTGCTTGATTGAGGTAGCTGCCATTGCAAAGTGATGGCAGAGTGAAGAAAGATGGAACTCTGTAGACTTGTCCATGAAGTGGGTTATGATAAAAATAGCTATTAATCTGAAGGCTTCCATTGGTCCCACAGCTACACCTACGTCCACAAGAACCACAAGGACCAGATCCCAGCTGCTGTGGAGGTAACATTGTCCCATTAGTGTTATTATTTCCAACAGCGTTTATGTAGGATGTGCTGTCGCTCTGTGCAGTGCTGTGTGTTAAAGCAGGGCTTGGGCTAGGGGCAGGGCCTGGCGTGTGTGTAGGTATTGCGGGAGGAACGGAGGACTGGATCTGACCAACACCTAAACCAGCTGACTGAGGTGGTGAGGAAGTTGCTACAGTGTTTAGGACGTTTGTATTCTGGTTGGGCAACACACTGGTAGCATGAGGACTGCCTGGCAAAGCGTACGAAGCTGGTGGAGGTGGCGGTGCTGCTGTGGAGAGACCAGCTGCTGGAAGAACTACCTTCAGATTGGTAGGCTGAGGGATTGCTCCGGGGTTTCCCTCAATGTGAGGCACCATTTGATTCAGTCCTACCACCTGGGACGCAGGTTTTGCGATGGGATCTGTAGTAGGAACTGGGGATCCTGGGAAACTACCTGGATTGTGGACTGGGATAAAGGCAGTATTTGGTGATCCAATACTTAAGTTTCCTGTTGGCTGCTGTGGTCCATTAACTGTGCAACTTTCTGACGATCCCTGCGGAGAGGGCATTTTCAATCTGTGTATTGCCAAATGCAAAGCAGGGCTACCAGGCTGGACAGTATGCGGGAGAAAAGTGGATGGGACTGGCAAAGGGGAAGCCATCAGCTCAAGGCGTTTCTCAGGTTCTCCAGAAGTCACCGGGCCCATTCCACCAGGAGGTGAATTTGCAGACTCTCTCACCGGTGAGACAGCAACAGGCGTGGTAACAAGCATTCCCATTGTCTTCCCATCCGCGGATATGGGGGGCGGGACAACTGCTTCAGGCTTTTGGGCAGCGCTGTGCATCACACAGTGTAAGGCAGGCATAAAGGAAATGTGTTGAAACTTTGCATTCAAAGGATCTTCCGAAAGGCTTCCATTTTCATTGTTCGCTGCAGAGATCTGAGCAGACGATTTGTTCATATTTGATGAACTGACAGCACTGTAGCCTGTAAACCTGGTTGCGTTCTGATTTCCAGAGTCCTCAGAATTGCTGTCCGTGTCTGTGGAGAAAGTAGCGTTTGTCAGTCGGAAGAACGAATCTGAAACTATATTAAGTCTCACCCTGGACTTACCCATATAAACCTTAATGGATTTGAGGACATAAAAGACAGTTAAGTCTTTCTGAATTAGACTAACTTTGAGATCATTTTCAGTCATCCAGATCAAGCTAGGTCAATCTCTACCATTCGTCTAAATGAAAATGCCTGGCTAGCGTCCTGGTTTCAGCTAGCTACACTGTGCCTTTGACTTGGGTATATCTGCAAACGTGAACAGCAGTAAACAGGCCAAATTATGAATTTGTATCTACCTAGAAAGACATCGATAAAGTTTGCTCAGATTTGGAAGGAGTGACAAATTAAACAGCCAACACAAAGAGAAAGAGCTCTCAGACACGCTGGCATAGTTCTGTAATTTTATACAAAATCAGTTATTTGCTGTACTGCTGCAATTTCTCAAGACACCGCCAAAGTCAGAAAAATTGGATATCATGTACAACATTCACCTACGTAGTGATCTAAAACTCAAACAGCTTCTGCTATTTGCTAGAGGCCCTCAAACCATGCAGTCACAAAACTCACAAAGTAAAACATCATCTACAGCTAGTTAAATAAAAGCGGGTAAGAAAATGAGAAACTAATTAAAATTAATACAAGAAAGAGATCAGTCAAGGAATATACAAGTTCATGCACACTCTCCATAAATCCAACCTCTGTCTTTTTCCTCTTCACTATCAAAGCTTTCCCTCCCATCGTGTCGTGGACTAGAAGGAGAACTGTAACTTTCAGATGATGTTTCTCCACATGTATCATGACCAGATCCAGTGTCCAAATTCAGATCTAAAAATAAAAACAAATATTTTTATGTTTAATTTCAGTGTACTGAAGTAAGATTACTTTGGTTTGCTGACATCATGCTAGTTCAGATTTTCGCTTGTTAATCTTAAATGCATCTGTCCCCTGTACTTCCAGTGCTGTGACTCCTTGCACTGAGGACTAGTCTTGTCCTCAAGTTTCTGATGACTGAATCCTTCACGTCAAAGGAGGGGACAATGAAAATTCACATTTATTCAGAGTAACCAAAAGAACTGTCCTCATTAATTTTGTGATGCTTATAAAAGTCGTACTACAGTAATTTTCTCTGAATGGTAACAATCAAGCAATTCCAATCTAAGAGATAAAATACTCCATGGGAATATCAGCAAAGGCAGAAAGCTAACTCAGCAGGCAAAAATCAAGACAATATGCCTTTTCACAGTGAACTCCTCAAGAACAGGATTTAGGCAAACTGCATCAACAAGACCTGGTTCAGGAAGAAGAGATAAACTACAAAAGTGTAAAATTGCCCCTTCTAGATTCCGAAAGGAATCATGGGAAATTCATTTGCTGGAAACTGCATTTCAGAGTGGGTTTAGAAACTATCAGCAAAGTCCAGAACGTAAGCCAGAATGCTCTGGCTTCTGAGTTCTGCCTCAGAGGTGAAGCAGCAAAACAGCTTCACGCTCTCACAGTCTGTAGGCCAGATGCTAGCGTAAAGCAAACCCCATCGTCCAAAAAACTCAGTTAACAAAACTTCAGGACAAAAAAAAGAACACTAGGATTTATTTGTATCATTAGTAATTGTAAGAAAATAAATTATTAATTTATTATTACAATTGCCAACATAACAGTTTAAGTTACTACAGAGTTGCCGTAAAGTCTTGATTTTTTGATTCTTGCAGCCATTTTCCTGGATTAAACCTGTACTTGGCCAAGTTATTTTAACAAGTGTTTTGAATTTCTAATATAATGTGGAACAGTAATGCCAACCTCCCATCAGTGAAAATAAAAAGCTTAAAGTCCTAGTTACAAAGTACCAAGTCTTCAAAGTTACAAGTGTAACTAAGGGATGACTGACAAGCTAAAAACAGAAAGTGAAAATGGAAGAAAATATGAGTTAAGAGCTCCTGACTCAAAATAGGACATTTCAAACAATGTCTCCATAAATAAAGCTAAGCAGGGATTCAGACTGCAACGTTATTTCCCCATCCTCCCAGACCACCTCTCCATAGGTTGTATCAGATGACATTTTGATGTTTGCATACAAAGACAGGTAGAAAGCTAATCCCTGAGGACTAAACTGCTTCCAGCAATTGTGGGTTGCAGTTTCCTCTTGGAGCAGCCTTAACTAGCCATTCCTATCAAGTAGGCAGTTTCACATCTGTAGGTCAGTGTGTTGCAAGTGGACAGAACTGCTAAGGCAAAAGCTCCTTTTTAGCTTTGCAATGTATCACACAAAATTGCACAGCCTCTGAAATTTATCAGGTCGTAAACACTCAGTGTGTTTTGCATGACAAGAACAGCAACCAATCAGATACACACACAGAGAGCCGTCCTGTAGATTATGTCTTCTACTTGAAGATTTCTTACCTACTTTTTCAAGCTATATTGTTTTTGCTAACCTTGTGAACTGCGAATCCTTAAAGTTTCATTCCGATTTTAATGTTGTTTTTAGAAGACAAAAACTGCTCGTAAAGCACATGACAGTAACTCAGCATGCGATCTACCTGCAACTCTCAAGTTGAAAAGTGTGACAAAGGATGAAAACTTTTTAAAGACTGCACCCCAAGCAGGAACAAGAGCCAGACAAGGCACTTCGTAAGATGCTTTCAACACATCAGCTTATTAGGTGGTATACAAAAAGCAAAGTCTTAATCAGTTTTCTGTTGTGAGAATTAAGTGTAAGAGAGATGAGGTTGCATCTGATATTAAGAGGGTGCAAAAACATCAAGACAGCAAAGTCAATGAATGGGTAATGCAGCCTTCTGATAATTGATAATAAAGCTTGGAGGCTCAATTTAACAAGACAAAATGATGTTTGTGTTGTTTATCACTTACTGATGTACAGAAGTCTTGGCCTAGACTCTGGATTTTGCTGGATTACCTGAACTTGAAAACCCTGTTAGGGCAGTGTACACAGTTCTGTGTGGTAGAGATCACTGATGACATGACACTGGGCCTCCACATGCTCAGATTGTTCAATTTCAGATAGAAGTAGCCCAACATGAATAAACGAGCAAAGCTGACTTGTACAACCAGCTCAGGAGGAAGCACCCTACCTTTTGCTGTCCCTGTACGGATGTGCTGTGATGCTGCAACTCTAACTCCATTTGCCCTGTTATTCAACCGGCAGTCAGCCTTCTTTGCCTTCTCCCTGTGTAAATAATTTTCATGTTTGTTTCTTTCCAAATGCATGTGCACAAATAAACAACTATGTAAGAAAACCAAATGTAAAAAAAGGCAGTAATTACAGGCTACAAACATATATTTAATAGAGATAATAACAAATGTAGATAATAAACAGGTAAAGGCTACTAGTGATACATCAGGTATGTAATGCCAGCAGTGTTACTAAGAACTCTGAATGAAGATTTGAAAGAAAACACGCTAAAAATAAAAAGGGGGGGGGGGGGGAGGAAGAAGGGTGCAGCTGATTCCAAACTATTCCCTGAAAGATGACAAACATAATGGAGCAATACACTAGACTAGCATAAAAGCATCTCGTTACAGAATAACAAAATGACAAGAAGTCCAATTGGAATCAGGCAACGTATTAAATAAGACAGAAACTTTTTCACAGTGTAGGATTGTTTAGGAAATTCTGAAGCCCTCTAACGCACAAATTATCTTCAATTAAACATTTCAAAACGTTACCACCCACTGAGTAATATAAAGGCTGCTGGCAAACCTTCCTTGATTTTCAGTGTTTTCTGGACAGCTTTACACTTTCAAACTTAATAATAAATATAAGGCAGAAAAAAAGGCAATTCTGTATCAGTTCATAACCTACTTCTTTGTCTGTTCACTAAATGACAAGTGGTATTTTAGGAAATGAATGCACAGAATTACATTCTATTTTTTACGTTAGTTCTTTTCAAAAGATAAAAGAAGGAACTCTATACAGACTAGCCTCACAACATGCCAGCTATTCTTTCACCAGCTAAAAAACACAGCATCTAACTGGCTATACACTCTGTTTATCACAGTGAATGCATTACGCTTTGTTCCTCAATTACTGGTTACACTGGACACCTACTTTTCCAGCTGTGGCTTTCCCTTCTTCTTGCTTACTGCAGATAAACTTCGTTTTTCCCCTGCATGCTAGACAGAAAACACAAGGATGTCAGTCAAAAAGCAGAACTTCTCTCACAAAAAAAAAGAAAACCTAACAAAAAATACCTCCTAGACTTAAAGGGCTGTGAGTCACAATCTGTGTGCTCACAGGCACTACAGTCACACAAACAACTATTTGCATAGTGCAATCAGGCCTTCAGAATTATGTAAATTATCTTCATTTATGCTATGATCAACAGGGACTCTGCAAATCACCACTTCCAATTCTTCAGAAGATATCAATGAAATTACTGCTGTGAGTAAGCTCCAGGTCTTTCCTTTTGAGGATAAAAACCAACACTTTTAATCTAATATCCCCTAGCAACTTCTTCCATGAAAAGAAGTTGTCTCATCAGAGTTAATAAGGCTTAAACAGATACAGAACCTTTTGATTTAACTGGAATTATCTAACTGGGGGGAGAGGGAACCCATGTGGCAAATTATTTTTAAATAGCAACGAGTTATTTTTAGATCTTGTCAAAACCAGTGCTCAGCCTTGATTGCTGCTAAACTCAACTCTACAAAATATCCCCTACAAACATACTAGAAAAATTACAACATCTGCATTTTTCTACAAGTATATTATTAGTAGTTGCTGGTAATTTCTCCTATTTGGTAAAGGAGTAAAAACTATGACAACTCAAAAATAATGTCTATCTATGCTGTATGCGGACATCTTCGAAATGAGAAGTTGCTTTTGCTGGTACAGTATACCAAATTTTGCTTGCCTCAAACTTGCATATTTCAAGCTTTCACGATGTCTAGCATTTCATCTGTGAAAGCAAATCTCAGTTCATTACCCTAGTTTGCGAAATAAGGAAATCGGTTTTGGTTGGCTTGCTGCTCCCCACACAATATCTAATAGTCAAGTTCTGCACATAGAATAAAAGCAATATTAAGTAATTACTGAGTAATTCTAGCATCAAAGGTTTTCCAGATGTAACACTGCGCAATATTCCTTTCCTCAATTTCAGTATTACCACCTTATTTATAAGCAATTATTCTTCTCCACTATACTCGGATGCATATAGTTTAGTTGTTAACGTAGCTTCAAGTGTGTTGC
Organism: Pavo muticus; assembly: GCA_016647715.1. NCBI lineage: Eukaryota > Metazoa > Chordata > Aves > Galliformes > Phasianidae > Pavo > Pavo muticus. The sequence continues at coordinate 875,793 of JACDJE010000201.1, read as the reverse complement.
TTGCAATAACACAAACTCCTTAGAACTTCTGAAATTCTCTCTGATGACAATATGTTACAACAACAAGGTGTCCGATTAGAGATCAGCATCAGACTTTTCTGATTACATACATCCTATTGTGCTACTTTAGTTATGAGCTCAAATAAAATCTGTTTATTTCAAAAGACAGTGGTAAGTAAGAATTATGAGGCATTTTCTAACCAAGGTCACTAGCAACTTTCATATGTTTCTCATCTGTGAAAGCTAAATGTAACCTTATGTAGCAAACCGTCTCCTCAATTGAGAGTCACCTCCTCACTTTCGGAACGCTGCTTCAGACAAAAACAACACACCTGGTCAAGTATGTTTGTACAGTGCTCTGGGTGCTGCTGGACAATACAGGTTTTCCTTCTCCAGTCCATTACCCCATTTTGCTCAGAGTGCTGCATGTTAAGGCTATCCAGTGAAGAACACTTTGCACTGCTAGTGCTGCTGAAATGAAAAAACAAGTTATGCCAATATGAGCAAACATTCAGGCTTCTTTTTTTTTTTTTGTTTAACCAATGTAGGCATTTTTTATCATGTTGGGGATCAGAGGTATTTTGCTTTCAGAAATGCTAGAAACTCAAGAGATTTTAAGATGTAAGTTACAGGAGTTCTTGTGCACTTCAGTTATAGTAATGATCTGCACATACGTGGAGTTCTTTTTGAGCTTTACTATACTTTGATGCAAAAATTCAGAACAACACAATTTATAGAAAACAGCACTTGAGAGAATTTTCAAGGATATCTCTGTGCTGTCTTTTTGTCTGCTTTTGTCATACAAGATGTGGAGAAATTTTACAGACAGAAATGGAATCTGAATTCATTCTCCTTCTTCCGTATTATTAACAACAAAGCTGGACTTACTTCATAATCACTGTTCCAGAATTCATGAGACATAGAAGAGAAGAGGGACATGGCTACTTACAGATCATGCTGCAACTGTTTATTTGAATTTCAAAATAGTCCTCTTGTTTTGTATTTTTACCTTGAATATTGCTAGTTTTGAGTAGTGCTGGGAAACGGGAGTTGCATTTGGCATTTCCTTTGAGCCTCATTGTGCCCTTCACTGAAGTTTCTCTCAGCAGTTGCCAGCCAATAGCAACTTGTCACCAGGTTCAAGAGCACTTCTCAATGAAGACTGCTGGAGAAGCCATCAGGGTTCTCCCAACATCAGTAGGGCACAAGGACCTACAAACTTTTCATCTACTGTTCAAAAATATGCCCTACAACTCATTGGATGCAAAAAAAAAAAAAAAAAAAAAAGGAAAAAAAAAAGGAAAAATGAGCTAATACTTTAAATTGTTATCTAAATGCTCATGTTGAAAACATAAAGCACCTTCTAATTCAGAGCTGTTGTCAAGGTACATCGAAGTTACTACAGTGTGCAATGTCACTCAGTTCCCACAGTGGCAGAAACCTAGATCCCTCCAAAGCAAAAGTCATGTCGAAGCTCCAGCAGCTACTTACCAAACGCCTCTGGAAAGAAGTGCTTAAGATACTTAAAAGATGTGTTTAAAAGAATGTTTAAAAAAATAGCTCAAATGGTCAGAACCCAAGGAGGTCCCTAAATACAGACGTGAGTCCATGACTGTAGAGACACGAGCAAGGTCACTTAAGAAACTTCTGCCAAACGGAGTTAGGTGAAGCTGCTGCCAAATTTGTCATCATTTCATATGAACTGCAATACTAGTGAGTTTTTTACTGTTCAGTCTCATTCCCTTAAACTTCTGGAGGCTTCCAAGAATAAGGCTGCCATACTAACTAATATCAAAAATAGATAGACACAATGTAGAAGTTATCTCAAAGTGAACAGGGGAGAATTAATAGACTTTTAGTAGTCACGTAGTAAACACTTCTCACTCTTAAACAGAAAATAATAGCTAGTATAATAATTTCCTATCACAGAGGTTTGTGGAAATGTCTGTCTCAGTTTATCAAAATTCTTCTAACCAAAGCCTCATCTGAAAGGCAGATCCTGAACTACAGTCAGCTTCACTATACTTTACTACAAATAGAATAAGAAAAAAATCCTTATTCTTACAGCTATAAGTGCATGGTAACAAGATTGAACCGAACTCTTTATGACTTCATAATAGAATTTCTATCCACTGGTATAAGCAAAGATTTTGTAAAGACCACATTCTCCTTCTGGGCACATGGAAGTTTAGAGTAACTAGGATTAAAAAAAAGCAAACCAGAACAAAAAAACACCTATGTTGTCACTGGCATCAAATCACAGAATCATTTGAGTTGGAAGGGACCCTTACAGGCCATCTAGTCCGACTCCCTTGCAACGAGGAGGGACAAGCACAGCGAGATCAGGTTGCTCAGAGCCCCGTCCAGCCTGACCTTGAATATCCCAGAAGATGGGGCTTTCATCACCTCTCTGGGCAACCTGTTCCAGTGCCTCGCTGCCCATGCCGTCAAAAACTTTCTTACATACAATCTAAATCTTCCCTCTTTTAGTCTGAAACCGTTTCCCCTTGTTCTGTCACAACAGACACTACTAAAGAGCCTGCTCCTTCTTTCTTCTCACCCAGCACTCTGTTGTGCTATGGTGATATGCTAATTATTTTAACTCCAGGTAAATTTTTCTCCTTCGAGATAAATACATCTTACAGACAAAATAACAGTGAAACATAGGATAAGACTGTCAACCATAGCAAAAACTGTAACAATTTGTCTCAATATGGTTAAAACATTGCACAACCATGTGCAAACACCTCCAAAGCTTCTGGATAAGACACATTAAGAAGTGAATTCACATTAAATGTGCTTTCTGATACATGAAGCCTATGACCTAACATGGTTTAGAAGCACTTCCATTTACAGTGGATGTAAAATAGTGAGGCACAAACGCTTTAGCTGCTAAACAAGGCAAAGAATGGACTGCCTTTTCCTAGAAGGCCACAGAGAAACTAAAGAACTATAGAAGACAAGCTGAGAATCAACAGCAATGGAAATTTTCATATAAAAATGCATCTGAGGGTGCATGTGGGAAAAATATATACAATTAAAATTTATGTTACTCACTTAAGACAACAATTTCAAAAAAGAATGACCAAACAACCTACACTTACAGATTCAGAAATAGTTTATTTCATAGTGTTTTAAGTAGAGCTTGTAACAGAGAACTCTACGTTACATATACCTTTCTAATACAGATTACATCAACCAATAGCACCCAATCAAGCAAGCTTTAATTTAGGAGGAAATATATACTACCAAATCCCTAAGCAATGGAAGTTCAGAAACAGAAGACACATCACATCCTAGTACCTACTTGGCAACAGGACTTTTTCCATTATGTTTCTTGTGGACTGCTGCATGTTGCATTACATCTGAAAAAAAAGGCAAAATGCATGACTCCAACAGCAATTAGTATTTCATCTTCTAGATCAATCCAGCAAATTCATCTTTCCATTGCTACCAGAAACTTGGCGTAAGATATCTCTATTAAATACACCAGACTTAGTTTCAGTGCTCAGTTTGGCAGGTGTTGCATAGAAGACAGATCAGTTTGTACAGACAGCAGAATCAGCATTCTTTACCTTCAATTTCACAGAAGAACAAAACAGAAAAATAGGAGCTATAATTTTGCTCACCTCTGTGTTTAAGCATAAGGACTGCATGTGTGAGTAAGTATCAACCAGTATGAAGGGGTGAAAAGAAATTAATTCAGTCAGAAAAGTATAGAATTCTCTAATTTCTACTGGACTACTAAAATTAACCTCCAAACTTCATGTTATTGACACGTTCTGAAGAGCGAATGAAGATAAATTTTACACAGAAGTATTGCATTCTGACCCTCGTAAATTCCACTGTGCAAGTAAAGCTCTACAAATAACAAGAAACAGAAAGGGAGATACTGCCTCAAACAAGAAACTCGGATAAAGGCCTGCCTATTTTTTTAAAGCAATGGTTAAACTTTAACAAAAGCAACTTTGCCCAATTGCAACGAGCCTTCTTGGTAGCCATCATTTTGCCTGAACTCCTCTCAATACAACACAGAAGGAAAAATTATGATCTGAAAAAAAAATTCTAATTTTTAAACTCCTGAGAGCACTTCACACAGACGGCACAAAAGGTGTTCTGAATTGTATTTACTGCTTCATCAACTGAACAGATCCCTTTGCAGTACAGTATATAAAAGCATTGTTTGAGCTATTTCCAAATATACTATACATTTATTTAAGTGTACTCTGAACTCTACTGAAGAGTATAGTAATAATTTTTAAAAGAAGAAAGACTTGTCTGACTGCATATGTGGGTTACTGACGGCACACAAGGTCAACTGCAAGCTTATTAATGTGTAGGAGGGTAAGAGTGCTGTCATTCTGTGAAAGCCAGTGTATGTGCCTATGCTCACCCATCAGCCCCATTTCTCTCTTTTCCACCCACCAGAAGGTCATACTTGTCTACTACTCAAAACAGTGCAGAACTGGCCTGACATCCATTTCAGAATGAAAATGCTGACCAGCCACTAGGCTGCTAGTGGTTTTTGAGGTGTTTGGAAAACACCAGCTTTCAGACAGTAACCAATGTTCATTACAGACCCAAGTGGTTAAAATCCTTATTAACTGGCCAGAGTATAAATGTAGCAGAGGCTAAGAATAAAACATCAACATCCTTTCACGTGAAACTAAAAGCTAGACAAATTTGACACATTTATAGCAGAACAGATCGCTGCACTCAGTTTGTAACCCAAATAACCGAAAAAATAGGTAGCAACACGAGAAGCTACATACATGGCTCATGTATATTGTAAAAGTGTTTCTTTCTGGTTGCTTGATAGAGCTGTGAACTTCTGTCTCCACGCTGTCTACAAACAATCCCACTACTTGGATTATTAGCAACTCCCTAAGGAAACTGCTCAAAGTATGCAAAGATTCTTCATTTACATAGCACATTTAGTTCAAGTCTCTCAGCTCTGTACAAACGAAGGAATCAGTCAACTGCACAGTTTACAGAACTGAGTGTGGTAAAATTGCTCAGAGAAAAACCACCTTTGAGTACACAACTACCTTCCTCCTGACTTGAAGCTTCTGAACTGTCCTCCTTGAAGAGTTCTGGTGCTTTAACCGTCTTCAAAGAGGGTTGTAAGTTACCTGCAGAGAATAAAGTTCACGTAGTAACTTTATAGATCTTGAGCAACTAGACAGTTCCTGAATGCTTGTACTGAACTGGAAGCTATGGAAATGGATGACTGAAGTTACTGTTTGCACGTGGCAACAATTTCAACATCATCTGCTTCAAAGTAGAACACCTCCAAGAGGAGATGCTTTTCTTCTGAAAAACAGCGTGCAGAACAACTTTAAAGATATGGTGCAATTTCAAAAGCTTTGGATTGTAATTATAGTTTTAAAATACTGCTATTACATTGCAGTTCAGATTTTTTATTAATAAGTAAATAAATAAAATGTTCTGTTACAGTTGTAAATGGCAGGAGCCTTACTATAGTTACTGTAATTTTTATGCAATGAGTTACACTCCTCCACTGTTAAATCATTCATGTGCCAAAGGAGACCTAATTTAAGCTAAAGTTTTCTAGTGCCCTTAACACAGTCTCAACGTATTATTTTTGCCTTTTTATGCCAGATGGGATGACAAAAAGAAATGGCAATAATATTTACAGTTTTGTTGCAAAAATACCACAGCCACACTCTGAAAGAGAACTAAGTTCAGCAATGCATCTAACTCTGGAAGTCTACTCTTTACTTCTCAGAAAGTTCCAAACTAGTGCAGGGAAAAACATCTGCAAGCTGCTGTTCAGGAGCCTGAAACGTTAGGAAGATCCTCCTGAGTACTGTCTGAACTGAACGTACTAAGCCCAAGAGATCACATCCTAATGAAGTCTACTGGGATTAAAAGTTTATGCCGGCCTAAAGAAGCGTCGAAAATAACTGATGTTATGAACGAGGGGGAGCGAATTGATTCCCTCCTTAATGGAACCATGACAGCATGCATAATTACAGGATGTATTATTCAGTGTTAGATCCCAACTATTATTTAAGGTATACAGATCCTTCCCTGAACAGAGAATTTATTCCACGTATTTTTTTATAAAATCATACCTACAGCATTTGAGTACTTCAGCGAGTGAATATTTTTGCACTTCCATGAAAAGATATTTTATCCTCACTACTAGTGATTGAAGACCAACTTAAGTCACAGCTGCTTTGTCTGCCAATTAATTCTGCACATTCCATTTGACAAGTGGAATGAGATTCTTCTTAAAAACATGCTTCCCCCGTCTCCCCTGACAGTTACTGTATTCAAAATATGCTACCATGGCCTAAATTGCAACTGTCGGAACTTAGCAGGATTTCAGGATTTCCAAACAGGAAAGCTGTGAAAACAGTGGCCAGCAATAAAGAAAATTCATGAGCTGCTTAACTGTGGCAATTCTGATGAAGTGGAGGATGAGTGTTTTCGTCTTAGCAGAGCAGCTGCACCACAGAAAACATGACGGTGAATTATCTCACAGAAGTCACCCAGTCCCCCTCTTCAATTGAAAATCAAAGAACAATTATATATTTATCACACTATTTGTCTTCATTACAGTCTTCCTTAATATCTAACCCAATACTGGGGCCCTGAATGACACCAATGGGCTTTACTCTCTTCCCCTGCCCTCCTGAGAACTTCACCTGCTCAGGAGCAGCCCTGACACAATGCACTTTTGTAATTTTGGGTGAGACTGCTGGGAGATACCTCATCCAGGGCTTTCATCCCTTGGCTTAGGAACTGCGTTACAGCTCAGGCCTTTGCCTGGGGTATGCTGCAGCCATGCCGTGCCGGGCCATGTGCCTCACTGATGCTGTTCTTAACCCTGACCTACTGACTCTTCTGCACGACTCACTGCCGTGGATGTCTCTGGATGTCTCTGGTAATCACCAGACTCTTGCCTATGCCTTATTCTAACCTGGGCAAATTGAGCCCACTGGAAGTTTTCTCTCCTTTCTGCTGAACAAGTTCCTCATCTTTTCTATCTGTCACGCATTTCAGATCTGACAAATCCTCACCAACTTTCTGCAGAAACGGCCCTGCATGAATCACTCATGCCCTGCAATAACGTAGCTAAGTCCGCTACGATGGAACTCGGCACTGAATCTTCCTCAGATCATTTCAACAATTCACCAAGACCATTTTAAAACTACCATCATGCACAACAACGTATTTACAACTTCTTCCCACCTAGATGTAGCCCGCAGACTAAAATACACACATCACGTGCGCCTACCATTAATGCAAATCTTCCCAGAGCTTGGAATTTCTTTCCTCCCTATGCAGATTCTCATTAACGAAGGGTTGCCGGAATTTTTCACTGCAGTAAATTCCAGCCAGTTTCGCAACCATCGTGGTCTTCATTTGCTTAACTTGTTTATGAAACTGACATATAAGAATGTCTTAATTGTTACTAAAAACATCAACAAAATCACAAAATGACATCTACAGCTTCTCCTGTAATCACAAAGCTCTATCTGATCATGGAAAGAATACATCTGATACATCACACAAGTCGTATCAAATTTGTCTCAGCTGTCATCCCTCTATTTTCTTTCAAGCACTAACAAGCAGTCTGTTTGAAAACTCTGAGTTATACAGTTCTGTATGAAGATCTGCAGCTTCTGAGGCAACGGTCTCACAGTCATTGCTTTAACTGTCACAGTTAAGTCAACATGCATTGAAAGAAGAAAAGATTCAACAGAAACAAAGACCACACCCTGAGGCAGCCATACAGAGAAGCTAAGCTTAGGTTGCACAACTTTGAACACACGAGTGACAGATCCACCAAGGAAATACCTGCAGTACAAGTGCTCTGAAAAATACTCCGCATGTTCTGAAGTCAGGGCCATCCCATTACTTACACGCTTTGTAACCAAGCCAAATCTTAGTTTAAATACCAAAACAAACCCTTCATTTACAAAAGAAGTGAAATAAATAACAGATTTGATTTTTTTGGTGTCAGTTCCAGACTTTTGTTCCAAAGTATACAGCAGCTTCATTAATTTTCACAGGATTCACAACAAAAACAACAACAACAAAAACAACAACTATGAAGAGAAGTCTCCTTTTCCTTTGATGTCATGAAGCTTTAACTAAATTTTTGAACGGTCAAAAATACTTGGCTGCATTTCTCTTCAATTCCACTGGCCCTACTGCTGAAATGGAATCAGATCAGGGAAGCTCAGTGCTTTTAATATTCCTTTTGAGGATAAAGTCCCAAACAGCGGTACATTATTACCTATCTGACAGTATGGTGGTACACTGGAGAAAGAAAGTAAAGAACAGAAGCTGATGGTTCACAGCCCATTCCCAATGTCTAAAGCATATGTATCTCCTGAAAAAAACTACTCACTGGCAACAAGTTCAACTATGCCCAGTAGAATACAACGCGACATGAATCAGTAATTAAAAAAAATAATTAGGCAAGAAAGGAAGAATCACTTTTAATAAACATTTCATTATAGAAAACAATATTAAGGTATTTCTTACTGTGAGTGTGCAAAGATTCTGATGAAATTGATTGGAAGAAGTTGTATACTCTCTGATTCTGCAGAAAAGCTTGTGATGTATTTGAAAATAGCTGCCTGAAATTTAAGTGAGAGTTTGTTAAACTGTAAGCAATATTCCATTGGAAGTATACAAAAATACTACAGTACCACTGAAGAGCAAATCTGACACTTCATAAAAAGGCTAAACACTTGAACTTGCAAACTTGCACATTGTGCATACAGAAGTGTAAGGGCTACTTAGAGCTTTGGCGTTCAGTGCTAGTGTGATACTGGAGCACAGCCAGCGCAAGAGATCGGTATGATGGATGTTTTAAATTAAAAAGGTATGTGAATTTAAGCCATCCCAATTCAAATCTTTTAGCCATCTGTAACATTATCAAAGAGGAGCTTAGACAGATTCAAAGAAGCACTGAACCTTAATGTGTTTGGTGTATCTTTTTTTTTTGACAGAGAGCACATTACTTTTTCACAGGCAATGTACCCGGTCATTAAACACACTTATTTGGTTAAACAAATAGCTGGATTCACCTACAAATGTCAGTGACCGAATTTGATAATTATCTCCAAGAGCAAACGGTGGGATTCTCAAAATTGCTCAGCAGTGGTTTGAATTTCTTCCCAAGGGGTCAGTGATTTCCATTAGCATCAGACAAGAAAACAGGCCAAGAATGAACATTTTAAGTTCCACACCAGGTTTGCAGTTTTTGTGTGCCAGCACTACCCAGCTCTGTTTTCTGGATGGAGGAAGAAACAGAACACAAAAACTGCTCCGAAAGTAACACCTCCTGTCTTATTATGTTGGCCCACGACATCAGAGGCAGATGGTGGTGGTATGGCACTAGAGGTTGAACCTTCCTGCCAATATTCCATGACATGCTGTATGCCGTGTGACAGATGGCAGCAGAGGGGCAGTCTGACAGAATGGCATCTGACATGGAAGCGCGTATGTAGTAAAGGCATGTCACTGAATTCCTTCATGTGGAAAAAAAGGCATCCACCAACAATCATCAGCGCTCACTGAACGTTTATAGAGACCAAACAACAGTGTTTTGTAGCTGAAAATTTGTTCTATCTAACAGTGTTATTGCACTCTTTATATCTGTTGTAGTTTCTATGGGAAAAAACAGGAGGCATTACTTTCAGAGCGACCTACATGTATGTATTTTTGGCCAATGAGGTGCATAATTAAGACCCTCAAATACACATTTATGCTCAACTAACACTGTAAGAAAACAAAAACTTTACACAGTAATGCTATTGTTAAAAGATTATTCACACTGTATTCTAGCATAGTCACAACTTAGTTTGTGAACAGTAATTACAACTGCATACGATAACATAATTGGACATGTTCACAGGGTATCCTCAAACAATCTGTTGGGTTTGTAATTATTCTGCTGTTTTACAACCTTTTTGTATTGTAGATAAATCCTTTCTATCTAAAATATAAATCCTATTCTATTTAAAAGCAGTTTGTTCATTTAAAAACTGAATGTTTATTAGTCAAAACTGATCTAGTTTTTACCCTGACAATTGAGCAAATAAAGGACAAATAATAGTAGTGATCAAAATAGAGAAAATTTGGAGGGAAGGGCTGAGGCGCACAGCAGCTCTGTATCTCCTAAAGGTAAGCTATCGAGACAAAACCCAATGGTGTGAGAAGCTCAGACCCAAGTATCTGCAGTATTTAGAGCAGGAGCTTGACAAGCAGTGCCTGATTTCTTCAACACGTACTCAAGAGACACTCTGCCTACACTAATAAATCATTTAAGTTATTTTGAATAAGGTTAAATAACCCTAATAGAAAAGAACAAACCTAACAAGATTTATAACAAACGCAAAAAGAACAAGGGAGGTACACCCAAATTTATATTGTTTTTCTGAGTTACAGGATTTGAACAACACGTCCCTCATCCCAGCAAGTACTCTAATCACTTAGACAGCAGGTCTTAAGGTACTGGCTTTTTTCTTATAAATGTGGGAGTTGTATTTTATTTTATGCATATGCCTCTTTACCACTGTTTATTCTTTTACAAATGCTGTTCTGTGTCATTCTGCCCTTAAAATCAGAAACTCTGAGTTATTCTTTTTAATATTTCTAAATGTATTCTAGTAGAATGGAGATAAGATGCTCCTCCCTGAATTAGCAATCATTGCTACATAGTACAGCCCAGGACAAATATTTCTGTAACTGTATGATTACTCCTTACCATACCATTAAAGTCTGACAATAGAGTTTCCATTTCATCACTGCCTTTCCATTCTCTTCAAAAACTGCATTTACCCAACAGAATTTCCACTGTGCCTAGCAGTCACCTAGTTTGATTCCAATCCCTCTTCAAATAATGCATTTCACACAGAATAGAATACTCACCTGATTATGGGCTCAAGATCAGCATGCCTTCGTTCTTCCCTCTTCTGAAAACCCTGATTTAGTGCTCTTAAAATGGTCTTGTCAAATGCTTCAGAAGACAGTTCCTTTGGAAGCTGAGAAGAAGGTTAAAAATGTCAATTACTCATTTCCCATATTATCTTTGTTCGCCATCAGTCTTTGTATCTTTTGTTACCAACAAAAAACTCTACTGTTCCAGTTTGAATAAGGTAATTTGAAGACTAAGTACAACAAATTATCATAAGTTAATTTGCCAGAGGAACGCTTTGCTGTAAATTCTCCCATGAAATCCAGGTGTATGAAGCTTTAAAGCATTCTTTGAAAGGAGATGGAGATTCAGAAATTTACTACGTTCTCTTTCGGAGTAATTTACAGCCTTTTTTGTTTTCTTTCTTTAATCTTTTCACACAAAGAAAGCAGGTCTGAAAATAACAAGAACAAAACACCAGGGAGGACAGCATGCACTGAACTCACTACCATCATGAAATTATTTCAAAGAAAGAGAAGAAAAAAATGTTGTAAGTTATATAATGCAGTGGGCAATGCTGGGATTACTCAATAGTAAGTCTTTCTCCAGTTGCTCTTAATATCCAAGCTTTTCATCAAAATTCATTACGACCATTTCCAATCACAAAGTGAGGCTTTCTGATATCCTAGCTTATAGTGTAAAATTACCACTACTAAAGAGCACGTCGATTTTAAATGAAAAATTCTCCCTAGAGAATTAGAGAATAGAGAAATCCCTAGGAGATTTCTCACATTTATGACTTCCAAAACACGCACTGAAGTATATGAATGCTGGTGACGTTAATTTATTGAGCAAAATTAATAAAAATACTAATTTATTTAAATTTTGGTGTGGTTAAAAGAAGACAGTCATAGCAGAACTGCTTTGCCTACACTTAAGAACTATTGGTGATTTGGTTAACATCTGCCATAAGTTATAAGCTTAAGCATAAGTTAAGCAAGTTATAAGTTATAAGCTCTAAGCAATTCACACTACAGCAGCATCTTCCTTTTGTGTCTGGAATACACTCAATCCAGAGTGCCAGCTGTTTATTACATGTGCTAGTGGTGTAACAGCAAAGCACTAAGCAATTCTTTAACTGAATCAACTGCTACTAACATACAGACACTGTGTCTAATGGAGATAATTGCTCGGTAAAACATGAGGAAGGAAATCCTGGAATCCAGACAGACATACTATTAGTATTAGTACAATGATAAACACCTGAAGTGCATTAGCTACCAACCCAGAACGAGACACTTCTGAAAAAAAAAAAAGGAGTTTTTCTGACAACTTTGGCTTTAATACACGCTACTAAGTATCTCTGACTAAAGCATTTGTCAGCCTTAACCAAAAGGTAACAAAAAGCTACTGTGGAAGCATGAGGAAGAGCATCCTTCCTCCTGCCCTGGTGTTTTGTATTTAATTTTATCTTAAGAAACAGCTATGACTATTTTTGCTTTAAAATTTTCATTAAAAGGGATTCAACTCATTTAGGCTTAGATAAACTCAAGCTTAGGTTCTTACTATCTTACCTCCAGGCAATGCCTTGTTACGACAAGCACATTTGTCCTTCCACACATAAGGGTAATTTCCTGCACACAAATAACTTTCTACAGCCAGGGGAAGGTGTTCTTCAAATATAAGGCACCAAAGTTACCGCATTTACTACATTAGCTTTTCCCACCAAGGCTTCTAGCCTGAAAACTTTCTTATACAGTTATCTCACTTCTACCTACCCACAAACTTGGAATTTCCTATCAGGAAGTTTGACCGTTCCTTTCTGTTCTAGGAAACAGACTGTACTACTTAACGCCAACAGGCAGATTGGAAATAAGAATACCAGAAAGCCAGCAGGCAAGTATGCGTGACCTTCACAACATTCATGCTTCTACCGTGCTTTTAAAAGCAAGATACGATTGTTAACCTATTTTTAACAATTCCTTCTTTCTTCTATTGGCTATCAAACCACTACAAACCAAAAAGATTTTTCAGCTGCGCACATTCTCCACAGAACCACCTTAGCAAGCTCGTAACAGCTTGTGGTTGTCTCCCTCCTGTTCTGCCACCTTCTATCTATCTAGACTCACTCAGAGAGGGAGCAGTCAGCCAGCACATGAAGCGCCGATCAGTCAGACATGACAGCTCTGCAACTGTACATTTTGGATCCTTTGCCTTACTCCTCCTCCCACTCCTGGAAGCAAGTAGGTACCAGAGAACCCATTTCATAAGCTTGTGTTCATCTTTGCAGGTAGAACAGGAGGCGTGCAGTTTAATACTCATTCCAAGAACTGCAGGGGATCTCATACAACAGCCTTGCTTTTAAGGTTCTCTTTGGGAATAGAGGTATTTTGTACAAGTAGTTTCTAGCTTTTCTCAAATATAACTCCTTGTGTCAGTGAATATGCCTTTGTTCTGCCAAAGAATGCAATGGTAGAATTAAAAACTGTTATGCTTACAACTCTGCCTAATTAATTAAAAACAAAAAATTATACCATTGAAGGTATTCTAATAGGGACACACAAATAAGCAAATCAGCAGTGTTTGCACCTATGCTTTAATTCTGTAGGAAATACTAAACGCTTGTGCAGTCATTTTATGGTTCTGCATAGTTTCAATTACAAAGGCAGCTTCTCAGGAGATTAACATTCTTACTAATAAGAAATTATATTTGTCAGCCCTTTCTCTTATCTTATTAATAATTTTATTAATGATCTTATTAATGTTTATGAATATCTTAAGTGCGGGTATCAAAGAAACACGGCCAGCCTCTTCAGCAGTCTGTGGGGACAGGACAAGGGCAAGCGGCCATAAGCTGGAGCACAGGAAGTTCTGCACCAATATGCGAAGGAGCTTCTTCACAGTGAGGGTGACGGAGCACTGGACCAGGGAGGGTGTGGACTCTCCTTCTCTGGAGATATTCAAGACCCACCTGGACTCCTACCTGTGCAGCCTGCTGTGGGGGGCGTGCTTTGCAGGGGGGTTGGACTCGATGATCTCTAGAGGTCCTTTCCAATGCCTACAATGCTGTGATAATTTACGTCATCTGAAACTCCCCACATATTTTATAGAGTATCTCCACAATACACATCATTTAAATGGTTAATATAATTGTTAAGTACAAAACCTGGTAGCTTGCTTTTGCTTCTGCAATCATATCCCAGAAATTAGAGCGCTCCTAAACAACACCTGAAGTTATAAATCTGATGTGTAAACGTTACTTTTGCATTTCAATACGTACTTTTAGAAGGAATTCCTGAAGCTCCTGGTGTGTTTTTGTTACACATGTTACCGAAAGATCGGACCACGTTACCTGAATAATGAAGGTGAAGAGAATGAGTAAAGTTTCTTTTTTCCAAAAATCATACCAATTAGTTGATTTTAACACTTCCACAAGTCTGGTGATCTCAGTAGAAGAGTTAACACTAACAGCTAATTGAGTACCAGGCAAATCAAGGATAATAGTGTACCTTTTCAGACAAGTACACTACTTTTGAGCGTACATTTTTAGATCACTTTAATGTTATTTGTGGCTAAATGTATTAGGAACAAATCCAGATAAACACACAGAAGTCCCAGAAGATTACTTTCTGACTCTGAAAGAACCAGGCAGAAGGCTGTGTCATTACAGGACTTGTATCAAACAGTTGTCTTTAAGTTCAAAAAACAAAGCAGAGGTCTGTTGTTTAGATGTACTGGATTTAGTTCTTGCTGCCATTATCATTAGTCAGAAAACAGATAGAGAAATTTCTGCTTATCATACATACAAAATAATTTTATCTGCATTGGGCTTGAATCTTATATTGTCATACAGAACTTGCCAGAGGGTACAATTCATAAAAAATACCGCAAATTACTGAAGAAGTCACTCAAGAATAAGACAGCATTTTGATATATGCTTCTATCAAATTTTCAATTGTTTATGGTTCTGACACAACATGCAAGTATTAAAACAGCACCTTCACATGCATATTTTGAGAGGAAAAGAAGCTTGGTTAGATGAGTGCTGCCTGGCTTTAAGTCCACCTCTGGCCTTAAGATTCCCATTACATGCATGGGAAGATTCTGTGCAATGGGAGTGGACATGACAACTATAAGCATTAATTTACTCTGAAGAGCAGACAGGATATTGTTAACCACCAACTGCCTTCAACTTAGTCCCCAGAAATGCCAGCTACTCTTGCCAATCTCGTTTAGGAAGTCATGACTGTGATTGCCATTATAACCTTACAACACCATTGTCTGGGCAAGCATAAAATGATTCGCAGTGAGGAACACAGCATATACCTGCACAGATGAGGAGATGAAACTCTTTTCTAAAAGAACTGAGGTGGAGGTGTTTCAAGCTTACTCAAATACTTCCCAGAATATCTCCAAACATTCCCCCTTCAACAAAGAAATTCAAAACCACTGTCAAATCCATCTACATGCGGAATTTTCAAAATAGTGTTGTCATTTAAATACCGATAATCCATATGGGCATTCTGTACAAACCTCTCCTATCTACTACTGTATCTTAGTACCCAACTCGGAGGCTATAGGGACAAAATATCTGCCACAAGGTTGAAGTACTCGATAATCATCAAGACTTTGAGAGCTAAATTCTAAATTCTCAGCAAAAGAAGGGTGATGATTTTTTTTTTCAGTTGAATTTTAGCTTCAGACTCGTTCAACACACAAGCAGTTGGCCTCTTCGTAGAGCTCCCATGACCGCATCCAATCATCAGTTATATGACTTATGACATTTGATCTACAGCACTCTTCCTTGTGCAGATCTTGTACCCTACCAGATTCACATCTATTAGCCATATGACTGATGATAGTCAATCTTTGCTAAGGAAATGCCAATTTTGACTCGATTAGAACATCACCACCAACAGCCCTAGCAGCTACTATTTAACGCCTACAGCCTTTAATATCAGATCTCAATACTGAGAGCCTGTTTTCCAAAGTAGCGAGAAGGAATGTTTCAGTTTTATTTAAAATCTAGTCATACAATTGTTTTATATGATGCATGAAGATGATATTATCATACACGAAGACTATCTTGGGAAGACCCTTAAAATTTGTTAACTTGTTTTTTTTTTCAGAAAACGAAACCAAACCACAACAAACAGTTTTATCAGGAGCCATGATTTTCTGGTAAACATTCATAAAAGACATCTGAGATGAACATATGACTCCAAGTATTACAGAGCTGCAGACACAAGAACTGCACTCCTATGCCACTTGACCAAACAATCAGTTAGCTTTAATCTGCAATGCTTGCCCCAAATTAGCAAAAGCCAGGTTTCCTGAAGTAATACCACACACCTGACTGCTGTCAGTGTTCTACACTTTCCTATATTATGCCCACGATTATACATAAAAGCCTACTCTGCACACAGAACCAAGAGAATTATAGGATAATCCCAAGAATTTCTGAAGAGACTAACGTAATTAAAAATGGCCTTCTGAGCAGGTATTTGAAACCAGCTGTACGCCTCTACAACGCATAGGCACCATGAAGACACTGGTGTGCTGCAAGTTATTTGCTTACTTTGAATGTGTACTCCAGATGTTTGTCAGCCCTTTTTCTTGGTACTCCTTTCAGGGTTATCTTCTCAATGTGTACAGCTGAAAGAAAAAGAGTTTACCGTACATACTAAAATTGCAGTTTAAAATCTTATCTACTTATCTAGCTACCCTGAGAAGTGCCATACATTTACAGATTCAGAATACCTCCCTCCTTTTCAGATGCTATTTTACTGTAACGAACTGTAGGGGGCAGGTAGAACCTTGTTCTCCACAATGTATTTCTCTGAGCTGACCACAGTTCTTCCATTGAAGATCACGGGAATCTGTGCATTAACCAAGACCTTACTTGGACCAGAAACAAATAACCTAGCGACAGTGCCTTCCATATCTGTTTCTGAAAGATCAAGTAGTGGTGAGAACAAACTAAGAACCACATTTCTAAAAACCACTTAGGTGGAAGAAAAGTCTTGGTGAAGGCCTCAAAGACACAGAAACGAGTGTTAGCAAAGAGAACAAAGAGCAGAAGCAGAAGGCCACCGTAATCACATCAGACAGAGTACCAGCAGACTGAACTGAAACAGAAGCAGAGCACTTTAAAGCGCTTGCTACTTTAACACCCCTTCCCTGAAGCATGCTGTGCTTAGGATACAGACAAGTGCTGGCTGTGACATAAACAGCAGCAATGTATGGCCTTCAAGATCCGGAAATGTTCTTGAGAGCACATAACATTATTGAGGTAATACTGTACATCAAAATCCTTATATAGCTGAGATGGGCGTATCAGCTTTTTTGCTACACTATTCTAAGAGTTCAGCAGAATTTTGTTCCTTTACAAGCTCCATCACGACAAGTAAACAAAATCTTGTTTAATAACAGCTCCAGCAACTATACATCACGAACGCTCCCTTTCTAACACTTTCCTTTCAATTCTTAAGTGCTTTTTTTTGTTTGTTTTTCCCCATGAGACATATACTGGGAACTACTCCTAACAGCTACAACTATCAATCTCCTACAAGTACTTGCTACAAAGCGTATTCTTGGAATTTAATGAATTACCATTTCATCCATTTGAAACATCTTGAAGTATCATCTCTGTCATCCTATGGCCTCAAATTGCTCCAGGGTAAGTTTAGGTTGGATATCAGGAAACACTTCTTTACAGAAAGGGTTGTTAAGCACTGGAATAGGCTCCCCGGGGAGGTGGTTGAGTCACCATCCCTGGATGTGTTTAAAAAACGTTTGGATGTGGTGCTCAGGGCCGTGATTTAGTGGAGGGTTGTTAGAGTTAGGGTAGTATGGTTAGGTTGTGGTTGGACTCGATGATCTTTAAGGTCTTTTCCAACCTGAGTGATTCTGTGATTCTATGATCTGAACAAGCCAGACCTATGAGAACCAAGTATATGCAATGTCCTTAACAGAATACTAAGCAAGCATATAACCCTAGTGGTAGTGTTACAACTGTCCATTCTTTTCTTGGGAAGAGTGATAAATATTGAGTTGGAACAGTGTGTATATTGGCTGGGACCCTTTACCTGGCAGTTAAATAACAGGACAGCTGGTTCATTTTTATCAATGAATGAAGATTAGTTACTGCAAAATCAAAAAATACAGGATGAGCTAAGGATGCTGTTAGAAAAGGCTATGGCCTAACATTAGTTTTGGCTAATTGAATCTTTTTAACAGCCAATGTTTAAATCAATAACATCAGCTGGGCTGATATTCAACGGTTAATTAAAAAGTTGATTCCCATGACTGGAACTAAGAATAATGTTTTAATTTCCATTATTTCCCTACATGCATACATTTAACATACATTAATTACAGAAACTAATCACCACCATTAACAGTCATATACAGACATGCTTTTTTTCTAATAAGATTGTGTTTATTTTGATCTACTGGATGTTATCAACACTAAATATATTTGTCCTCTACCATGAAGACATCTTATTACACACTGTAGTACCTTTAACTCCCTCAACTTCTTTTGCTGCAGTTAACGCTCAGTCTTAATAAATGATACGATAGGTAATTACTGTGCTGTTGCAGGACAGCCTTAGCTTCACAGTTTCAACAGCCTACTCCAAAATCTTGTTTCCACAATCACTTTTTAACTATTCTAAATGGCTAGACCAAGAAGAGACGTTTGAATACACGAGTCAATGAGGTGTGTTGCATCTCTAAATGTGTTCTGAATGCAGCACATGCAGTCAGGATGATAAAGTCAAGCATATGTGACACCGCTTCCATTTTAAGTATTATTTAAGATTTCAGAGAACCAGTATCATTAAAATTGAAAATAATTTTTTATGATCTGTGCTGTTTTTAACCCACTAAGGAAACTACAGCAAGGACCCTATATCATAAATCCAACATATCACTATCACAAAATTATTCTGATCCCTCACAGCAGTTTGTTAATATAATATAATTATTGAGAAGTATTTAAGCATTTAGATAGGTTCAATTATTTGACTTTGCTCTGCTTTTGTTACTTAATTCAAGAACGCTGCTGCCGAGTCTCCCATTTCTGTTTCTAATTTGTGAATACGAACATCTTGTACTTAGAACTCTACAGTAGGTTTTCAAATATGACTCCTGTCTGTAATCGCACATAATCTTTCAGGGTTGTTGTTGTTGTTGTTGCTGTTTTTCCCAAGGAATTTAAACTCTCAAAGCATAATTAAATCTCCACAGCAGAGACAAAAAGACATTTATCAGGACAAAAGAATAGTAAGCTTTTCCCAGATTGCTAGCTCTTCACTAACTGGAGGATAACGTAAGCTTCCCTTGAGTAGACAAGTGAGCTGCTAATCTCGTTGAAGAATAAAGGGTAAGAATAAATCTGTTTTCAATACTGCTCACATCTTCAAAGTGTTCTAGCACTCACACTAATGTTCTGATCGTGCTCTGAAGCCTTATCCTTACTCTTCCCAGCAGAACCAAAAGCTGATTTACTTCCTAAGGAAAGTTCTCCCACTTTTCCAAACTACCACTCCTCTGAAACCTCCCAGTGTGTCTTTTTCCTTTCTTTATTCCTTTGTTTTTTAAGACTAATCAAATACAACTGAATGATGCAGCAAAAGCCATTCACAGATTCAAAGTATGTTTAGTTTTGCTTCAAAAAGTTAAACAATTCTAATACAGTGACATTAAATTTTCTTGCCTTCTCTCAAATGCCACAACTCTTTTTTCAGGAGGAAGCCCATTTGCAATCAGTTTTCATACCTGCAGTCACTCGTATTTAGCAGCTAACAAGGATGATAGTATGTCACAATAAAAAAAGACTGAGTAACGAGCAGAGAAGCTAATACACTTACCAACCACTCCAGATTCTCATTCAGATGAGTAGAAAGACAACTTAACACAAGAGCTGGTTAGTTACAAGCATCTCTAACCAACCAAGACTTCCACAACTCCAAGGTGAGTTTCACCTTCAAAAAAACCCAAAGAACTCCCCAGAAGAAACTGCAGACTGCGTACCTTCTCGCTGAGGTCTATGGGAGGCCATCGGTAGCCCATCGTGAGGTGCTGTGGTCCGTTCTAGCAAACTGGTCTCATTACTTGACGTGCAATCGCTGCGGGAAAAGTCATCCTAAATTGAGAAGGAAAAAAACAAGGAAGCGTATTAATAGAATGTAAATAATCAAAGCACACTCTTAACAGCAGAAAACACTCCCATAATAGTTATATTAGTTATACATATTACTAAGAGTTATATAGTTATAATAGTCTCCCAGAGTCGGAGAAGAACAAACTAGGCTGACAATGCTAACCTAGTACAAAGATGCTAGGTGAAAACGGACTTTGTGTGCTTTTTTTCCCCTAGGGTAACACACAATCACAGAGTCACCGAGGTTGGAAAAGACCTCCATGATCATCCCATCCAACCATACATCTACCACCAATATTCCCCACCAAACCATGTCCCTTAGTACAACATCTAAATGTTTACTGAACACCTCCAGGGTGGTGACTCCACCACCTCCCTGGGCAGCCCGTTCCAGCACCCGACCACTCCTTCAGAGAATAAATTTTTCCTAACATCCAACCTGAACCTCCCCTGGAGCAGCTTGATGCCATTCCTTCTAGTCCCATCACTAACATAGTCCCATCACTAGTATGAACTTACATAATTTTTCCCAAATTGAGATAAGATGTTTATGTATCAATTTACTTATCCTTCGGTGACCAAATGTTAAAAACCAAACCAACCAGCCAACATAAAACTCAAAGCAGTGTAATGCCTCCAGTGACTTTAGAGGTAACAGGTTTTGACAGCTGACCAATGTAAGGCTACATTCCAAGGATGTGACATAAAATAACACCTTAAAAAAACCATGGACGTAGAACTAGGAAACATTAGAAGTTAGTAGTGAGTTTATGTTTTAAGTGAGGTATCTCATTTTACTTGTAACAAGTAGTATAATATATGAGCTTAGTATATACATGTAAGTACCATCAATATGCAAATATGTTGACCTCCGGGCAAGCGGGATGGCGTGCAGGGTGGCAGCACCACAAAGGAGGAAAAGAGGTTCTCTATTTAGCATAAATCAATGACATACTGCTCTTTTTAATTAAGTACTGGAAGGTAGAACAGAAGTTTGTGTTCTTGAAAAAGCTTTCAAAAGAAGCAAGTTAGATGGAGAGTATTCACCGCATCACAAATATTTAGCTGTATGAAATATTTAAGTCTATGAAAACTAGGAAGTAAAGAAATACCTTACTGGAATTTCTTAAAGCAGTTACTGAAGGAAATGGATACTTTTTGAAGTAGATACATACTAAAAGTTCAAGGTCTTTTCCTCTCATTCAGGGTGAAGAGTGCTATTCCATTACAACCTTCATAAGACAGGGGCAGAAGATAAATCCTTGGCAGAACTTGATCATTTTTAAACAAAGGAAGCATAAGGTTTTGCAAATAAGTGCCAGAATGTGAAAGAGTTGCTTCTGTTGTGTTTTTGTTTTTCCTGAAGGACTCGTGATGGGACAAACCAGCAGACAAGACTCGCTACCTTGTCTGGTATTGAGGATCCAAGACTGTCACAAGAAGACCACCATCAGGAAGCACAAGTGTCAAAACACAACAAAACAGTCTGTGAATTTTTCAATGAACTTTAAAGATTTGACGGATGTTCATGTTGCTTCCTTTTGCTTAACCAGCTTTACATCAGTCATCTACTGCTTGGGTATAAACTGAGGTAACTC
This sequence comes from Pavo muticus, assembly GCA_016647715.1. Taxonomy (NCBI): domain Eukaryota; kingdom Metazoa; phylum Chordata; class Aves; order Galliformes; family Phasianidae; genus Pavo; species Pavo muticus. The sequence continues at coordinate 854,123 of JACDJE010000201.1, read as the reverse complement.
CTAACAATACATACAACTCATTGAGGACTCAGGTAAATCCTGCCCTGCACATACCTATAACTGAACGTTCATTGGATAAATCCATGGCAGTATAAAATCAGCATCAGCGTGCCTTTAGATTGCACTACAAATGGGCAGAGGAACTGAAAGGCACTTCAGCTCTTTCACCCAAGACAGCGTTTGGCTTGTGTACTATACCGAGCATCAGTAATCCCAGCTTTCAAAGCAATCTGACTTAAGACACAGAGCGCTTGTTGTGTCGAGCTCACCGACTCACACTGACCCCCAGACACTCAGTAGACAAGCTCAGCAAACTTCTTTACTGACCAAAGCATCACTCCATGCTTCAAGTGTCTAACAGATCACAAACATAACGTCAGACCAGGAACAAGAATGGGAAATAGCTGCGTGTCAGTGGGACTGCATTTTAGCAGCTCTAGCAAATTTGCAAGCTTCACAAGTATAGCCTGGTGAGAGCCACTCCATGATCTCCTGTAGACTCGCACTGACACTGTTTTGTCTGATATTTCCTAACACCCAAACACAGAACCAAAAGCAAGCATTTCAGTTTGTAAGTGTTACCTCCTGGGCAGGCAGCATTCACAGAACTGTTAGCATTTGGGCATTAAATTCACACTGCTAAAACAGATTTGCTTAAGACTGTCCATACGTATGATTAACTGGCTGTGACCGAACTATATTAAATTCACAAGTTCGGTGCATGTTTTGGTATGAATCCTCCTGATACGAAATCAGAGAACCGAACCCATTTTTTCTAAGAGACAAACAATGTTTATTGCCCGGTAGAAGTAAGGCCTTCCTTAAATGACATCCACGTGTTCTGCCAAAAGCAGCTTCGATATCATCCACACCGCGTGCAGAAGACAACAGAAATTTGCATTTATTCTGACAGCAGCTCTCCAACTCTTAAACTTGTCTTTTTTCGCCCCTGAAATCACGATTGTAAGAGCTCATTTTAAGGAGTCAGCTGAGATTTACACCTCATCATCACTTTCTTTTACTTAAAGAAAAAAATCAACCCACAAAAAGATTTAAAACCATATCAATTTAAAGACAGGTTTTATTTTGCTTTTTAAATCAGGGCATTTGTTTTATTAATGGAAAAATAAACTGCAGTCTATTCTAAGAAATACCTAAAGCTAAGAAGTCAAAGGATTTGTCAGCAGTTTTTAGAAGAGTTTAGAAATCAAATTTATTTCAAACAGATTTTGCTCAGCTTCTATCAGAGAAGCAGTAAAGGTTGCTGCTGCGCCTCTTCATACTAGAAAACTGCTTCTCGCCAGCAATATACACAGGCTTTGGAATATGCTCAAATCTTTCTGCAGAGAATCATTCTGCAATGGCTACTTTTCTACCTGCGGCAACATTCTCTGTACAAGGTGAACTACACTCGCATTCGAAGGCTCCCTCTAAACTGCAAAGTAATATCTGCTTCAAACCTGTATTTAAATGTGTCCTGGCATCGGTATTTCTATAAATAGTTGTAACCAAAGAAAAAATAGTAATTCACTTGAGAAAATCTTCACCTGGCAATTTAAACCAATATTACATACATGCATTCTGTGAATGGTAGCTTTCATTAGACAAGATGGAATGCAGGAGACATACAGAAATATAGTCAGATAAGAGCCAGCTTCAGCCAGCTCCGAAATGGACCTGATGCCGGTCAGCGCGTAATGCTGCTCGCACATCTGTGATCACGTATTTCAGCATGATAAAGAATGCCGTGCAGCAGCTGTGAGAAAAAGGAGTGAGTAAAACATCAGCAAAGCAGCCCTGCAGGCCCCACAGTCAGTGCAGGAGGAGCTCCAGGCTCGGAGCAGCCTTTTGTCACTGCAAGGCTTTCTACATGTAAAGATTCACTGTGGTTTGTAGTGCTGCTGATAATGATTAAAATACAGCGAAGCAAGAAATGTGGGTGGCCACAAATTAGTTGCCAGATAATTAATCTGCTGATCTCACAGATCTTTGTGAGAGGCCAGAACGCTAGCTATATTTCTCTTTGAAAATGAAGCAAAACAGCGCTATAAAAATTGTCTGCTCTCACAATCTAGATGAGAGTGCTGTAGCTGGAACATCATTCCTCCTCAGATGGTTGAAACAAGTTCTGTATTAAAGACCTAAGCTTGAGATGTCTTTTTAGTTACAGGACACAAGCATCAACTGCTGAAAAAGGTGAGTCATGCTGCTCAAGAGGACGCTGCTCTGTTAAACTAACATATGTGAGCCAGTCGACACACAACAGATGTCCACACTGCCTTCCATTAGCATAGACTGCTGATGAAAAAAATGTCATGCTGGTATCGGTTTGGCAATATGTAACGAAATCTGTTACTGGGTAACATCCTAATCATTGTGATTGATGCACGTAAGTCTTCCGATGTTTGCACTGCACTTTCATAAAAGAGCTATTCACGCATCAGCTCTGATGAACACTAACAAGGGAAACCTGCTTACAGCAGTTGGATAGCTTGATTAGTTCTACATGCTGAAAAATGAGAGCTTTTTTTTCTGCAAGACTTCAGCTGATGTGCTGCTAGGGACAGCCTTGCAGGCTGTGCAGATGCAAACCAGCACAGCTTACTTGTTCACGTACAAGTGGGAACTAGCAAACAAAGCCAGATGCCAGTAAGCAAACATGAAAGAAAGCACCTTGGAAGGATCAACTCACAACCACACATTCTTAAACGCAACATCTGTACCTTAGATAAATTTGAATAACATCAGAGTAATCTTTATTAGATTCATAGAATCATAGAAGAGTAGAATATCCCGAGTTGGGAGATCCTGTGCCAGCTGTGGGACCAAAGCTATGATTCACTCAAAACAATCCTTACAAGCTATTATCCTTATTGCTATACAGCAGATGCAGAGCTGCGCAGCCATGCTGGCACAAAGGCTCAGTAAGACAGCTGAAACTCCACATTATACGCGTGCTGCTGAACCTTCTCCTGATGGCAAGAGCAGAAAGATGAAGCCTTGAGACTCAAGACTGTATGCAATAGTAACTGCTCTCTATTACTTAGTTCTTGCTGTTGCTTGGATATAGGGACAGCACATTTATGCTATCTTGTACTTAAATGGAAATTCAGCACATGCATCTAATACTCACAAATGCAAAAATACAGGGCAGCAGCAGACCCAGTTATTGAAAACTTGTTCAATGATGACAACTGTTGATGCAATAGATTGTCCCCCACGCAAAAAAGTCCTTTTACTGTCTTGAACAAGCTGCAAGCCAAATGCAAGATAAAACTGAAGGCAACTGCTTAACTGGCATTGCTGCTAAGTTACACTCCACTTTGCAAGCTTTCAACTTCACAATAGCACCAAGCGTGCAACCTTAGCTAGTGGGAGGTGTCCCCACCCACAGCAGAGGGTTGAAATTAGATGGTCTTTAAGGTCCCTTCTAACCCAAGCCATTCTATGATTCTTCTATACTCAGGCCACACCTGGAGCTCTGTGTCCAATTCTGGGCTCCCCAGAACAAGAAAGTCATGGGCGCATTGGATAGAGTTCAGGCAACGGGTCACAAAGATGATGAAAAGACTGTAGCACCTCTCCTGTGAGGAAAGGCTGTGAGAGCTGGGGCTGTTCAGTCTGGAAAAGGCTCAGGGGGATGTTGCCAGAAAGGAGGCTGGGAGTGCACAAAAAGCTGGGAGGAGACACAGCCAGGACAGCTGGCCCCAGCTGACCAAAGGGATATTTCACACCACATGGCATCATACTCAGCAATAAAAACTGGGGGAAAGAAGGAGGAAGGGGGGAAATTCAGAGCGATAGCCAGTGTTTGTCTTCACCATTATCTGTGATGAGCTGTGCATTTCTGGAAGCAGCTTAATCTCTGCAGGCTGACGGCAAGCAGAGAATGGATTGCTTTTGCTTTGCTTCTGTGCACAGCTTTTCCTTTACTAGTAAACTGTCCTTATTTCAGCCAATGAATTCTCACACTTTTATCTTTCTGATTCTCTCCTCATGCCACCTGGGGAGAATGAGTGACTGGCTGTGTGGTGCTGAGCTGAGCTGCCTGCAGCGTTTACACAAAGTTATCTATAAGAGGCAGCAACAATATACTGTGAGGGACACAGAAAGCTTCCAAAAACTCACCAATTGATTTGGGGGGGGGGGGAGGGGAGGAGCAAGCCATACAAAAGCTTCAACAATCCCATACAGATCAACTTGTAGCACTGCAAAATCACAACAATTTTGAGACATATACCAATCTCTAACACAGGATTATTAACTTCGGCTATCAAGGCCTACGGCAACTAAACTTGAAGAACCAGACATCTCAACAACAGCAGTGACTTTCAGTGCTGGTAGAACGCTGCACCGTGTTTGCTACACACACAGAAAGGTCTCCAACACTCATCTGCATCACAGTTTTTACCTGGCCTTAAACCACAATTTCTGCCCAACCTAGCTAGCCCATGACAAAGTACAGATCTTGAAGCTAAAGCCAGTAATGTAGCAGTTCAGATGTTCCTGCATCTCCCATCGGTTGCCTGTCCCACAGCTTCGTATAGCTTCAGTAGTGCCTGTTGATTAAGAAGAAAATTACCTGAATGTTCAGATACACAGAAGTTATTCTCACAACCACCTAGAGTGATAGAAAGATAGAAAAATATTTGCCCCTAAGAATGGTTCACTGAAGTACAATTAGTACTGAGGTGACAAACCTTCACTACTACTTCTAGCTCCTGACAGGGAATAATACATCTAAGAGGCATACTTTAGAAGTATTCTTTCACGTATAGCAGCTCCGAACAACAAAAAATCTGTCATCTCTTTTCTCTCTCTCCAAGGATAGCTTTGAAGGCTTCAAATCTCGTTTCACAATTAAATCTATTTTCACTTCCACCATAAAGGACAAGATTAAGAGGCTGAGGAAAGTCAAGAAGCTTATGAAGGAATGTAATTTCCAGCCAAATCTTTGTGCTTGTCTTCTGCAAACTTCAGTCTCTACAAGTATAAACAGTTCTGATTTGGAAGATACTAAAGAATGTCATCAAATCAGGGAGGAAAAGTAGATATTTAGTAGCGTCTTCTAAAACATCTATGGCTAGACATCAATATCAACAAGCAAATGGGAGGCAGAGAATCTGCATACTCTAGTGCTTTCAAAGGTACGTGTCTTACCTCTGGCATCTGCATCCTTTTCTTCAGAAAGAACAAACTGAGAATCCTCATGACTACAAGCCCATGAAGATCCTACTGACTACAAAGAAGTCAACATTGCACAATGCTGAAAACCCAGCCACAGCTTAACAACAGTAAGGTAAGTGCATGCATTAGGAAGCCGTGGGTATACCTGCAATGCTACCATTGCTTATTTAAGACAACAGAGAAGAAACTGACATGGAAACCAGAGACAGATTGATGAAGCCCAGGACTGGTAAGATTACAAATCTGTCTCATCCTAATACTTCATAATTAGAGCTGAACAACTACAACAACTGAAAGCAGTGCAAGTTTTCAGTCTGCAGTCTTCTGAAGCATTATTAGCATGTGCATTTAAACAAAGCTCTTTCATTTTATCTATGACTTCCTTTCCAGAAGCCTTCCAGTAACATTTCTGGACATCCTTAACTCCTGTTTAAAGTGAGAAAAATTTCTGCTAAGTGACAAGGGTGTTATGGTCACTAAGAGAGCATGAACACTTTGTATCTCTATGTGCAAAACATGTAAAATGTCATACCACAATGTAAAAGATTTCTGCCAAAAATGAAATGACAACTTTATGCTTCTGCCTCTTATTCAAACCAGACTCTGAAAACACACTTTCCCTCACACCACGATACTTAAAGCTGAGTATACTGGTCCACTGCAGATTCAAAATGGGATTGCCTGTATTTTCATTCCCTCATAGCTCTTAGAATCTAAAATTAAGTTCTAGTATCCTTCTCAGCTGCAAGTCACTGAAGATCAGTCATAAAAGTACTCTTCTCCTTCACAAACAAAATAAACTATAAATAGAAACCTATTAAACCACGTATTGTATAAATAGAAACTTTCCCTTTGTTTTTAAGTAGGGACTCTTGCTGCAAAGAATCCTCAAGCCAGCTAATTATAATACTATTCACCAAAACAATTACCTGTAGGAGATTGCTTATTTCAATAGCACCTCAGTTCTGTTACCATCAAGTATGCCTGATTAAATGCTCCCATGTGTAACACAAGCCACATTTATTACGTTAGCATGTATTCAGACCTCCTTCAGCATTTCAGTACTCAAATTTGAGATCTGGAATGGAGCAAGACAGACAATGAACTGAATCAGCTTTGACCTTTACGCACATATTAAATATATATAATCAACACATGAACTAAGCTGTGTTCTTTGATTTAAAATGATTATATATAATAGTGACATCAGCAGACTTTTTGCACATTGGTAAGTTTGGCTTATGAATACAGATGTGAATGCTGCTGGTTTATTTTTATACTAACTCTAGATTCAAAGTTCACTTTCTGCACAGCTTAAGTCACCAAGGGCTTGCTTTCCATGTAGTGTGACTGCACACCACATCTTCATTACAAAAACCGCAAATTGTATCAGGTGTTTCTGCCCTAACTAAACAAAGTACTTCAGAACATTTAGTTAAAGAAACAAAGTTTTTGCAATTACAAAGCAATCCTACCTCTGCAGATCCCACTCCATCAGCATTCTCCCCAACACCTTTAAATCTACCGACCACTTCCAGCTGAATTTGTAAAAGGTTATCACTAAGAAATGTTAAATTCTTAAAGGATAATTAAACTAGGAGACCAAGAGTAGCAATTCTATTAATCTTCTGTCAAGAAGCAACTTTAATGTGAGGTCAATCCTATCAGACAACAAAGACCCGAACCAGAAGACACGATCAAAATCACAGTGGGAAAAAAATCATATGACTTCTTTATATATAAAAAAACTGTACTCTCTGGTAACCAGACCATGTAGACATCAGTCAAATTCTTCACAGGTGAACCTCTTGAGCGCCACTGCTCATTACAGCTATATATTGTAACTCCTGGAAACTTCCAACGATGCCATTTCGTTGGACACCACATACAGTTCACATCTCAGAACCACAGCATAGTTCTGGTTTGGTTTGCAGGCCACCTAGTTCCAACCCGTGCCCTAGGCAGGCCAACCACCCAGCAGCTCAGGCTGCCCAGTGCCCCATCCAACCTGGCCTTGAGGCCTCCAGGGATGGGGCACCACAGCTTCTCTGGACAGCTGTGCCACTGCCTCACTGCCCTCCGCGTGGAGAATTTATGACGCACATCTCACTTAAACTTCCCTTCTTCAACAGCCGTTCCCCCTTGACCTATCACTACACCTCCCAACGAAGAGGCCCCCTCCAGCTTTCCTACAGGGTGCTTGGAGGCTCAGCGCTCCTTGCTCAAAGCGGTTCACGCCATGAAGGCTACAGAACTGTCTGATCGGCCTGGAGCAGAACCAATCTCCTCCAGAGCTGATCTCACAACGACCATGGTTCGGCATATTATTTCACCCGTACAGGGGAGATAACTCCCATCCCGGCCTGCCCGGCACCGCTCAGCGGAGAGCCGGGAGCGCCGCGGGAGGGGCGGCTCGGGTCCGCCCGCGCCACTACGTAGGCGGGGTGCGACGGCGCCCTCCCGTTATGCAAGATGGGGCTCCCCGCCCCCGGCCGGAGGGAGGAGAGGAAGCCGCCCTGCGGGCACGTGACAGGCGCGCAGGCCCCGCCGCCGCCATCTTGAACGGGGGCGGGAAGCGCCGGTGGCCGCCGGTCCCCGCAGCGCGGCCCGGGGAGGGGTCGGCCGACGCGACCCGAAGGACGGCCCCGTCGCGGCCAGCGGGGAGGGAGGAGAGCGGCAGGAGGGGCGGCGCGGTGCCGCCATGACGGCCGCGTCCTCCGTACCCCAGAGACAAAGCGGGAGGTCACACCTCCTCCTCGCGCCCTCAGGCTGGGACAGGCGGCGGGCCGGCCGCTGCGGCGCCATTTGTGGCTGCAGGCGGCGTTCTCCGCCCTAAGGCCGTTTCCGCCCTCCCCCCGGCCTGAGCGAGAAGGGCACGGCCGCTGCCCGACGCCTCAGGGGCGGGTTGGTGGCGAAGGGCCCGGCCGGGGCGCGAGGTGCTGCTGGAAATGGGGCAGGAGGCGAAGTGCTCGTGCTGCCCGGCCCTTCCTACCTGAGGCCGGCCCCAGGAAAATTCAAAGAGCTCTTTATAAAGCATCTCAGAGCATGAACACGGTGCCCTGAAGGCACTAAAATTTCACAGATTAAAGGAGGATAAAAAGCACGTGGGCACCTGACAGGATTTTAAATCAAGTCCAATTTCACAGTACGGCTGTATTTGCAGAGGGAAACATTTAACCACGCTAATTTCGTTTCCTCGAGTGTGACATCCAATGGGGTCCACTACACGTGTGAACTGAAAACCCTCAGCAGAAACCCATCGATGCCTCTGCTCCCCACTGGCTATTAATCCCTGGAAGCAGCTCTGCTTTATTTACAATTTAAGGAAGAAAAAAAACCCACAGCAGGGATGCAGCTTCAGCCCTGTGCAGACCAGGGACTATGTGATGTGTATGTTCAGCCAAGCTGGGCCGGGCCACTCCGCGTTCCCTCAGTAAATGAAACCACTACAACTTGGAAGGCTGTGTTCACACTGCAGCCAGAACACTGCACAACACAGACTTCAATTCCAGTAGTCTGTGGCAGTCAGCTCCCCGATGCCCTCGGTGGGGCTCTGAACAGCTGTGCCTGGGGCACCAGCCTCGGTCAGGCAGTGTGTTTCCAGTTACTGGTGCTTCGGACCCCATGAGATCAGAGCCCAGCCTCACTGCTTCCTGCAGCCCCCTCTTCTCTCCCTGAGAAAGGACTTCCAGGACTCATTTTGGGATAGCTAGACTTGGTGCAGGCCAAAGAGCCAAAACAAACACTTTTTGGACTTATGCTATGAATTCATTATGATTTCAGTACCGTAACATCCACCCACTAGTCTGTGACCTGCCAAATGTGCTTTGGCCTTAAAACGATACAAGCATTTACTGAGCATATTTGAAGCCTTAACAATTCATCCCCATCTCCTTTGAGCAGTACTCAAAAGCATATCCTTTCCCTACCAAACTGAGACAGGGGCTGCCGCTACTTCAGCACGGCAGCAGTTTTCCAGGAGTGGCTGAATTGGACAGCGCTGAATGCAAACTTCAAAACAACTGTTTGTGCTGCTTTCCACCTTTTCCTGTTAAGTCCCCACTGAAAACCTCACGTGTCTGTTTCAGCAGTCTATCTGCATTGTAAGTACCTATCTTCCAGCCCTTTCTTCCTCTTTGCATGAGAGGCCATCTATAGACCAAAAACCATAGAGCTCCAACACAATGGCTTGGTTGCATAAATATGGGGCTGATATTTTTTTTAAAGCAGACATTCATCAAAGGGGCAAAATGAGAGAACCTGCACTTAGATACAGCTGCTGCAAATGAGGGTACTCCAGTGCTACTCAAGGAAAGTCTGTGCTCTGGGACTGCTGCCTTTCAGCAACAAGTGGCACATCTGTGCTCAAGATGTGCCTCTCTGCTTCCTGACAGCCACCCAGAAATTCAGCTTTTCCTTCCACAAAAGCTCCAGTTATGACATTTCAGTTTGCTCCTTCAGAAAAATGACTGCCAACCCCTTTCCCTAAGGCCTTCAATCACCTCACAGATGCAGCTTTGGAGAGATGCAACCCTACAGACACTGACCCTCAACTGCTGCCCTGGTCCTTGCCAAGCCCCACTATAAATCCCACTGGGGGGATGGGGAGGGAAAGAGCAGGTTCCATATAAAAATTATTCCAACACCTCCCATTGTGCCAAGCTCCTGGTGAACCTTCTGTGGTTTCTATCTGGCATTATTACTATTATTTTTATGAGTTGAGTTAAGCTGCCTTGCCATCAGGCCTGTGGTGTGCGAGGAAGCCTACCAGGCCCTACGAGCACTCAGCATCCTACGCTCTGGCAAGGAGGGTCTGAGAAGGAGCACACCAGAATGTTCGGCTGGCCAAGAAAGAACCCCCCCCCCACTTCTTTAAGTCATGCTCAGGCATTATTATGTTATTATGTCACAACACACAACTTGAAAGGGGGGGGCAAAGAGAAAGCCGGAGAAAGCCACAGCCCTGTGTGGGGGGCTCTGCTTCAACCGCTAGGAAGTGGGGAAGGGCTGAAGGGGAAGGGAAGAGGAAGGAGCGGAGCACGGCGTTACCTGGGCCCGGTGGCGGCCGAAGACCTCTTCCTCCTCCTGGTCCCCACACAAGGCCCTCCGCAGGCGTTCCATGTGCTCTCGCAGCGTGACCCGCTGGTGGAAGGAGAAGGCCGGGTGCAGCGAGGCCATGGTGAAGAGCAGGAGCAGCTCCTCCTGCGCGCCGAAGCCCAGGCCCTGGGCGGCGGGAAGAGGGCCCTGTCCGTTCTCTCCGGCCCCGTCCATCACCACCACCACTTCCTCCTCGTCCTCGGCCCCCTCCTCCTCGGTGGCGCCCGCCCGGGGCCGCCGCGCCGGGCAGCTTTGCAGGATGGAGTCCACCTGGGGCAGGAGGCGGTGCAGGCGGCCGGCGGCCTCGCGGTTCTCGGAGCCCAGCAGGGCCAGGTAGACGATGAGCTTGGAACGCACGGCCGGGTCGCGGAAGTCGCCCAGCTGCCCGGGGTCGCTCAGCCCGTTGGCCTTGGCCTCCGAGTCGCGGAGGCAGTGGTAGTCCTTGCGGGCCAGGTCCTCCAAGCAGGAGCCCAGGAAGCGCAGCTCCAGCGGGTTGCACAGGTCCAGCAGCCCCACCATGAACTCCAACCGCTGCGCCGAGCCCAGCACCAGCCCGAACCACTCGTACACCGTCTCCTTGTCGGTTCGGGCCGCCGCTGCGCCGGGGCCGGAGCCGCCCGGGAAGGCGGGGGGCGGCGGGCCGGGCCCAGGCCCTGGCCCCGGCCCCAGGCCGTGCA
>JACDJE010000201.1:785458-843001 GCA_016647715.1 Pavo muticus | reverse complement strand
ATATGTTAGGTTTCTACTTTCCTAATGGCTGTTTTGTCCTCTTCTAGTAACACAAATGGACTTGAACCTGAATCAGCAAAGCCTTCCTCTTTCGTTATCGTTACAGATCGTTGTGAGCAGAAATGTAGCAGAGAGTGGGAAATTGTTTGAGTCCTACCACATCATCCCAGATTGTTAGCAGTTCTTTGCCAGTCCCAGGACAAGGAAGATGAATAGTACACGAAAAAAAAGCTGCATAAACCCATTTTATCCTTCTTTATTTTATTCTGTTCTCTGGTTGGGGCCTGATGGGCTCACAAATCATTCCAAATCCTTGGGGAAGAAGGGGCGTGTGCGCGTGTGGGGAGGGGGCCGGCGGTGGGGGAGGAGCGGGTCTCGCTAGCGGCAGCGGCTCCCGCAGCGCTTCCCCCTCCCCTGACCCAGCGCCGCTGCGCGCGCCCGTCAGCCCACCGTTGGCGCTCACGGCCCGGGCCCGAGCCGACTGAGTGCGAGCTCGCGGCGAGGGGAGGGGCCGGCGGGGGGAGGCGGGCACAGCGCTCCTGTCGGCCTATCGGCGCACTAACGTCAGCGCGCTCGCGAACGCGTGTGGCGCCCCGTGCTCGGGCTGGGCTGGTGGCTGTGGACCCTCGGTGCGTGCCGGTAGCTCCGGCACCGGCGGGCTCTGAGGTTCGATCGGTGCTGGCGGGGAAGGGCGGCGGGTGTACTGCCCTTTTTTTTTATCCCACCTGCCGTCCCTTGGTAGCGGAGGAGTGGCCGTGGTGGGCGGCTGAGCCGGCTCCAGCACTGCCTCAGCCGTGCGGGTGCATCCTGGGTTCCGTTAGGCTCACGCACAGCCCCGCAGCTCGCCTCAGAGCCCCGATACAGAAAAAAGGGATTTTCCTGAGGTAACGCCATGTGCTGCCAAAAAGTGCGTGCAGTAAAAGGAATTCAGCTGCAGCCCGCAGGAGTGGGCCCAAAGGATCTCTACAGCTGTAGGACAACGCTGGGTGCAAACCAGCTGGTGCAAGTGTTTGCATTTCTAGTACGATGGGAACTGCTATTGTGAGAGCTCTCATTATTATATAAACAGAATCTTAGAATCATGAAGGTTGGAAAACACATCTAAGCTCATCCAGCCCTACCACCAACCCTTCCCCACCATGCCCACTAACCATTAACCCCAGTGCCACATCCACGCGTTCCTTCAACGCCTCCAGGGACGGTGATTCCACCAGGTCCCTGGACAGCCTGTGCCAATGCTTCACTGCTCTGAGAAGTTTTTTTCTTTTTACCTGAATCTCCACATGGGCACAACTTAAAGCCATTATCTCTCTTTCTATCATTGTTACTTGGAAGAAGATGCAAACCTCCACCCCCCCCTCCCCATAGCCACAACCTCCTTTCAGGTCATAGAGAGTGATAAGGTCTCCCCTGAGCCTCCTCCAGACTGAGCAATCCCAGTTCCCTCAGCCACTCCCCATAAAACTAGTGCTCCACACCCTTCACAGCTTCGTTGCCCTTCTCTGAAAGCGCTCCAGGGCCTCAATGTCTTTCTTGTAGTGAGGGGCCCAAAACTGAACTCAAGGTGCGGCCTCACCAGTGCTGAGTACAGAGTGTATTGCTGCTGTTACAGTATCATGCAGCTTTCTGCATGATTTGCAGGTAATTTTGCAGTATGGAAAAACAGGGAGTATTAACAGAAGAAAGTATGGCAAAATGCCCTTAGGGACAGTTGATCCTGAAACAGCACACTGGATTCACCCTAATTTTGCCCATTTTGTTACCAACTGTTGTGACCAGAGATGATGGAGGGCCTACAAATTACACAATTAAGCATTAGTCAGTAATCAGAAAGTTGTGGTGCCTCTTGCTTCAGTTCCCACATGTTTAGAGAAAGACAGTATATTTGGAAACAGACTCAAGCCCGTGGCTTGCAGAACACCACAGCGAAGAATGAAATGTTTTAATTAGAATTATTCAGAACAGCATCCCTAAACTGTTTACAGAAAAAAAGTATGAGCAGTCAGTGCTAACCCCCTTATCTATCTGTCCAGAAGCTGTTGTGCTGCAATGAAAGAGCCTATTTATTAACCAAGTAAATGTCATGCAGATTATAATAATCTTGCACGCATCATTCAGACTTGCCACAGAGCATCAGTCTACTATTAAGTGTTGCTTACAGACTAAACCATATCCCAGTTTCTTGTATCTATGTGGCTAGTTATTTAAAAACAAAATAAGCTTTAAGGTACTATATGTTAGGTTTCTACTTTCCTAATGGCTGTTTTGTCCTCTTCTAGTAACACAAATGGACTTGAACCTGAATCAGCAAAGCCTTCCTCTTTCGTTATCGTTACAGATCGTTGTGAGCAGAAATGTAGCAGAGAGTGGGAAATTGTTTGAGTCCTACCACATCATCCCAGATTGTTAGCAGTTCTTTGCCAGTCCCAGGACAAGGAAGATGAATAGTACACGAAAAAAAAGCTGCATAAACCCATTTTATCCTTCTTTATTTTATTCTGTTCTCTGGTTGGGGCCTGATGGGCTCACAAATCATTCCAAATCCTTACAGTTATTAGTCAGAGCAGTTATCATAATACCCCAGAATAATATTTTCTCACACTGTCATTGTGAACTAGTAATTCTAGAATTACAGTAATTCTAGTCACGTTGTTATGTTGGTTTTTGTTTTGTTTTGTTGGTTTTTTTTTCCCAAACAAAAATTACTGTGACTTTCATAGCAGATACGCCGAACTGGAATCACTGAATGCACCAAAACAAGGCTTGAGGTTTCTGCTTAATTTGAATGTAGTTTTTCTATCTGAATAAAATATACCGGATCGGAATTAAATGGATGCTCAAAGTAACATTTCTTATACTTGAACAAAATGTGATTCAAATGAAATGCAGTAGTTCCAAACAGGTGACACTACAGAGAGGCAAAAATGGATTTAATTTTGGTAGAGGGGGATAAAGGGAGTGAGAGAAAGTCCACTGATTCATTCCTGAGTCCAAAAAGGTGGGATAAATAGTATGCGCATGAAGGTAATGGTTCGAAGTATGCTCACCAAGTCTAGAAAATACTTGAGCTTGTGCCTACATCCATCCCAATGTTTGATAGTTCCCAAGCTGATACTTAGTTTCATAAATAAACTTAAGAATCTGATTAACTCAGCCCTTCTTTGTTTCCTTTTTTCTAATGGTTTAAATTGCGATACTTGAGGAAAACAGATTTGAAAGGTAGGAAAAGAAAACCAGGAAAACAAATAGTGTGAAAAAGGGAAAAGAAGATGAAGAGCTTAAAAGCATTTCTATAGCTCAAGGAGCTGATAGCAAGAAGAATTGGGACAATGCGGAATGAGAACTGAAACTCTGAGTGTCCAGGGGAAATGAAAGTGAAACTCAGGGCTGTGGGTGGAAGAAGCAAGCAGTGGGGAAATGCATGAATACTGATGTGATAAGCTGACCTTGAGAGGTCTTAACCTGATTTTCTTAGTGACCTGTTAGAGGAGATGAGAGAAAGAACTGCGACATTATGCGATACACAGCATAGTCTCAGGGGAAAACAAGGGCAAACCTCTCGAAGCAGCTAGGCTGGTCATGGTGTGGTGCACACAGAGAGAATAATCTAACTAGAGCAGGAAATACAGATCTCTGGTAGAGGTCTGAGCAGTTTTGCTCATTCGTGATTTGTCATTTACCTTATGATAGCTGGCATTTTTTTGAGTATCTTACCTTTCGTGGAACAGGCGTTCGTTACCTTTCAGCTGTCAGAACTGGAAGAAGAAAGCCTTAAGAACATGATCATTTGTAATTCACTGAAAACAAAGCCTGACAAATCAATAGGTTATTACTTTTCTTTTCCTCATTGTATAGATTTTGAATGGTTGAGCTCATCTGTTCTTTCCTGTGTCCTCTTTTTCACCGTGAGCTGAACAAGCTTATATTCCCCTGTACATAACAAGCACACATGGGATTTAATGTCTTGGCATAAGGCAGTCTTGACTGTACACAGAAGGCTTAGGATATCTGCAACACCTCTGAGGTTGGCTCTCTCAATCAAGAAAGAAGTCGACAGAACAAATGGTGGCATTTACTTTGCCATATTCCCAACTACGCTGTTTGTAGCCTAATTATGTTTTCAATAATAGAAGGATACATTTAAGTGCTCATTTTAATTATGGATCTTCTAAATCTGAGATCATAACTTCCTCTCGAAATAAAACCTGGTATTGGCAGGACATTTTCTTACTTAAGATTAGTCGTGTTGGATGGACCATTTCATGGTGTGTTATTAGACAGTTTTGAAAGCTAAAGCTATGTTTAAAAATGATTTTTTTTTCTATACACATATGGAATATACACATATGGAAGACAGGCGTTGCTACAAATTAATACTCAGTATGACCAGTGAAATGCAAATGACCCTTAGTCCGAATCATGTTTGCATCCCATGCAGGAATAAACATACAGTTTTAAACATGGTTTAAATCACTCACACGTCTTTTTCAATTTAAAGTTACTGAAAAATAAGTTCAGTGTAGGCAGAGGGTGTGTCCCCGGGATTAACATGATTATGAAAGACAATTTCTAAAGTCAAAGTTGGTTACTGATTTGCAAAGGTCACCTGTCCCAGGCCTCTGTGGCAAGCTGGCCAATAAAGGTACTGTTACGAAACAGTCACAAATTTCAGTTCACCATTCAAGGAAAGCTGAACTGAGGCCACAACCCTTTTTTTAATGTAACTATCAAAGGTGAATTATTACTATTTTAAACTGGATGCTGATCAGAAATGTATGAAAGATTGAAACGTTACGAAACTACAAAGATTTCACCTTATGTGCAGACGGAGGACGCTACTTACCTGCATGGGGTTACAACCCGTGGTACAAATAGCAGTCTGCACTGGTTTACTCTTCTCTGTGTAAAACAGCAAATGACAGCTAACAAGAGAATTTAGGGAGAGTGAAGAATACAGTAGCACTGGGATATTTGTACCCTTTGGATCTTCTGGCCAGCAGATTCCCTAATGGAAATTCTCACTGTGGCTTTACTGCCACAGATCACAGACTGTGCTGATTTAGATCATGATGATTTCAAGCAAGTACGAAGTGCTAGAACTGGAATTTGCACAGAAAACTGCCTAATGTAGGTGAGAATTCATGCTGGGGAGAACAAAAAGCCAAAAGCATTCAGCTTTGGGCTTTCATATTTTGCAGAGGACAGTGGCGAAATGCCAGTGACTGGAAAATTGCAGGAGAACCATTGCTGTAAGCTTTCACAATGCACGTGGACAATCTGCATACACAGTTCAGCCAACACTGGGGTTTTGCTGTCATGGGAAGTCCTGTTTGAGACAATCACATGCCTAAATCAGCCCCTGTGCTAGTTAGCAGTGAACTATATCCTTAAGTGTAAAGCAGTGAAATTTAAACACCTATGCGTAAAATAAAAGACCTAGGCCACCTTAAACATCTGATCATAGTTAATTGAAATCTGTTCTCAAATGAGGGCCTGCAGGAGGAATGTAGGTGCGGCTCAGACATGCCAGAGCCCAAACACGAGGCCTGCTTGGTGTTAGTCACCAAGTGTACACGATAATTATTTGTGCATTTAGGACCCAGGAATCAAACTCCCCCGAGAGATTTATTGGCTGGGTTATTTCATCACCTCTAGACTTGTGCCAGCAGGAGGAGAGAAAACTCCTGGTTAGACCATAACGAACTTCTGTGTGCACTGAACGTCCTTCAGAATAAAACCCTCATCAATATGAACTCAAAGGTTCTTGGATAAGAAGCATTACATCCTGACCTTTAAAATGTGCAGTCACGGTTAGAAAGACCAACTGATGCCAGCATGAGCTGCAGAAGAGTCATGAGTCACTTGTGAAATTTCTGCTGCAGAAGGAACACATTATCCCTTCCCTCTGCTGGTAGTGCCAGTCTCTTGCTGTCTTAGGAGTCCCATCTGCTGCTGCCCAAATTAGACACATAGCTCTCACCATCACTGTGCAAAACAGTCGCTGTCAGTGCTCAGAGCATGGCATTCTACATAGCCTGAGCATCTTAGCTACAGCCAGGGAAACCCCTCTCCTGCCACGTGTGGCATACGTCCCATGGCAGGCCTCAAGAGAGGAACGGCTCCTGCAACTGCCAGAGCTGATTTCTCAACACTGGGACTTTGCAGGTTTTAGCCAGCAAGCCAGGCTGTACAAGAAGAGATCTTCCTCTAGGCTGAGAGTTGCCGCCATAAGCCTGTGGGCAAGATGAGGTCTGGCAAAAAAAAAAAAGGAAGATCTCCTCAGCTGCACATTTCACAGTATTACTTGAGGTGTGGGGTAGTCAGCTGCTACTGCTCATTTGACTCCAGCTCTGCACACTTTAACTGGCCCAGGGCATACACTGTTGCTGTTGAAAGAAAACTCAAGCTTCAGCTGACCTTGGTGCACCATTGCTGTCTGAATCCACAGCTTACATTAACCTGAAAATAACGCAAGAATGCTTGCCAGACCAGATGTTACACACTGCCATTCAGTTAAAGTAGGTTGTGAAAATACATAAATCCAAAGAAAAAACCCTCACTTTCCCCATGCTGTCTCCTGCAATATATGTGTTTACGTTGAGAAGTTCATAGTTCATATTATCAGTCCTTGAATGCTTTAATGTTTGCTCTTTGGGGACACCCAGTATTCACTTCAGGAGTAAATCCATGCTACTAACTTCTCCATTTCGCAATCCTCTTGAAAATAGAACAAAGAATTGGAAATCTCTTGATGACTAGATGTTTCATGCCGGAGATGTTTCTCATTTTCTAATTCCGAAGAATGAGTAGGTTGCACTGAAGTAATGATGCTTGTGTAAGCTTTTTAAGTCTGATATATATTTATTAGGACTTTATAGCACATAAGTGGGATGGCTTACAATCTGAGATATTTGAGGAAAAGCANAAAAAAAAAAAAAAAAAAAAAGGAAATCAGTAAAAAAAATAGAGTTGATACCTCCTAAGGGAAAAGAAATCTAAATAAATTTCTGGTCCTACTGAAACTGCCCCACTTCAGAGATCTTTGAAGGGCCAGTGCATCAAATTTGGCATTTAGTACCAAAATCAAGAAAGTTGAGCAAACCTGAAGTGGGAAACTGTTGTTCAAAAAATGATGAGTGTGTCACCAGTACTGTCCTCAGCTCTGACAGTATTCAGCCTTAGCCCCTAGAGTACCACCAACTTCCACTTTTCCTCTTCTGGTTGTGGTAGTGTTGTCCAATTTTGAGGCCAGCTGTGTTTCTTTTTTTATAAAGAAGAAGAGTGGTTCCTGCATGAAGGATACAAGGCATCATCCATATGTAGATAGACACATTCTCATTCCAGTTTAGCAAAGGTGCTCCAACAAAGAATTATGGAATCACTCATCACAGAATATCCCAAGTTGGAAGAGACCCACAAGGATCATTGAGTCCATCTCCTGGCCCCACACAGGACCAATCAAAATTCTGACCCTATGTTTGAGAGCATTGTCCAAAATGCTCCTTGAACTCTGGCACCTGGGGCCATGCCCACTGCCCCGGGCAGCCTGTTCCTTGCCCACCGCCCTCTGGTGAAGGACCTTTTCCTGTCATCCAACCTGACCCTCCCCTGATGCAGCCCCATGCCGTTCCCTCAGGTCCTGTCGCTGTCACTAGAGTGCAAGGATCTGTGTTGCCCCTCCGCTCCCCTTGTGGGGAGCTGCAGGCTGCCATGAGGCCTCCCCTCAGCCTTGTCTTGTTTGAGCTGAACAAACCAAGGCACTTCAACTGTTCCAGGGCAGAGCAGAGCAGAGTTTGAGCATATGCATACCTCAAACTTACTTGCATATGAAAGTGATGATGCTTGTACTTTGCTTAGCAGAAAGAGACATTTCAAGTGGTTGAAGCCCAAAGCCTCACTCATTTCCTTTGTCCTCAGTTAGACTATCCTTAATAATTGAAGACAAGTGAAGGGCCATAAAATTACGCCATTTCACTCTGCCTCTGTTTCATCCCTACCTCAAGGGATGTTTTCAACAGGATATAATTATCATCCACAATCATCTACTAACTCTTGGAAATAATAGGCTAGTCATCCTTGCTTTCTCTAGAATGTATTGAATGAGCAATCAGGATTTCAAAGAGGAACACTGTTTTTTTCCTTTTTTTTTCCCCACAGTGTGGGAAGTATCACAGGCTCTGAAAAAGCCAGAAAGCCTGGCTAAAGAAGGATTGGTCAAAGGCTTTAATAACTAATGGTTTTACATTTTTTTTTTCTGTCAAAAGTACTCTTAGCATCTTCCCTTCTATTGAGATAATCCCAGGTTTACTGACTTTATCCCTTTTTCTCCCCTCTATTTTGTTTGATGTATAACTACTCTTACTCCTTAAATACTTACCATTACATACCATTGAGATGCCTTTGGATGGCCTTTGAAAGGCATTCCTTTAATAAATCTTCTCTTAGCCCAGATGATGTTTTCCTGCTGTGACTTGTGCCAGATATCTTGGTCCCTCCAGATTCAGCCTCAGTGTAACTTAAGAGCAACCCTGAAGTAGGCTAGAGAAGATATGCCAGTTGACTGTAAGAGGCCCTTTTTGGTACTGACAGGATCTCAGACCTGTGCTTGAAGAAGGCTGATATCCCAGGATGCAATTAAATGCACACCTACACACAGCAGTGACCAGTTTTTGCAAGTCTCAGGGGGCCTCCATTGCTTCCTGTCACTATAACCTGTCTGCTTCTGCAGTGTTGGCCAAAGAAGGTTGCACAGTATTCTCTCCCCAGAGGTGCTAAGATTTGCCTGCTGTGAGGGAAGACATCATCTGTAGAAGCCAGGCTGCTGAAAGGACAACATGGATGAGGCCTGCACTGCTCCCAGGATGGGCAGTGATGCTGTTTCCAGAGCTGGCTGGCTTAGGACTGGTGTGGGCTAGTGAGTTTGCCTGAGGTCTCCATTCAAGAGCTTCCTTTCCTTCCACCCTACATCTGAACCATCTGTTTGGAGGTAAACTCACCTGTCTGTGACTGATCCTTCCTCTGTATTTGTGCAGTGACCAAGGCATTGATTAGGGCCTCTAGAAAGTAATAACATACAAAATGAAATAGTAATTAAGAAATTCTCAGTCAGGGACACATTTTGCTTTTATATCTTTAGTATGACTGGTGTACTTTGAGATGCTAAATGAATAACAAACCATAATACTTTGAGTTTGCCTAGGGATGATAAAAAAGCCCCAGTGATAGAAGGCTTAAATTGGAAAATACTGTGAACATGCAGTCCACAGTGCAGCTTTCTTATCTGACTTGACAACGAGCTTTATCACTTCCTCAAGAAAAGGTGGAAAAATCAATTAAACCACATGAATTACGCTGCTGAAACCTTTTTGTGGGATCCCTAAAAAGGTACTCCAGTTCCTTGGGAAGGGATGTTCTGTACCAGGATTTTAAATCCTTTTACAATGTATTTTTTTAACAATTTAATTGCTAGTCTCCATTGGAAGCTAGTTGCAAGATAGTTTTGCCCAATTCTTGTTTTCTCTTCCTTTCCCATTTTAAGGTTCTCCAGAGATCATTGTTCTTCAGCTCTGAACATTCTGTTTAAATGCTTCAAAAACAAAAAATATCCCAAACCCTTTGAAATGTGAATGTCTAGTTTGGATATGTAGCTTAAATCCAGCATCTTATGAACTCCAAGAGGTTCCCAGCTCCATAAATACCTCCGAACATCACACTCCTGCTAATTTTAAGTTCATGCTGTCCGAAGAGCTCATGCTTTTTAAGCACTTAAAGAGCATAGTAATGAACATGAGACAAAAGCCAAAGGAATGTGACAGATGCGTGAATTTCAAACTGCAAGTGCCAGAAATGTGAACATGTCCTTTCCTTTTAAAGCTCACGATCATAAAGAAAAAATAAATCTGCTGAAGCTGATTTGAGACATACAGCCTAACAAGAGGTTTCCTCTCACCAGAGCTCTGAAAATACTTTGACTTCTTTTGCCATCTGCCAAGTGCTTTTCAGACACTGTTTACTTAATCTTAACCCTCTCCTGGCGGACCATTAAGAAATTAGTGAGTTCTTTTCCAAGGTGCAGAAATTGAAATAAACATAGTTAAGCCTCATCATTTAAGAATTTATCCCCAGCAGATGTAATCTCTTCAGCAATTCCATCTTCAGGAGTGATGGCTGAAGGAAGCAACTGGAGAGGACAAGAAATAGGAGGTTCCAAAGGAAGCAAACAGACGAAAGAAGAAGAATGTGATAATCATACCCCACAGTGGGAACTGTTGTTTAGAAGCTCTGTAAGATGCCTGAAAAGTAAGGTGAAATTCACAGGTGCAGTGATGCAGCAGGAAGTGAAGCAAACCTTCTCTGATGGAAGCAAGGGGCAATCCACACAGCCCATGCCAGCCCTACGCTTCACTCAACCCATTCTCAGGGAGTTCTGTATTCCTAACCTTGACCCTGTCAAGATTCAGTACGAAGATCCCTTTTACAGACCTGTACCCTTATAAAAAGGAGTTTAAAATGGAAGCAAAATAATCGGACCAATCAGAACTTCCAACAAAATGTATCTGCACTGAAAAAATGTTGTTTTGCCAAAGCTCGAATGATATGTAGTTATACATCAGTTGTGATGAAATCCTTGATGGTGTCTGAAAACTGGCATTATCTTCCCACTGTCAACCAGGCGTAAGTACAAATAAACCATCAGGATTTTTCAGTCTTGCAATGGATGCTTCAACACAGTTCTGTTGAATAAAAAT
The DNA here is from genome assembly GCA_016647715.1 of Pavo muticus. Lineage (NCBI taxonomy): Eukaryota > Metazoa > Chordata > Aves > Galliformes > Phasianidae > Pavo > Pavo muticus. The sequence continues at coordinate 832,253 of JACDJE010000201.1, read as the reverse complement.
GGTTGCCCTAGGATGACAGCATGAGCTGCTCCAACCCTGCTTTGTCATGTCCTGCCTTTTCTCTCCATCAGCTCTGGTACACTTCGAATCCTACTGCATATCGGTTCAGGCAGTGAACTGAGCAAGAAGTTACTGGATTTTTCTTTAACTTTGTAATTATAGTTTTGCATCCATTACTTTTCTGTTTTACTCTTTAAACTGTCTCATCATTGGACAAACTTTATGTTGAGGCAAAGCAAGTGTTTGGCTAGGACTGGAACTACGCTTGTTCCTGCTCTGATTTACACCAGCTTAAATTGTAATGGACATGAATCCTAAATGTTTTCTAATCTCCAGGCTTGGGCCAGTGTTATCCACTCTAGAGCTATTACTAGCTATCCCCTAGGATCTCTTCAAGGTCAAAACTTGCTCTTTGCAGAGACCACCAAGCAGACATCACAGACATAATATTAATTAGATGCTACATTCGAGTTTACTTAATCTGGCAATTTATTTGGTGCAGACCTCATCTCCTATTACACATACTTTGAACTACTCAGTCTGTTTTCAATTTTCTTTGCTTAAATCTAAGCAAATCCAGTGTCTTTCCTGAATCCCAGCACACCCGTGATACAGAACTATTAAAAAACTTTAAATATTTTCATTTGTGCTCCCTTTTCAAAGAAACAGAGAAACATAGATGTGTACCATGCTTGTATGTGCTAGCACTCAAAGAAGTTGTCCTGCTCTACTTAAACAGCTGTAGAGGCAGTTTCTTAGTTTGGATTAGTAACGTATGTGTAGCCATCCTCAGAGGTGCCCACTCCCTCCTGGCTGGCATCATACCACCACCTGCATCCTTTTCTGAACCACCCCTTCCACTTGCTGGCAGCTAGGGATGCAGCACAGCAGCAATATGGTGGGACTCAAAAGCAGATGGTGGGACAGTGAATTGCTCTCTGGTTCCCAGGAGACATATCCCACACACCAGGGACAAACAGATGGATTGTCTGCAAAAAGGTCATGGATACGTCCCATGGAGATGGAGGGTGAAAAATGCACAAGGTAAAGAGGTACAGTATAAAAACAGAGGAAATTAAGTAATTTTATAACTTGGCATGGTGTCACAAAGGTGTTGTGTCCCCATCACCGGTTTTCACAGGTTTAGCAGTGCAACATGAACACAAAATGGTTGCCACTGTTCATTCTGCTGACTTCTAGACCAGTTATTAACTAGTGTAAGTGTAATTAGTACAAAAAAATAGTTTGCTGATCCCGTAACAGCACCCAGAAAGAAAGGATGTATTCATGCAAGACTTTATAGAATCACAGAATATCCTCAGTTGGAAGGGATCCACGAGGATCATCAAGTCCAGCTCCTGGCTCCACACAGGACCACCCAAAATCCAAACCCCATCTCTGAGAGTGTGTACAAACACTCCTTGAACTCCAGCACTTAGGTACTCCAACACCCACCCAGCAGAAAGCCATGTCCTCTGTGTCCCTTGTGGCCTCTCCAACTGCAGGAACCAACCCACCCTGGTTTGGGGCTGCAGAGTGTGCCCTAGCTCCCCACCGGTGTCTGTTGTCAGCAGGGAGCACACCTATGGGAGATGTGCTCAGGGAGAAGAACTGCTCAGCCTGGAGACAGAGCTCCAGGGAGGAGGTAGGTAGGCTGAGGGACATCAGGAAATTGTAATGGATCAACTGGTGGGATTGTGCTCTACCATCCCTGAGACATATGTGTCAGCTGTTCACAACACAAGAAACAAAGGATCCCCTACCCTCTGCTTCTAGACAGGAGGGGATCCAAGAGACAAAGGGGAATGAAAGCAGACATCTGCCTGGGGCAGTAGGAAAATCCCCTCCACACCTACCTCACCCTCCAAGGTGTCTTTATACAAAGTACAAGGACGTGGAACTTGATAGATGAGCAAACAAATCATGTGAATGAAGGTCCATCCAGGTTGGAAGGGTCCTGTAGGGTTAGTCAGACTGTCCTCCCTACCATGACTACCTCTATCAAGAAAAAAAAGAAGAGTTGTGGTCATTGGTGACTCCATTCTGAGGGAAACAGGGTAAGAGACATTACTGAAAAACTCACTATCTTGGTATGGCCCTCTGATTATTATCCAATCTCTGGAGAGGTCCCAGTCAATTGGAAGCCAGTAAATATTGTCCCACTTTTCAAGAATGGCAAGAAGAAAATCTCTGGCAATTACATGCCTTTCGGTCTCACTTTGTTGCCTAGAAAATTATAAGATTATTCTGGAAGTTACTGGAAAACACCTGAAAACAATGAAGTCATTGGTCACAGCCAATGTGTTCACAAGGGGAAAGTCCTATTTAATGAACTTAATCTCCTTTTATGACAGTGCTATCCACTTAATCGACCAAGGGAAGCCCGTTAGTGTAATCTTTTTGGATTTCAGCAAAGCTTTTATACTGTTTGTCACAGTATCCTTCTGGAAAAATTGTCCAACATACAATTAGACAAATAATGCGATGGGTGAACAATTGGCTGACAGGTCAGGCTCAGAGGGCTGTAGTAAGCGAGCTTACATCAGGCTGGTGGCCAGTTGCTGGCAGGGCTCAATTCCAGGGCCAGTTCTCTTTGATTTTTTTCTGAAATGACCTGGACACAGGCCTCCAACATATACTAAGTAAGTCTGTGGACAGCACTAAACTGGGAGGAGCTGTTAACACCCTCAGGAGTGAAGAAGCCTTGCAGAGAGATCCCGACAAATTAGAGAGCTGGGCAAACAGCTCTGTAACTCTCAGAGTTCAAGGAGCGTTTGGACAACACTCTCAGACATAGAGTTTGATTTTTGTGTTGTCCTGTGTGGAGGCAGGACTTAGAGTCGATGATCCATGTGGGTCACTTCAACTTGGGATATTCTATGAATGCAGTGAACAAAGGAGGCTAAGGAGAGGTGGTAGAACTAAACTGATGAGATGTTCTCCTGCTTGCCATAGCAATAAACCATCTGGAAGAAGCGTAAAGAAGCCATACATGATGTGACATAGACAGACTAACTCCACTCCTGGTAACAACAGCAACCCAAGCGTGTCAGTACTGGCTGAGGACTGGGACTGGCAGGTGCTGACCCTGCCCCAGTGCACCCCGCAGGGCCTGGTGCTGGAGTGGACACCAGGTCTGTGAAGGAGCATGGCAGGTCTTTCATGGCACAGCCTGAGTGTCCTCCCAGAAATAGGCCCACGCCCTGGCCTGGATGGAGGAGATCTCGGCTGCAGGACAGGCTGGGGAGAAAATCCAGACTTGCTGGACAACAGCTAAGATAAATGAGTGGCTTTTTGTTTTTTTGTTTTTTTTTTCCCCTATCTCTGAGGAAGAATCCCTGTCTGTTGCTTTTAATTAGCCAAATCATGGCTGTCATTGTGTTCTGCAGCTCATTAAGTACTAGGAGTCTGCCTCAGACATTATGGGGAAATTACAGAGGCAGTCTTGCTAAGGCTCCTTCCAATCAGAAGAACACACCTCCCTGAATCACACTTCTGTTTCATCCAAGCTCTTTTTTTTTTCTTTTGCATTACACCTTTCTAGTAATAACTAAGGACTTCCGCATGGCAGTGCTTTCATCAGGATAAATAAATACATAAATAAATGAAAATCACGAGGCAGACAGACCTCTGTTACCGGGGTAGTGACCTCTCACTCTTATCGCTGGGACAGCTGAGTACTACATATGTTTTCTTCAAGATACCTTTCAAGGTGTCTTCATATTTTTCTATCAAACCACAAAGGCCACTTACTCCTGCAATGGAAGATCCTCTCTCTTGCAGGGGTGTATGAGGTTTTGCTCATAAATGAGGCACATGTCACTGTTGTAATTCTTCCCCTGCATAATGATTTATCTGTCTATTGGAAGCAGCTGTAGGACAGGCTGCAGTTCAAATATAGCATGTTACAGAAACAGGCTATGTCTTCCCACACTGATCATATTTTTTCTCACCTTGTTGTTGCTCTAAAAAAAAATAATAGCTCTGCACCCATCTACACCATTCCTACTAGAGCATGCATTTATATACAACAAGCACAGGAAGAACCGCTGAATGAAAGACATCTGTGTTTGAAACCTGTATTGAAATCTCACTCTATCCACAAAAAGGGTTGCTAATGAAGAGATTTCAGCTACTCATGCTCACCTTAAGTGTTTAATTACAGAAAGCCTTTGAGATCTCAGGCAAGGATGCAGGTTCCATTATACTCAGCACAAACAGAACAAAAGGACGGCGTGGGTGCAGCGCGGGTGTAAGGCCGGGCACAGCGGTCAGTCAATGGGGAAATGCACAGAGGCAATGAAGAGATATTCATCACTGCGAGATGTCCTGATCTCAGCATCCTGGAGGCTTAGCCCTGGTCATTTCTTTTTATCAGCATCATAACAACGCAGGGTGCTTTGAGGCGGCCAGTGAGAGACGTTAAGAAAACAGCCTCACGCATGCCTTCTGCAGTAAGAAAAGTAGCATTGGATAGAGCCTGATGGTGTTCATTTCATTGGCTTTTCCAGAAAGTGGAGACAGCAGCACTTACGGGGATGCCAGCTTGAGGGGCGACCATTTTGGTGGGGACAGGGATGGTGTGGTAGAGCATGAGCACAGGACATGGCAGAGGGAGGGAAGAAGCAGTTCTGAACCAAGATCAGGGAAGACAGAGTTTGTCAGAGTCTGTCATTAAAAACAAACTTGCTCTTTACTCTCTTTCCCTTCGAAATACCAAGTCTCCCTGGGAAAACACAGTTTCTTTTATAAAACCATCACTGCGCTGTTTGGCAGTTTTAGTCCCGTCCGAGTCCTGCAATGAAGTTAAGAACTGGACCACGTGCTTCCTGTTAAAGCAGAACATCACCTTGGAAGATATGCTCTGTTTCAGTGTCTGCATTTAGTGAGGCAAACTCATAGGTCTTGCGGGGCAGCAGATGCAAGACCTGCTATACTATCCACTGATTTACCAGGACTGCAAACAAGATACCAACCTGTCAATAAAATACATTTCAATTTAATTTTCTTCAAGGCAGAAAAACAAAGGGAACACCCTCCTCCCCTCCCCAGAAAAGAAAAGATTTTTGGTGCCTGAACGTCTGCCTGTTCGTTTTCAAAATCTGCTTTTATTTATCCTCTGGTTTGCATTGATCTCTAGTGATAAACATGCCAGCTGAGAGAATTTAGTTCTAACAGGCAATCCTTCTTCCCTCTGCCAAAAGCGATCGGGTTTCTTCTCTGAATGGCACTCAGGAGTCTTCAGTCAAGTTGAAATACACCTTAATTCAAAGGATTATAACCAAATTAAGTACAGCTTTGCTCTCAACGATTCTATTTCTTTTTTTAAATGATCTTCAGAATTTGTTCTCAGTCAGGTTTGTGGACAGCATGTGTTGTTTTCTGAAACACAATGCAAGTTTCTTACCACACCTTCATGTACCACAAAGCCTCCTCCTCTTCCCTCAGCTTGCCTGGGCCTTCCCGCCTCACCCTCCTTGGCCAAGCACCTCCTGCTCTCTCTCCTCTCACTTTCCATTGCTGTTTCCAGATCTAAGTGCTCAGCCATCAGCCTCCTGGCATAGTCACCTCCACATTGTCATCCATGCAGGTCCCCAGCATGTGATAGAATGCCCCAAAGCATCCACAAGACCTTATCCTGCAGCAGACCTCAGCTGGAGCCTGCAAGCTGCTGGGTTGCTGCTCAGGAGCCCCACACCTGATGGGCATGGGGTGAAAATTAACTTCTCATGGCCTTCAAAAAAAAAAAAAAAAAAAAAAAGAAAAGAAAAGAAAAGAAAAGAAAAGAAAAGAAAAGAAAAGAAAAGAAAAGAAAAGAAAAGAAAAGAAAAGAAAAGAAAAGAAAAGAAAAGAAAAAATAAGACCAGACCAGCCCATCTCCTCCTTGCTGCTGCAGGTGAATCCCTTTTTCTGCATGCTCTGTTTTGTTTTCCTCCTAGCCTCTCTCTCTGTGTATGTACCTGCATGCAGCCATCCCCATGCCCCACCAATGAAAAAGCCCATGGACTCAGTGGCTGAAATGGCTCAGTGCTGCATACCACAGTGTGCCATATTTGCAGTATGGCACTTTTCATTTTGATGCTGGGAACAGGGAGCCCATGTATGAGAGCTCCCACATTTGCATACCAGTACTTCTGAGCTTTCACACTGGGACCTCTGAATTCCCCTCCTGACTGAGATCTATGAAATGGGTGTGCATGCACAAAAGCAACTCTTGCCATGAATGTATTTCTATGTGGGGTTTCCCCAGTTTCTCACTTCTCTGTCTGCTGTAATGCAACCTCCTAACCCAGTTAAAACAGTAGCTGTAGCGGGTCAAGTAGCCCAGCATATAAAGCAATAAGCAACATAAGCACTGATTGTGCTTCACAAAGTCGGGAACTATTTGGGGGTCATTAGCTAGCAACTACCCAGTCCTCATTGAGGAGTTGATAGCTTGGACCATGCAGGGAATGAGGACTCTTGCACCTCTATTACAATTATTATCTAATAGCTAATATAATTAGCATCTTAAGTCAAATAAATTTCAAACAGTAACGGTGAATTAATGCATCTGTATGTAAGGTTCAATACCTTATGTAAAAAAAATATATTTTTAAAGGGCATGGCATTTTACTTTTATTAAGCTTCCTGCCATTGCAGAAATTCAATTTTAATGTATCGGTGAAAACCCAGCAAGAAAAGCTATACAATTATTATGAACACGTTCCTGAGAAAGTCCTGTGACACCACCAATTGTTTCAGTTTTAGAAGGGAAATGTGTTCAGTTCACAACTTGACTGTCTCTGCTTCTGGCCACTTAACACCAAAACGTAAATGTCACTTGATCAGGGTTAATGGGGCTTTCTGTATGCAAATTCCCACGGTTCAAGTAAGAAAGTGAGAGTGCCCCCTGCTAGGAGCACTGGAGCAGCAAGGGGGCGAGTTGAAGCCCAAAGGCTTGATGCCAGCAGAGCTGGGCATAGCAGGGGTCTCTGGCCCCTGGATAGCGAGTATCTGAGCAGGGCATCCTGACCCCATCTCAAGTGAGAGGGCAGCTGCTCCCCATCATGTTCCTGAGGAGGAGAAGGAGGATGTGGAAGCAGACGGACATTGTTTAGCTTGGCCGTCCTTGCCTCCCACCGCAGCCACTCTCTGAGCCACCTTCTTTCCCTGGCTGCATCCAGTCATTCCCACAGTAAGCCCGGTCTGGGCATGGGATGCTTGTGTTCAGCTATTGCTTTGGGTGTAGCAGAAGTTTTCCTGAGGAGTTCAAGTCCGTACTTCAAACCCTTTACAGCTTTGGCCAGACAGGAGCAGGTTTCCCTGGCAAGGCTGGAAGTGGCTGTCCAGCATCCAGCCCTCCTCCTTGCTGAGTGGCGGAGAGGCAGAATGTGTGAGAGCTCTTCACAAAAACCCACAAGAATCCCATAGTGGAAAGCATTAGGCAGCTGGAAACACAGGATTCAAGCCAGTTGCCCTGAATGTGAAAACAGTCACCTGGTTTCGTACCCTCCTTTGTGTCTGTTTGTACAGCCTTGTGGCACAGGTGGGCTGGCATCGGCCCTGCTCCACAGAGAGAAGTAGACAGAGATATCCAAAAGCGCACAACAGATCAGTGAGTCACATTCAAAACAAATACATACATAAATCCATAGAATAAAAGAAAAGCACATTTGTCTGTAACAATGTTTTCCTAGGATCACTGTGTGAGCTGTGACTCCAGCTGATGATTTCAGGTCTGCGAGCAGACAGTGGATTCACAGCAAGCCCTCATTTCCTGCAGAACCACATCATGGAGAGACGCTTGGACAGAAGGAAGCAGCTTGGATACCAGCTACCTGGCCTGAAATGGGCTTCCTCTATTTCTTATTTCACGGTGATTTAAGACTTTGGAGTTTCATAACAATTGGCTCATAACTTGTTTTATGTAAGTCACCACATCTCCATCTCATGCGAGAGATGCAGAAGACTTGTTAATGGTCTGTCTAACCCTTCCTTAAAGGAAGAAAGGAGGAGTGAAAAGTATTTTACCCCACTAAAAAAAAAAAACAAAACAAAAACGCACAGCCTCTTAAAATAACATTTTATAAAACATTAAACAATTGGTAGATTCCCCTTCTTGCTCCAAGTCCCACACAAGCAGCGCCTGTATGCACACGCAAACCTGTGAGATGATGCAGCAACAAAACCAACACAAATTATCATCAGCAGTGGCTCTGAACTATCTGGGGAAACATATGTCAGGATCACTCCTAGAGCAAGCAGCCCTGCCTGCTCTGGTCTTTTTGTTCCCACAAAGGAGTTCGATGGCAGAAGTGAGTTATGCTTTTATTGTTTGTCGCACAGATCCCCTTAGCACTGTTTTGTGTAGCTGTCCTCATTAGGTTATGTGCAGAGTTATCACATCACTCAGCTTAGCTGCATCTTCCAGCAGCAGAAATACGCCTGTAGGACAGAAGCCATAACTTCATTAGCTCAGCCAGCAGAGGGAACTGCTAATCAGCATTAATTGCTCACACAGGTCTTAAGTGCATCCTGTTCAGCCCAGTAAACACCCAAGAAGTGATCATTCTTCTCACATTTTGCTGTGCACCAGGCCATACCAATGCCTGAACACCCTCCACAATGCCTCTGCTGCCCTCCTCTCCCCTCATCTTCACCTCACAGCTTGAGGCGTGACGAGCTCTAGAGCCAGATCTGCACAATGACATTTTTGTGTCTCTGGTCGCTTGAGAACTCAGCCAAGCTGAAATCCTGGTTGAAACATGCCATGTCCTTTTCCTCATCCCTCCTGTACTGCTCCTTGCCCTAGCACATTTGGTGACCCAGCAGTTCTTACTCAGCTAAAATTCTGCAGAGCCAGAAGCAGATTTGACATATGTGTCAGAGGACATGGCTTAGCGATGAGACTCTGTAGGCCAGGCAGATGGTTGGACTCAAAGATCATACAGGTTTTTTCCAGCCTGGATGGTTCTATGATAACAGTGTACAGCTGGGCTGCCAGCTGGTGCCATAGCAGCCACAAAGGCCCAGGTCCTTCTGCAATCCCCCCCAGCTCCCACAGGCAGACCCCACTCACAAGGCACAGAACACCCTTGGCCCTCAAGGTGCTGGTGGCCAACAACCACCAAAGCTCTGTGGTGACCAGCAGCAGGTCAAGGCATGGTTCACATGCAGCCCCACCCCACCTCTGGCCAATGCACTTTACAGAATCACAGAATATTCTAAGCTGGAAAGGTCCCACAAGGGTCATTGAATCCAGCTCCCAGCTCCACACAGGGTTTGGCTTTTGGGTGGTCCTGTGTCCAAACATGACTTGAGCTCCAGCACTTGGGGCTGCGCCCACAGCCCTGAGCAGCCCGTTCCATGCCCACTGCCCTCTGGTGCAGAACCTTTCTCTAACCCCCAGCTGCCCCTCCCCTGACACAGCTCCATGCTGTTCCCTCAGGCCCTGTCGCTGTCACAGAGAGCAGAGCTCAGCACTGCCCCTCTGCTCCCTGTGAGGAGCTGCAGCCACCATGAGGCCTCCCCTCAGCTCCTCTGCTCTAAGCTGAACAAACCAGGGACCTCAGTGACTCCTCATACTTAACATCTTCCAGCACCACTGAAGGCTTCCCAGTGACTATTGCTGTTGATGCTGCATTCATAGCAAAGGAGCTGGCTGTGACAGCCCCAACTCCATGGCAGCTCCGTGGCACTCTATTCCCTGCATGCAGAGCAGAGCAAAGAAAAGATGTTGGTGGGTGAGCATCCAGCCTGCTGCATGCAAATAAAACCAGCAGGGAGCTCTGTTTGGAAGAATATAATGAATTAACCTGGAACTGGGCCAGGATTTAAGTAACACTAATTAGGGGTTTAAAATTAATGTAACGCTAAGCACCTGCTTCCCTCAGTGGTGAGAAAGGTTCCCTGAAAAGGTGTTGTGCCTGATTTATGCTTTGACAGCCTTAGGAGGGAGGGTGCTTTTACCACCTGAATTAATTGCTCAGAGTTCTCCCTGGGCCCTCACGTGGAGTCAGAGCCTTTATAGGAGGGAGGGAGGTGCAGGAAAGCAGCTGCAGCATGATGCTCCTGTTGGAATATGGCAGCACCTAAGGTGCTGCAGATCCACTGTAATTTTCCTCATAATGCAGCCATGCTTAGCTTAGGAGTTTTTCACTCTTCCTTTCCCTCTGCAGCTTATTTAAACAAAACGTGCCTTAGCTGCTCCTTTTCCAGCTTGGATTTTATTTATTTATTTATTGCCCTGCAAAAATTGGTAAGGATGGCCACGTGCTCCAAAAATCCCTTCACAGATCTTCAGAGACCCCTTCCTTGGTGGGAACCAGCCCTGGGCAGTGAGCTACAGCACTTGTCATTCTCGGACTTGTTGATGCTATTTCAGTGCCTTCGTCTGCAACATCTGGTTGCCTTAGATACATGAGGTAACTACGGCAACTAGATATTACAGGGAGCGGGATGAGGAACACATCAACACTGCTGAATTTGGCAGGCTCTAAAATAGCTTCGCTGTGGGGCAGGGCAGGAAGTCCAGCAGCACAGGGCGGCCTCTCCAAGAGCATCAGCAATGCTGGGGATGCTCAGAGAAAGGTGAAGCAAAGGAAGGAGGTGGGAGCTGCACGTTTCCTCCCCAGTTTTCCAAGTGTGTGGAGGAGGTGGAAGGGTTGTAGCGAGCAAGATTGCTGTGAACCTGAACACGCTCGCATCCCAAATGCCTTTAATGGTGCCTTGGTGACAACGTAATGCTGCAAAGCAGATCACAAAAGGGTGCACAGATGTCATTTGCTGATTATTCTGATGCTTTCTGGAATAATTAGTTAACATGTGAGAAGGTGAGCTCTCGGGCGGTGCATGGAGGGCTGTAGTCATGCAGGTGGTTGCTAAAGTGCACTGAAACACCCCCGTGGCCTCTCTGCTCCAGACAGCAGGGAGGAGTGGGTGTTCTCAGAGCTGAGAGTGAACCACCCGAGATTGCCAGAAAGACGTGTTTATGCCCAAAGTGTCTGTCTGACTCTTGATTTTTTTTGGTTCCAGGAAAAGCTTTCTTAATAAATCCATGTGAAAATTTGGATCCGTGTGCTGCATGAATATCCTTCACCAGGATTATTCCTACACAAAAATTTTCTCTATGTGGTTAGGACAAATCCTTCGTTTCGTACTTGACTCAGTATTACAGACATTGGGAAAGAGAAGAAAGCCAGCACTATGGTCTGATGCATGTCATTACAAATACCTGCCGAGTTGGGCTGGGGTGCTCAGACAGTTCACCAGCACCAGTCCTACAAATGGAAGTCATCCCTCATTAACCCTGGTGACATCACCTTCAGCCACAAAGGGTGCTGCTTTATTATGTTGCTTGCATATGAAATCTGAGTGTCTAAAACAGAAGGTCCCCTCTTCTCAACTCGGCATGCTGCACGGACTTTTCCATCTTCCTCATTACACAGGCTGGTTGGTAATGAACATAAAGCCATACATCTCCTGGTAAAGTGCCCTCTTGGAATTCTTCGCTATTATCTTTGGAGACATGAACTAGTTAGATGAACAGAAATTAAATTTGGTGTCAGTAAATGTAATGGAGGCGTAATGAGAGCATTTCAAGCACCTTAAGGGCTCCAAATTAACTGTCTCAGTTTCATAAAGTGACCCAGGTGGCAATGCAGAGCTCAACAGGCAATCAAAAATGTTGACAAGACATTAGGAAGTTTAAAGAGTGGGCCGAAAGATAGAAAAAGAACAGATCTTAAGGCATTTCAAATGACCAAGCGTTAGGCAGACCCAGGAATAATACTGTGTATTCACTGCTCGACAGATTTCACAAAAGGAATCATCACAAGGGCTTGGGGAAGTTCTTAAACACAACAAATATGAAACTTTCCCAATCAAAGAGAGATTTGAAGGAGTGAGACTACATACCCTGCAAAGCAGAAAAGGAGTAGAGGTCCTGAAGATGAGAGTGGGCAATGAGAAATGACGTGGCGAAGAGAGATCAGGGGCTTCTCGTTTTTCTTCTTTGCAGAACAAGGGAATATTCAGCAAATTGGTAGATGGGAAGTGCACACTGGAAAAAGGAAATACTCTCTCATAAACCATGCAATATAAATCCCTGGAGATGGCTGAGAAGGAGGTTACCCGGCCATCCTTCCCTGTTTGGTACCTGCAGCACAGACCCAGATGCTGGCTCCTTGGTCACCACAAATTACAGTCTGACTCCTTAGCTTGAAGCCAGGATGAAACTGGCCATGTAGCAAGGTACACGAGGTCTGGCAGCTCTGCTCTGCTTAGCTGTGGGGTTGAAAGCCACCGGCAGAGGTGTACTAACAAATATGTGATGATTAAGAGCTATAGCTGCTGGCTCAATGAATGTAGGTCAGAGCTGCAAAACCTTAATCTAGAGAGGAAGTATGAATGTCAAAAACAATCAGATTCATGCAGGATTGCAAGTTGTGTGGGTAGCCTGCACCCTCAAAGCTCACCCAAATAACTGACAGAGGATGTATCTGTTCTCAAGCAGGTGTAAATGGACTGAGCAGCACGACCTTCTGCACACACAGTGACCTTGTCAGGTACTTTGTGAAGATTACAAACGTCTTCCATTCATCTCGCAGCACATGGCCTGGACCTTTCAACAGTGGTGCAGCAAACAGACTTCTGCTTTACAAGGCCTCTATGAGATCATTTTTCCTGACACATGCCAAACCTCATATGTGATTCTGTCACATAACCAGCACAGCTGGGTGCAGAACATTTAGTGATTTCAAAGGGGATGTCATGCTTGGGCAGCTTGCGCAACCTGGGAACTCTGAGCTACACGCGAAGTCTTTGGTCCTGTGTCAGCCTTAATATGGGATAAGCTGCTCTAATCAGACACCCACTCAGGGAGGGAAAAAAGAGCCTTTGAGTCTTGCTCTTTTGCAGACATGTATCTTTCTCACTGTTAATCTGAAAAGTAGCATTGATTATCTTCTCCGTGTGGTGCCATCATTACTTCATTTATATATATCGAGGTCTACAGCAAAAACATTTGTGAAAAGAACCATAAATTTCAGACAAGACTTGAAAACTGGCATGGGGAAAGGAAGAAAAAGACCCACGTCTATTCAAACTTAGGGAGAAATTGACATGGTTGTACCCTACTGGGATGAAGGCCTATGAGCTCTCTCAAGGAACAAGTTGAAGTAACAGTTACTGTAATGGCCTCAAGCTGCTCCAAGGAGGGATTCAGGTTGGATATTAGGAAAAATCTCTTCTCAGAAAGAGTGGTGAGGGGTTGGAACAGGCTGCTCAGAGAGGTGATGGAGTCACCATCCCTGGAGGTGTTCAAGAAACTTGCAGATGTGGCACTGAGGGACATGGTTAGTGGACATGGTAGGGGTGGGTCAGTGGTTGGACTAAATGTTCCTAGTGGTCTTTTCCAACCTGAATGATTCTATGATTAAGCAAGGTTTTTCATTAAGTAGGTTTTTCTCTTCATAGTGCCCTACACAGTGGTTTGAACACTGTTCTCACCTTTGGTCATTCCCTGATATCAAGGACATTAAGCCCTGTTTTTGTCTACTGAGGTGAAAGTGTTGCCTTGGTTTGTGTGATGTGTGATGGGACCTAGGCTTTATAGGAATGGATTATTTAGGCAGGTTTGAACTCAGGGAAGGCAACTGATTTATGTGTTTTTAACCTAGAAGGTGACACAATCAGAACTGCAAATACTCCCAGTAACCTCTTTTTATACAAGGAGGTCTGCAGTGGTTCCTGCAGACTGAACAAAACAGCCCATGTATCAGAGAGGGAGTGTGGTGGTTGCTCAGGTGGCTCCCATGCAAATGGTAGTAGAAGCCCAAGTTGTGACTGGTTCAGTTAGTGATTTGGATGATGCTGGTTCATTTTGAGGTGGTTTGCTGTATGTAAAAGAAGACAAAGGGATAATCTGCTCTGAAACCAAGCGCTGTGTAACCTCAGCTTTGCTCAGCTATTTTAAAATCTATCCTAAGCAAAACCAAGTCGTGTTTGTGGTGTTTTCAGTCAGGATGGAATCTGAACACGAGTGTTCTGCCAGTTCCTGACTCTGTGGTAGCTGCTCATGCGAGGAAAGTCCATAAGGCTATCAATCACTCGGCTTCCAATCGTTGCTTTAAAACAATACATTTTTACAGTAGCTGCGTTACATCTACGTGCTATGTTTTAATTTCAGTAAGTAGTCTTTGCTCACAAATCAACCATCTTAGATCAATGCTTTTTTTAGACTTTGAAGTGGAAAAAATATACACAAGTAAACTCCACCTCTGATACTATAAATGTCATCATTCAGACTCTTCAGAAGATATGGTAGGTATTTCATAAGTTGAATTGTTTTCGTTGTGTTGAGCGAGATTTGCTTTCTCCCTCACTTCAGGGAAGGATGCACAGGTTGGACTCAGTGAGTGAAACTATTTCCATACTGTAATTTTCCATACAGTGTATTTCAGGGTTCCTTTTTCTCTTTTAAGACTTTTTCCCCCCAGCCTTTCTCAAAGGCAGCTCAGAAATGACAAGACTTCGAGGAAAGGATTTCAAAAGGAGGCAGCTCTCGCCCCAGCAGAACAAGAGAACTCTTTAATACCAGCACAAAACAGTCTTTGACTTCAAAGGTTTAATTTCTAGCTGGCACAAGACAGATAAAACCAATCATTTCCTCCTCAGATTTTGTTTTCTCCTAATTGAATGTCTGCTCTCGCAGAGCATGCTGGTGAATGGCACTCAGTGCTGGCTGCAGCCCAGCTTGCCGAGCTCCTGCATGTATCTGTCTGATAAAACACATAACCGCGCGCATTGTGTGCATGCAGCCCAAGGTCCCATTGACTTTGACAGACAATGAGATCTCTTTTGGAGACCATCAGCATCTGTGAGGGCGGTGAGACACTAGAACGGGTTGCCCAGAGAGGTTGCAGCTGCCTCCTCCGTGGAGGCGTTCAAAGCCAGACTGGATGGAGCTTTGAGCAACCTGGTCTCGGGAGGTGACCCTGCCTATAGCAGGGGGTTGGAACGACACGATCCCTGCCAACCCAAACCATTCCTGTGCAGGCGCTGCCCCAGGGCTCCACCTAGTGGCGCCGGTGCCCGCGGGAGTGGGGACAGGATGCGTGTGAGACTGAAATCGCAGAGATGGAGGTTTGTTTCCTTTCGCTCTGTTTTATTTCAGGTCTCCAAACCTGAAGAGTCCTTCTGGGGAGCCTCACAGCCCGAAGCGATGGGATCACCCCGACGGCCGGGGAGGGACTGCCTGGTGGATGCCAGCCTGCAGGAGAAAACTAACACCCTGTGTGTGCACATGGATGAGGCTGTTAGGGATGTTACATGCATCATGGAATCACAGAATCACTAAGGTTGGAAAAGACCACTAAGATCACCCAGTCCAGCAATCAGCCCTGTACCACCACCATGCCCACTAACCATGTCTCGTAGCCTGCTTATTTCAACACAGCCCCATGGGGCTCTGGCACGCTTGGCTCTGGCGCACAGCTCACAGGCAATCCTGCATGGTGCTGCTACTGCTCAGGACAGCAAGCACCAGCTCAACGCGTTCCACGCACACAGCCCACGGGGAACACGCGCTGCACGGGGACTTCTCTGCTTCCACATTGATCACATTGCTCAAACATGAGAGTGAGTCACCCACCGCACTGACAGCCACGACCTTTGTATCTACACAAAAAACAGGAATGGTGAGCTTTGGAGAGGGAAAGAAAACTAGAAAAAAAAGAGGGAAAAAAAAAAAAGAAAAAAAAGAAGCCAAAGCCAAGCACAGCTTTGCTGTTTGAAACACAGTCAGCTGCAGGTTAAGGAAGTTGCTGTCAGTGGGTTTGTTTGTTGCGCCCACGTGAGCTACAGGGGCTCCCATCAGCAGCACCGCAGTCCCTGCAGCAGCTGTGTTCTGGTCACAGTGAGGCAGAGCAGAGCTGTGTGCATCCATTTGGTAGAAGATTCACATGAGAGTTTCATCCGGTAACACCTTTAGCTTACAGCAGACCTGCCCTCCTGCAGCAAAGGGCTGTGAGAGGGCAAAATGGTGGCACCACGGCGGTGCTCACTGTAAGTGTAACATCTCAGCAAAACATGGGGATCCAAGAGCTATCAGATCTTCAAAGCTTCTAAAAACAGTCAGCAGGAAAGAATTCCTGAGTCTGTTTTTCCCATGTTCAGTCTCCCTCTAAAGAGTAAGAATATTAAGCTGATTTCTAGTATTTTTCATCAAAAGCACCAGCTGCAATAATATTTACTACAGAGCAGATAAAAGCATAATGCAATGGACCCAGGTGAGACCTGATAAAGAAGACAGCTCTGGAAAGGAAAGGAAAGCCTTAGAGTGCAGCAGCACCTACATGTGGCAGGCTGACCTGGCTCACACGACCCGAGCACTGAAGCAGATTTATTTCCGTGCATCTCTCTATGCCATCCTTGCAACATCCTTTCAGACAAAAGAAACAACTCGTTGCAGTGACCGTTTGGGTAAATGAAGATGATGAGCTGGGTGAGCTTCTGACGTGCAGTGAAGTGCTGCCCACCCGGCAGACCTGTCGGCTCTGCAGGGTGAGGATGAAAAGAGCAGGGCTGCACTGCAGGACGCCTTTACCAGCAGCCCGCTGAGGAGATGATTAGAGCCACTCGCATCCATCCCACTCCGCAGTGCTCTCAGAGGGCGTTCTCAGGAGAAAGTTTGGCTGCACACCAGCAGGCAGCTGCATTTTTAAGTGGACGCCCCTGGTAAAGGACCGCTTTCCACATTACAGAGAGAGCTCTGCCATCTGTTGTCTGGCTCATTTATCACCAGCTAAGCTTGCAAAAAGCCCAGCGAGGAACTGAAATGATGCAAAAAGCAAATGTCCTTAGGGAAACAGTGCTATGTGTTCCCTGCGGGGAGCGGGAACTTCTGTACTTCAGGACACTAAAAGAGAGAAATAAATGCTAGAAAGAATCAAAAGCAGAGAAAGAGGAAACAAGCTGCTTCATAAAGACTAAGTAATTAAGAACTTTAATGTCTAGCCCTCATGCTGAAAAACACCTCCTAAATCCTCATTTAAGGAGCTTCAAACAACTGAGACTTCACTGAAATGGCCTGCCATTAAAATCCGGTGCAGATCAATAGGAAAAGCCTATTAGGGCCGTGGTTTTTGCATCTGAAACGGCTGGTCCTCCTGCGCTGCCTTGTGATTTTGTCTCTTCTGCTTCTGCCTATGGCCAATTTCACTTTGTTTTTCCGACGCTGATTTTTTGAGAGGCACAGATGGAAACCTGAGCCACCTGCCGGCTGCTGAGCTCCTTCCCCGAGGGAGAGGGGAGCAGCTCTATGCGGGCTTCACCTGGTGTAAAGCACCGGGGGTGGCAAAGCCAAAACGGTGCTGCCACCTGCCCTGCCTCCCTGAAGGGCAAAACGTGCACAGAAACCAGCATGGTTGAAGAGTGAGCTGCTGAGAAAGCTCAGCTGCAGAAAGGAGTGTGAGAGGTATGGAAGAGGGAACAGGCTCCCAAGAAAAGTACTGCTGAGGCACGCAGAGATGCAGACTGAAGCCCAGCTGGAGCCCAGACCTCCAAGAGATGTCAAGAGTAGCAAGGAAGTACTGACATACTGTATGTATACTGTCACATAGGTCAAAGGCAGGCCCGCTGCTGAAGAGGCAGTCAGGTTAATTATAGATGACAAAACGTGAAGGTTTTCCTTCAGGTCTTCTTTGCCTTCATCTCCATGAGTACAGTCAGCCTCGCAGGCTTCTCTTGAAGCAATGAGACAGCAAATGGTGAACTCTGACAGTGGAAGAGGGCTCAGTTAGCTGAGGTAGGCATTAGCTTCTCTCAGTTGTCTTCTTGGAAATAACTTTTATGAGAATCTGCTCCATAATTTTTCCAGGGACTCAAGTGAGGCTGACTCATCTGTAATTTCCCAAATCTTTCTTTGCACTTGTAGATGGGTGTAATATATGCCCTTTTCCAGTCATCTGGGACTTCCCCTGCTGCAAATGTCGAAGCATGGCCTTGCAGTGACATTGTCCAGCCCTCTAAGCCCCCTCAGACACGTGCTGCCAAGTCCCATCGACTTATGTATGCTCAGCTTGTATGAGTGGTCCTGGCATTCCTGAGCTTCTTCAGCCTCTTTGGCAGCTTTCCTTGGGAACAATTCCCCAGAAACTGGGTGCAATTTCCTTGAAATTGGGTGCAATTTCTGTGTATGATCTGTTGCAGACAATGCTTCGAACTCTGAGTCCATCAGTAGAAACGTCAGATGCAACAGACCGGTCAACTTTCACTCTAATAAAAGCTAGTGCAACGTCTGGAGATCAACCAAGTGGGTAAGCAGCGTAAAGAACGTGGTAATCCTCAGCCAAAATAAAGAAGCCACAGCCAGGTATCCAAAAGGAGGAAAGGCAGTGTTAAGACACATCCAATCAGGCACTCTGGGTTCTCATCCACCACAACAGGGCTCCCAAACGTGAGGCTGCACCCTCATTCATATGCCAGGGAGAATTGTAGCAGTGCATTTCCCTGTGTTTGGGCCCACATACTCTCACACTTTAAACAAGGACACAGCAAGTATTTGACAATGCAGCAAGGAGCACTGGTGGGCCCTGAAGGCAAGAGCTGAGAGGCAGCCAGTCCAGCTGCAGAGAGGACACCGACACTGGTACCCACCAACAGCTTTGATGCCCCACAGAAGGCAAAATCAGGCAAGCAGTCTTATGGAATTGAGAGCAAGGGGAAATGCATTGGGCAGCTGCTAAGGAAAAGACCCTGTGGTGCGACTTCTCAGGGTGCCATCACTGGGTGATAGCAGAGGCCCCCAAGGGTATGCAATAAAACTGCACATTGCTTATCACCGGTCACTAAATTGCCTCGTAGAACAGGTTTGAAGGTGTAACAAAGACTGAAAATAACATTTACTCAGCTGAAGTAAATCATCCCATATACAGTGGAGCTAGAAAGGAAATAATGTATGAAAAAAACCTTTAAGAACAGGAAAAAAAGAAAAGAGGATTTTCTCCTCTGGAAGGGATGCCACATGCAATCAGCAGTGCCATCTGAACAGCAGCAGTTCCTCCTCTTGGCTCGAGGGGGAAATGCTGCTCTTTGATTTGTCCCTCACAGCATTTTGCTGATGTGAACTCAGCAATCATATGTAAAGAAACATTTTTTACTATGTAAACGGTATGGATAGACTGGAACTATAGGGAGCTGTGCGAATGCGTCTTCCCTACTCTGATCTTCCCACTCAACAAGATGATTGACACTGCAGCACAGAGGCAGAGTAAACTCATATGGCAGAGCTTCGGGAGAAATAATTTATTGTATAGAAACAACTCACTCTTCATTGTAGAAAGTAAGACAGCACAGAGAAAAAGGAGGAAAGGAGAAACACATCCCATGACAATCTTTCGCTCTGAAATCTAGCTTATTGCTGTTGGTGCTGGACATTCAGGTGCCCACTATGGTCTCAATCAGTCTGATTTTCCCAGAGATGCATGAATGCGTGTTGCAGGCATTCAGCATCCTGGGGCGGCGGTGGTGGGTGAGAATCCCCCATTAGACCAAATTCTGCCTGGCAGAACTCTCCCATGTCCACATTTGCAAGTGAGAGTGCTGCAAAGTGCTGCCCTGGGCAGGCTGTGGGGAGCACGTGCCTTTCAGGCCAGGGGGAAAGATCCCCAGTGGACCAAAAGTATCCCCAGGCTACCCCAAAAGGGTGACAGCCATTCAGAAGGAGGCTGAGAAAACCAACTTGTAAAGTTCAGAGCAGTTCAGCCTTCCTCGCAAAAACCTCAGGCAACGTGGTCAAATACACTTCCATTTTACGGTAGCTATAATTAAGTGTCTATTAAGAACACATATATTACATATTCCAGAAATATCTTTTCCAAAGAATTTGCAGCAACTTACCGTGTCCGCTGGCATGTGCTGACAGAAAGGAATTCTCCAAATGCCGTGGATGGTTTTTAAGGCTAATTTGAATGGCTAAAACTACAGTTCTACTAAAATACCTGATGAGCACAAAGGCAGCCTTCAGGAGGGTTCCCTCTTAGACGCAGCGGTGTAGTTGCTGAGGTACTGTCGCTACAGTAAGAAGGAAACCTGAAGGAAGGGAATAGGCAGGCAGAAATTTCAACACTTCAGCACTGCTCCTCCCAGGCTTGCAGTCCCCTTGCAGAGCAATTTCTCATCTGCGTCTGAACGTGCAGCAAGGCACAGAGATTAACAGCATTTCTTGTGCATATTGATCTTTAACCCCATACTGATTTTCATGGAGATATGAACGGCTGCTCCAGTGCCCCTGAGCACAAGCCTGCTCCTTGTTTTCCCTTGGTAATACAGAACTTTTTGTTAAAACAACTCCACATATAAAGAAGGTTTACAAAAGCCTATCCAGGAATGTTTTTACATTAATGATTTATTTTTGTAAAAATGAGCGTGGGCAAATAATAACATACTTGATTCTCTCCGTTAATTCAAATCTTCACTCATTCTCAAATAGGCCTTAAGATTTTTATTACCATTAGTTATGTCTATTACAATAGCAGCCAGAAGCCTCCAAGTTAGTGCCCAACGCACAAGGCCCCGTTGTACAAAGACATGTTAAACACCAGCCTTTGCTCCAAGCTGACAACATGTGAAGTCACGAAGGTACAGAAGTCTCTTTTGGGGTCCACGTCTAAGCAGCCAGGCAGAGACCTGGGGAACATGTGGCACGCTGATAACCGTGATATGGCTTCTTCACTTTTGCACAGACTCTGGAGGAAGACCAAGAATTGGACCTTTTGGTGTGCTGTGTTTCCCATAAGGGAGTGGCCACAGTGCTGAGATACCGATGACTCTTCTCTGCATGCCTGCTGCTGATCCCAGTTTCAAAACTCACTCAGCAGAATCCCGTAATTCAGTGAGGGAAAAATGTTCCCTCACTGGGGACACATCATAGTAAACTTCCCATTGTCTTCTCTGACACCAAGATTTCAAGCCTGCTCCCTGGTGGTGCGTAGAGACTACAGGATGGAGAAGGAGACAGACCTGCGTGCAGCTGGTTCACTCAGAGCTGAGCACACTATTTCAGTCCCTCCTGTCCTGCAAATGGGGCTGGCCGAATGGTGCCCTAGATGAATGCTTTCTAGAAAAATACAACTGCAAAACTGAAGTGGGACAGCATCTGCACCAGCTGGCATGAACCTGATGTGCAGTTCTGCTTCCTTGTCCCCGCTGCATCAGTGCCTGGAGGATACAGACACAGGCCTGAAGAGGCTACAGCGAGGTGGTTACAGGATCCAGCAGGAAAGACAGACCAGTACCATAGAAAAGACAGCCCCATTTGCACACCTCCTTCAAAGCGGAAGAGGTAGAAGTGGCCATCACTGAGTGGCACAGCCTTCCTGCCTGGCTGAGCCTCAGGTCAGATGGCCTGCTTTCTTGAAGGCCACACAAAGGTGAAAGGGAGTCATATTGGTCACACGCCCCTTGCCCCAGCAACCCAAGAGAGTCTCGCACAACTGTGCTGAGCTTTCCACCCCAGCTACATAAATAATGCAGAATTATTCTCATGAGAGATGAGGGTGGCTAAGGCCATCCTTTTGTTCTGTGGATGAGAAGTTCATCATGACACAGTGGTCACTCTGTTAGCTTCATGGGTTCTCTTCACCCTCAGAGCAGTTAACAGAGCAGCTATGCCGTAAGCCTCTCAGCTTTAACAGCCTTCTAGAGAGGAGCCCTCCCTGCAGAGATCTTTTCTGTCAGAGCAGATGAGAACACACTTGACCAGAGATCCCTTCACTCTGGTAGAAAACAAGCACTGATCTTCCAATACATTCGGACTGAAGAAAGGCTCCTGCAACACTTGCGCATGCAGGAGAACATCAGAAAATTACCCCTGGTCAGGAAACGTAAAAAATACCATGATTTCTTCTTGGGGGTTCCCTGAGGCTCTTTTCCCTTCACCTTTCCACAGTGGCTGGTGGAGGAGGCTGAAGGATACAGGATCTGAACCAAAGCCAACTGAGTAGCTGAGACTCTACTAACAACTGCTATTACTCTTTGAATCCAATCCCTTGGTCCTACAGCTCTAAGTGTGACTGTGGTTACACTGATTTCAGCTCAGACAGGCCGAGCTCTGGAAATCGCTTCATGCTGCCTAAATAAAGCGCTGCTTATTAATGAAACTATCAGTGGGAATGACAAATTTGTCGGGGCAGATGAAGGAACATGTGCCTGACCCTGACCAAATTCTCCATCTTCAGGCACTCCCTCCCTCTCCTGCCACTTGAGAAATGTCTGCAGCTAGCTGTCCTAGATCCTTCCTCTTAAGAATCATTGAATCATCTCAGTTGGAAAAGACCTTCCACCTGCTAGCTGTTCTGTAGCTTCATGTCAGTGACAAGATCTGTGCAACAGAGCACCAGGCACACACCGCTCATCTTCAGCTTCAGGGGCTTGTGTTCCTCTGAGGAGATGCAGTAAGGTGGCGGTTAATCAGGGTTCAAAACTATAAATGCTTCTTGTTCTGGATTAGTCTGATACACTTTCAAGGCATATCAGTGCTAATTTGCCTGTTATTGTAACCCAAGGCAGTGCTATACCCACTCACACCCACAAGTTAGCAAGGGGCAGGCAAGGATCTTGACTATTGTGCTGGTTTAGGACTGGAGCTCCTGCTCCATTTTGATGGGAAGGGCTGGAGCCACCTACTCCATCCCTGCCCTGCCAGGCGGGCACCAAGCTCAGCAGCAGAGGTGGCCATTGCTTCCTTCCCCCATGAGAGGTATCGAGGAAGACTGAGGTCCCAGTGAGAGGGATCACCTTCAGAGCTACTAAATTCCTACCCAGTAAAAAAAAACACCTTGGCCTGGAGCCCCTTCCAGCACACTGCCCCTCTCCAGGAGGGGACAACTGGTGATCCACGTCCTCCCTCTCTCCAAGTCTCCCAGCCCGAGGGGTTTCCCTCAGCTGTCCCTCGCTGCTGTTTGGGAGAGTCATGGAGAACTTGCCGCCCTGTTGAGGAGACAGGCGGCCCGCAGGGCCTGGCCTCCCAATCCCAAGTCTCCTGGGGGACCCCAGGGCCAGCAGCGCTCTCAGAAGAAACGAATCTGTCCCAACAACTGGGATCTGGGGACGACCCCCTCATGGGATGGCGTCTCACGTCAGTTCAACACCTTCTCTGAGCTGTGCCCCAGCCTGCCCTCCTCTTGCACGGGTGGTGAGGCCTCGCTGTGTCGGGCCAGGCTTGGCACTGGGGCTGTGTGGTGCCGCGTCCCGCCACCGCCCACTGGGATGGTGGCATGCAGCTCAGCGCACTTCTCCTTGTAGTGCTGAGCATTGCCGGCGAAGGTCTCGCAGCGGCTGGGGTTCTCCTCCTGCACCGGGCTGCTGACGTTCTCCTCGGCTGCCCCCGAGGCCGCAGCTCCCTCCTGGGAGTTTTGGCTAAGGTAGACGACGATGATGTCTCCCTTGAAATTCATTACTTGTCCGCTGGAAATAAACGTGGAGTTACTGTTTCCAGTCACATTTCCTGGGGAAGGAGGGGGGAGAAAAGAAGACATGCATGATTAATATTTTCTCTCATGAGGAGGATGTTTAGCATGGTGAATTCAATCCGCTGCGATAGCTTTGCTTTTGTTCCATGATTTTTATCCCGTGACACAGGGATGCTCTCATAATCAATGCTTTCCATGGGGCTTTCTCATGATTTCCACTTGTGCCTCCTAAGGAAGAAGCCTGTTGCTCCAGGGGGGCTGTCTGTGGCATCTGGAAAAGCTGTCCCTACACACTGCACTCCCACAAGCGAGAAAGTGCGATAACCTCATCCTCCCACAGCCTCCGGACACACGAGCTACTCCCAGACTGCCTCCAGTTAGAGAGGAAACAGCTATTAGCATGTTGTTTTCCCCCCAGTACGTGATCACTCCTACCGTGTGGACAAAGCAGCAGGTTTAATCAATAAATGCTGAAAGACTTAACGTCAGGCCATGCAGTCACAGTGTCTACATGGAATGGAGCTTGTAAGATTACCTTGCGTTGTCTGCTCTCCCACACAGGCACACCCCAGCACTCACCCAGTGCCCATATGGATTTATTGGGATATAGCCCACTACAGGGAAGAGACAATCTATACACAGCAACCTAACAGTGTTACAGTTTCAGCAAGTCTCCCTGCGGTTAGAGATCTTTCAGTATTAATTCAATCTTCCTCTAATTCAAGGACTGGGTCGCTGACTCAAGTGACAGCAGGACCAGGCTCTGGAATTAATAAACTTCTCTCGGAACAGAAAGAAAATATCTAAGAACCACCTTTAAATGACAAACTAACAAACGTCCCCAGAATGAAATAAAACTGACCAAACCAACCCAAAAAGCAACTCTCAAAGCCTATGACCACCACTCCTTATAAATGTTTTTATTCCCACTGAGCTTCACTTAACCACAACTTGCTGATTGACCACGCACCTCTTGGGATATTTTGATCATTTCCTTAATGCTCTTCTAGGAGAGGCACTGAGCATGGCCCAGCCCAGAGAAGTGTTGCTTCTCCAGCAGCCGAGGGTGCTGCTTACATCCCCGGGTGCTGTTTACACGCCACTGCTAGATTCCAGCAGAGCTCAGTGAAGACTGCATATGATACCCAACCGAGCCTGGGCAGTACTGGAGCATCTTTCTAATAGCTCCCCTCAGGCAACCCTATTTATTTCAGCCAAACCATCACGCTGCTGGCTCTTCGCTTTCTTTCCAAGCATTGCTGATTAACACGAGGTATCAATTGAGCACTTTCCACAGGGATTTTTCCCTCCTAGCTGCTTCCCCTGTGTTCAGGTTAATTGCTTGCCATCAACACAACTCCGTCAGGCACCATGGGGCTACACCAATACCTCTTTGCCTTTACATGGATTGCCTTTCACTCAAAAAAGTTATTGTAAAAGTTCACCTGAGCTCAGTACAAGATTAAGAAGAGTAAATGGACACAAGAATTCCCTGGGTCGCACTAAGAAACGTGCTTTCAATCAGAAAGCATAAAGGACGCCTTCAGAGAATAAGTGAAGGCACTGCTCCCTGCAACATTTCAGCCTTTCAATCTCTTAATGACGTTAATTAGAAAGACAGATAAGTTTTTGTGCTAATTATCTGCTAGGAACTGGAACAATGCAAGTGATTAATTTTCTCAGAGCCATCTGATGTTGCTTCTTGCAGCTGAACTGGGATGGTGTGGGCTCTGAATGTGAAGGCTCTGCAAAGCCATCCCTAGCCATGAGTCACCAAAGTCCTCCACCACTCGTGCCTTATGCTGAAGTCTGCACAAGATCTGAGGTGGCCGTGATCCAATGCTCCACATTCTGACTGCTTCCAGGCTGAGGGAGATCTGGAAAGGTGCTTGAAGGCTCATATCAATTGCTATCCATGAAGCCTGAATGGCACCTGTCCAGAGGTTTGCTTTGGTCCTCTAGGGTTATTTCACACCAGGGGCAGATGTTGCAATTTCTGTTGTCATTGTGAGTACTAAGAAACTAAAACCAAAAGTTCATGGAATTACCCACATCATTTTTCTTCCCATTTCTTTATCCACCCACAGTTCTGCCTTAGCACAACTGTGTCCAAAGTCGCTGCCTGAAGAAGCTTTATTATGTGTGCATATTTATTCCACCTGGGCATTTCACAAGGCCCAGCAAAATGAGTGATACCACCACAGCTCCACCAGCAGCCCCAGAATGAGCTGGGGAGTTCCACACCAGGGCACCATCACGCCACAGGCAGGCAAGGCCACAGGCTCCAGGAAGGCACATCAGCTCCATACTGACTAAACCCACACTCTCTCACTGCCTACCACTCAGCCAGTGCCTCCAGGCAGTTATGCCAAGGTTGGGGTGAGCCAGGAACTCTGTATCTACGCTCAGGTTTCACCAGATAGCACTACGGCAAGTCCACAGCCAAAGGTACCGACACAGTGAAAATCATATATAAAGAATTATGGTGCAGAGTGAAGATGGCATTTGCAAGCACGTCACTTAAACCTGCTTGCCCTCTTGTTCCTTACTATTCTCTCTTCCTCTTCTCGAGCGATTCAGAAAGAAAAGCAGTACTTCTGCAGCGCCAGATATGACTTGACTTTCAGTAGTACCCCAGAGTCACCTTCCACAGAAATAAAATCCGTCTTCTCTTTGCTACTTCTGAATTTTGTACACATCAAGCAGTGAAACTGCTTAAAGATTTCAGGAAACTGAAGCAGTAGAAGGAGTGCCTGCCCTTAGAAAGATCACTGCACACTTCGAGATTCCCGCACAGCACTGTACGTTTGGAAGGGAAGGGCCTTCCAAATTTCACTTGCGGGTCTTTAAAGTGTCACTTTTGGTCTTTGGCAGACTGACAAGAATGTCTGCGTAAGAAACGCTAAGGCATGATGTGGTTTTAAGGAAGGGCAACTGCTTATGATCACTGTGTGTATTACAGTAACACTCAGACGTCCCAGGCAAAACTAAGGTCCCATTACGCTTGGCAGTGCACAGGCAAATAAAAACAGAGCATCCGTCTTCAGGAGATTATCGTCTTGAACGACTAATAAGATATGACAAAAAGACTGCAGGTTTTTAATAATGAAGAAAAGAGATGAAAGCTTCATCCAGAAAAGGCTCATAACTTCCCTTCTTTTGTGGTTTTTAACCCTGCTTTCATTAAACTATTTTGCTATATTCACTGAATTAGTAACTTAGGAGCCAAGTAGTAAACTGGAGACACTGGTGTTTCAAAGTTGTTCAGAGACCGAGGGCTTATATTTGGAGAAAAAACGTCTATATGAAATTATTTTTAGGTCAATCACNACTAAATTTTTATGAAAAGCATCTATTCCTCCTATAAATTTTATATATATATATATATATATATATGTTTATCCATTAGCAATTTAAAACGAAGAGAAAGAGCTAAAAGCAAAAAATTGATCATAGTCTCTCAGACCCAACCATGACCACCAGGTTACAGCTCCAGCCAGTTTCATGGACCACCACGTGATTGTAACTGGACTGCAACCTAATGGCAAGGACAAGAATGCACATGCAGGCTGCAGAATGGAGAAATGCCCTGCGGAGTTATGCACCTCTTCTCAGCCTTTCGGTCACTGTTCTCTCCTCTTTCTAAGTCTTCTCCTACAGCGATCCCTCATAGTGCTCACGCTACATGTGAAGTTCACTATAAACCAAATGGCCTTCCTATTTCAGTTCTATCTTTCAGATTAGCTTCAGGGCAACTAAGTGGAAAAGCATCATTCCATTTTACCCTTCTCCCAGATCAGACCTTCTGAATAATACCGAATTAGCACCGAAATTAACCCTAAACAACTGTGTACAGGCCAAGCCTGATGGGCTTACCGGATGCTGGAGGGAGGTCTGAAGTGTTGCTGTTTGTCCCTGAAGTGCTTCTGTTTGCGTTCTGGTACTTTGTGTTGGTACCACCAGAAGATGCATCTTCCATACTGTGGTCACTTGCTAGGGGGCTCTGACCAGCAGAGAGAAAATTCAAGCCACAGGTGCACTGTGTGTAGCATCCAGTTTCTGGGGAGGTGGAGGCACCATCAACTGCAGCACAGCAGGGTCTGCTCGCCTTTCTGGGAGTCTCCCTGTACGAAACGCCACACCTCACACAGATCTTCTCTGAGTCACGGTTCATTGCAAAATGATCTGTGTCTTTGCTGTCAATTTCCTTTGGGCAACCGTGGGAACGCTGGCAAGATTTCTGGAGGTATTTGTCCACGGTGGCATGTACACCATCTGCATTGGAGGAAGGGTCAGAGCCCTGAGGGATGGACACGTCCTCCGTGCTCCCGATCCCTGAAAAGCACTGATTTAAGCTATCGTTCTCCCCTATCTCCACCGGTTCTGAAAACAATGACAAAGTTTTACTGTCAGGCTGACTCAGTAAAGGTAAATAATCGGCAGTATTGAGATCTTTATCCATATATTCATCCTCCGTGGGAACGGGTGAGAAATGGTCATCATCGGTCTCAGTCCCTTCGGAGATCTCCTGGAGGGTGCCCCCAGCCCTGCAGGGTGCCATGCCTGGGCTGCCGTGCCTGCACGTGGAGTGACCACAGGGTGAGCTCCCGGGGGCAGGGGAGCCAGCAGGGCCCAGGAGACTCATGTCTTCGGAGAGCTGCGGGATGGTGGTGTTCGTTATATTTACAGTAACGTATGCATCTCTAGATGGCTCCTGAAAGAAATTCGAAATAAAACTGTATTTAATAAAGAAACTGCCTGAAACTTATTTTCTGAACGAAGAAGAAGCAGGCATGTCTTAATGCTCCCTCAGCGTGGAGCTGGTGGGATTGAGTGGCATTGCTGGATTCGATAGAACTTAATTTCGGATAATACAGTTGGCTAGCTCTTAAGAATCATAGAATCATCTCAGTTGGAAAAGACCTTCAAGATCATCGAGTCCAACCATCAACCAGTCAAGAGGGCACCTGAGAGTTAATAAATCTAGAAGGGCTGCTGGATTCTGCTGTTTCTTGTGGATATTGGTTAGACGTACCTAACTGCCTAAAAGGTTTGTAACTCCTCTGAATAATCTACGTCTTTGAAGGGCTGTTGATCTGTGAAGACCTCACTGTGAGCAAAATCTTTATTGGTAATAACAAAATTGTAATAGTAGTAATAACTGATTCAAATACTGGATTGATTCAGAGACGTGCTAAAAAAATAGAAGTCAAACAGACAAGGTTGC
Source organism: Pavo muticus (assembly GCA_016647715.1). Lineage (NCBI taxonomy): Eukaryota > Metazoa > Chordata > Aves > Galliformes > Phasianidae > Pavo > Pavo muticus. The sequence continues at coordinate 803,573 of JACDJE010000201.1, read as the reverse complement.
TTTAACCTCAAAAACTTTAAGACAGCAAATGCAAACTCCCGTGACATCACTTTGCCAGTAGTTTTACAGTTAAGTTATATTTTTGGTTGAAGCTCCATAAAAAATAAAGGTTTGGGAAATACTTCAAGGGTTCCCTTCAGTTCCTGCCAGTCATGCATAATGATGGGTATTTGGGAACCGCTACCTTTCATTTCTAGCATCTGTTCCCTTCCTCCACAGTGGAGGACACAAAGTAAATGCTGCCAGCCACTAATTGCTGTTGATTCACTCCTCTGTCCCAGAGGATCTGAGCAGCTGCCAGTGCAGGACACTGCAAGAACATTTATGAGACAAAAGAGGAACTGCCTGCTCAAAAAGTTGCTGGGTTTGTTTCCTTTTTCATAGCAATGGGATTTGAGCGTTACCACATCTAAGTTAGACAGAGCTCTTAGACTGGCAGTTGGGGCAATGGAAGAGCATGCACCTGGGAGCTAAGGGACCTCAGCCCATGTCCCAGGTGTCAATCAGACAGTGCATATGCATGTGAATCCATGCTCCCAACCAAGAGTTTCAAGCAAGGGCATCCGGGGCTGTTCCAGAGCAAAACCCTGTGGAAGGTCATATGCTCTTCACACACACGGTTTTCAGTGACTGACAGAATTAAAGGGGCTTGTGGCCATTTCCTTTAGCTGATGGCTCTGTTCTTAGCTCCTTGAGTGTTCGGCAGTCTTGGTGCTGCATCAAATCTAGGTCTCTCTCCCATGAGGATTCTGGTATGTAAAAACATGCAACTCAAGTTAAGCTTTTCCCAGCCTTAGAATTCAGAAAGGCTCTCTCCTAGGTGAGAGTCTCATGTGTTCACTAACATGGGCTCATCTTCAACTTTCTCTTCTTATGAATATTTAATCATCACAGAGACTGTTACCACTGTTAAAGCTGGCTGAAACCAGAAAGCAGGTTCAGAAGCTATTTGAGAATGGTGATTTCATAAGCCTCACATTTACAGAAAAACAGACTAAAAAAGCCAAAGCTGTAAGTGGCTTTTGAGAAACTCAAAACTCGTTTTCTAGCCAAACACTAACATGAAGTCTAAAGTAAGGAGGGATGTCAGGAATGTTTTGAGGAAACCATAAAACAGAGGGAAAATCTTAGTGCCCCTGACTTTACCTTTGTTCCTTTTATTTGGCTGCACACCTCGTTAGCCCAATTCTGTAGATCTGCTGTAGGAAAAACAAGAGAGTAGCTGTAACACAGAGCAGGCACTGAAACTAGCCACAGACCTAAACACCCACAGTCATTCACAATCCATAATATTATAGTAAATGAAAACCAGCAAGACTGTTTTTACTGACTGTTCAAGTGTCCCATCAGCAGGCTAGCTGAGGATTCATTCTAACTGGAATAGGGATGTATTTCTGTGGAACAAATGTTTCCAAGCTCCTAAGATAGATCACGTTAAACTGTGTTCCACATCAAATGGGGTTTCTTTCCTCGTCATATGTCACCACACTATGACTGGCTCGATACCGACCCACTTAGAACTGTGCAGTCTATTACAAGAGAAGTCACATGGATGGCACAAAGACCATTCCCAGACAGGAGTGAGGAGACTGGACAGAAGAGGGTAAGCCACTAAAACCACGGGATGGAAGGCTACTGTGTATTCCACTTAATAGAGATGTACTTAATTAGGAAACACAGTTTATCGAAGTATCTTCCACGGAAAAGCTTCTAGTCAAATAATGCTTTAAAGCTGTTTTATAGAGTTAACAAATCTTCTTGCTTTCTATTTATGCATTCAGGAGATCGTGCAGAGCTTAAGTTTTGCTTTAAGCTTGTACTGGCTTTTGTATATCTGAAGATAGATAAGCCACTTAGCCCCTGTCACTTCCCAGCAATGACTCTGTACCTCCGATGTTAGGTCTGCATGTTTATAATCAGTCTCCAAGCAGGCAGAGTTTCTTCCTGAGCCTGCGAGTCTCTGGGACTCTAATTAGAAGGATCTACTGTGCAAAGGCAATGAAGTACTGTCACTGCAGAGCAGCAGGTCAATAGGAATGTTAAGTAAAAAGCACTCTCCCCTAACCTGCTCTGCATCATAAGTATTTGCTTTGCAAGGAGAGTCACCATTTCCTTCAGCCCATCCCAGGAATTCCAGATTTAGCACAACCCATGTTTAGTGCGGTAGAGGCAGCATATTTCTAAAACATGGGCTGAAAAATACCTTACAAGGGTTGCTGCCTTCCCTTCCGCTGCTCCCAAAACATTTCATAAATTTCTGGAGCTTGGAAAAGGAGATCAAGGGAAAAATACGGTAGGAAATGCTTTCCATGTTTAGGGGAAGAAAATCAAAAATGAAAAGAACAATAAGACTCTGTTCTTAACTGTGAAGACCCAGATCTTAACACAGACTTGAGTAACTGCAGGAGATTTTTCTGTCCTATTCAGAGTATATTCAAAAATCCAATATTATCCAGTGTATCTTTGCTAGATTTAAATATATATATATATATTTACTATTTATGCTACTCCTCCTAGTATTCAGCTAAAAACATTGCCTCTATCACATTTTAAAATACACATCAGTCTTGAAGTCTACATTTTAACCCATCCAAATGTGGGATTAGGGGAGGAAAGAAAGCAGGGAGAAGGAGGGAGGAGGTGGTGAAGTCTCCCTCTGCTTCCCTCTTGCCATGGGCTCTGCTGTGCCAGGCAGCGCAGAGTTGCCATGCTGATACAAAATCCCTCCCCCCCCAAATCATACATGTTGTGGCTACATCCACCCTCAAGGCACTCATCTCCCTGGCATGGCTGGCTGCAGGATGATGCTGGGCAAGATGGATTATGCACAGGTGTAATAAATTCCCTAGCTATAGGAAAGATTTTCAAGCCTGGCTTTGTGCTAGTCAAGACATCCATATGGACAGGAATTCAAAAAGAGTTCCTGAGTTTCACATCTTGGTGGGTACCTGTGAAAACAGAGTGCATAAAGAGACATGCAGCTGTCACATTCATACATATCATTAGCTATCATGTACCTGTCAGCTTTTTTCCCTTATTCTTGTAGTAAACGATGAAGATGACAATGCCAATTAGTGCCACAAAAAACAAGATGACAATCAACACATACAAGATCTTGTTTGTTCCTGTAAGGTATAAGAAAGACAATACCATCAACATGTTGCTGTTCTCAGCAGTATGACAATCCTTGCTCCTGTCACCTGCTTTTCCACAGGAGAGCGGTTTTGTTCTTCCTAATTGATTTTCAGTTTCTATAATAAGGACCACACTCTAGCATTTATGGAGTTCTGTGACAGCTAGCCTCATTAAAGGTACATAGTACAGAGCCACCTCACTATTTAGTGTCTGAGAGAGGCGTGACTCAGCCACACTCCTCTGAAAGCCTTCTTGCAATCCGCCAGCAGCCTATGGGCTGTGCTTGCTCTTCCTCAAGATGAGAGGGACACATAGCCTGTGGAAGCTACACACTTCAGCCAGCAAAATGTTGCCTTCATCTAAGGATCACTGCATGCCTCACGGGATAGAGAAGAGAGCAACTGGCAAGAAGGGAGTGCTGAGAACGTTAGGCACTGCTATAAAGGAGACACGATGAGAAGTTGGTGGCCTTTAAACAGTTCACATGTACAGAAACTGGCAGGCTGACAGATGAAAGAGCAGTAAACATGATGGAAAAATCATGGATGTATAACAGCAACACTGCTCACCATGCAGCTTCAGAGAGAGGTGTGAAGCACTGCTTAGCACTGGGCACGGGCCCTAGAGCTGCTAGGCTTTAAGTAGTCTTTAAAGGTAAGATTTTGCAAGAGCTCTGTCTTGGTCTACAGCTGCTTCCCACTGACTCATCCACAGTGGGAAAGGAGTTAAGCCAGCCAAAAACCCTAGTAAACATATACTCCTCCTCCCTGGTACTTTCTAACAGACAAGCTCTGTAAGGACACATACCGTATTCCGGTTGCTCAGCCTCCTTCTGCCTTCTACAAACTGCATCCGACTTATCAGTCCCAGGGACTATTTCTGCCAATCCCAGAGCTGAACAGCTAAAAAGGAAAGACAAAGAAGCTAGAATCCCAAAGAGGGAGCTCATCGTGGCTCCTACACTTAAGCAGAGTAATACTTTCTGTTGTAAAGTACTCTTGCATTTCTCCATCCTGAAGCTCAGACACCTTCTCTATCTTCACCTATGTCAACTCAGCAGTTGCTATCCTAGCTGTCTTTCTCCCACCCCAGAAGGACTTGAGATCCAGCATGAGAATGCCCTTATTGCTATCCAACCAACCGACATGCTCTATACATGCCACTGAGAAGCAGAGACACTCCACTGAAAGTGTGTTTGCTCAAGCTTCTCACTGCCTTGTGGCCGTAATAGGCTTTTTGGAAGGCAAAGTAACTTACTTGGTCCAGGATTTACACTCATCAGTGGATGAAGGAACCTCTGAGAAGTAGCCTCTGGGACATGGCATACAGTTTGTGTCCTTGTTTTGTTGCACTGTGTGTAGCAGGGGAAGAAAAACATCACAACTGAGTTTCTGTGAGTTCTTTCCAAGCGAGGGAAAGATGACCATGCTCCCCCATCCTCTCACTCCACCCCCACCCCAAAAGCTTCTCTGAGGATAGAAGGATATAAAATTATATTAAAGCAACAGTGTCAGTCACGCATAGGCAGAAAAAAAGTGCTCAGGTGAAATAAGCACATTCCCTTGCACGATCAGAATAAGAAATGACCAGGCACCATTTCCAGTTATTGCAAAATAATACACTGTTCTCATATGAGTCCACTTCCACTAACTTCCTCTTGTCAATGCTACAACACAGGCAGTGACGTTAACTGATGTTGCCACTTCTGTGAAGCCACAGTAAACAAAGTTCTGTCTCAGGGTTTGCTGGATTGCAGGGAAAACACCACCACTCTGTTCCAGGCCCATGCAGCATTTCATCCTCTATTGCTCTATTGTGTGCTGAATTTTTGGTGTTCCTTATGCTTGGTACAGCTGTTCCCAGTGTCCATTACAACCCTGAACTTAACCATCTCCATTTTCCACCCACAAAATACCTGCGTTTTGCTTTCAGTCAGACTTTGGACTAAATTGCATGTCTGTAATAAATTTTTGCATTGCATGTCATCTAAAGCAAGGAATACTTGTGCTACCTTAAAGGTGTTTATTGCTTTTAATTCATAACATCACAGAATGGCAAAACAAAACCGTTTGACAAAAACTGATTTCAAATCTGACCTCAGCAACAACCACCAGTGGATCGCTTCTTTGAACCTGGGGGCAATGCATAAACTAAAGATCCACAGCCAGGCACCTCAGCAAACATTAGAAATGCACTGAAGACCTTGCCCTTATTGCCATGCCCATGTTAAAGCTGGCAAACCTCACTTGATCCAAGATTTTCCTTTAACTACAAAGGCAGAAGCCTTTCAAATGCAAATAGTCCTGGAGAGTTACTCACAGTAGTAATGGTCTGGGAGTCTACAGTATCTACTCTTTAATGTCACAGCCCACGTGATGCAGGCCAGAGCTGGATGTTTCATTTGTATGTCCCTTCTCTGTATCTTACCAGGGTGCCCAATTCCAAACCCCGGACCACAAACGGTGTTTCGCTGACAGCAGTCACAGTCCTCGTTCCAGTGGTAGCCTGTGGTACAGGCACACTGCCGCTGGAACGTGCTGTTTCCTGGGTTCACCTCTTTCAAAGCTTTCCCTAGAAGAGAAAGCAGATGGCAGTAAATATCTCTCTGATAACAAGCCTTGAGTTTATGAACATCCTGTTCTACCTATTTGCTTTGCTTCAATGCCAGAGGTGAAATCATTCATGTTAGAGGAATCTTTCAAGAAGCGTGGGAGGCCCTGCATGAGGAGGGAGGATCAGCATGGGGCACCTGACTGATTGGGCTCCTGAGCAATGCTTTTCCTTGTAGCTCCTGTAGAAAATAAACAGAGCTTTTGCAAGAGTGAGACAAGGGCAGAAGTGAGTGCAAAGTATGCTCGGCAAAAGGACAGCCATTAAGATCCAACTCACAGGGAGTGAATGGCCTGACTGAAGATAATCTTATCAGCATCACAAAGACTAAAGTTGCAGTGTTCAGCAGAGCATAGAAGCAAAACTCTCTGGTGTCTGGGGATTTCCCCATCCACCAGGTTCTTGTGCAAGCTCAGCCTTCATTGCCGTGCACCCAAAAGGAGCATATTCCCTTGCCCATCTCACGCTTCACTAATTTGGATTAAAAGGTTCTTCAGTATGAACAGCTCACCTTGATCACATATTTTATGTAGCAAGCATTTGTCTTCTTCGTTCCAGACATCCATATACTCATTTGGGCCACATGGCTGGCACACACTATCAGAAGTCTCAGTGCATTTAGCAGACATATACTTTCCTGTGAAGGAGAGAAGGACAAGCAGATAATTTGCAAGCTGCGCACCATTTCTCTGAGCACAGGGAAAATGAGCTGGGCTAACACTGCTGTACTACTGGGGACAACCGTTTCTTCCTCCTGCCCCACACATTTCCTCACTCAGGTGACCAATCAGAGTGGCACCGAAACATCTGTGAAGCTTATGACATGGGAGCACTCCTATGTACGTGCATGAAGACCAAGCTACTTTACACCACGTGCAGTAGTGAAGTGTTGTCCCAACAAAAAAAATTGCTACTGCTTTTGCTGAGGTCAGCAGGATCACTCCTGCACTAGAAGGCACTTGTGGGCCTGAAATTATGCATTTGCAAGGGTATGTGCAAATAGGTTTGCGGAGTCACGACAGCAAGTCACCTCACTGACCTCCAGGGCTGTTTCTAGGGAGCTTTTCGATTACCGAGGCAGTACAGCCCAGCACTCGCATACCTGGCTCACATTTCTTGCAGCACCGTCCAGAGTATTCATAGTGTTGTTCACTTTCACATGGCAGAGTGCTTTGTAGTGACAACTGGAGAGGAGAAAAGACAGAGAGGACATGAGACCCAATATAAGCTTCACACCTATCTCATCACAGTGCTGATAGAAAGAGAAGGTAACATTTTCTCTGGGTAGCTGAGCAGTAAAGCATTACACAACATTTATGACTTCAAAGGTTCTTTGTAGACAACAACATGTATGCACAGGGACTTGCGATACAGCCAGGTGATAAATAATATCACAATCTTGCAATTGTCACAAACTTTGGGCATGCTATTTAACCTTTTTTCTTTTAACAATACTCTATTATTTCAAACCTATGACTTCAAAACAATTGTAAAAAAAATAAAATGGTATTGACATAATTCTGTAGTCTGAGGTTGTATATGTGGAAGAGATCAAGACCTGGGCCACTGACAGTTTTAAAATATGGTATTTGGCAAACAAATACAGTGAATTATTTACACCCTTTGAAAAGAAGAAGTTCCCAGCTTCCCACCGGAATACACAGCACCCCTGGCTAGACCCAGAAAATGCCGGACCTTAATCCTGCAGCTTTGTATGGCTCTCAAGGTGTTTTGTAGAGGTGACCTCATCCACCAAGGCGACACAAACTGAGCGAACAGCCTTCTTTCCTCCCCAGATCCTAAAAATCCAACACAACCGATCCCAAACTAACCAGGTGAAAGTGCTACGCATGAGGCCCTCGCTTTGGGATTCTCCTGGCACTGGTGCTCCAGGGAAACTCATCCAGCTTTTGACCTTCCAATTGGTAAAACGACTCCAAATCAGCTTGTAGCAAGAATTACTCATTGTGGTTGAATGCTGCTATTAAAATCTCATTTACTCAATTTTTTACTTGGAGAAAGCTGCACCAAGACTTCTGCTGCTGCTGCTGCTCAGCAAGAGTTTTTCCTGTCTAATAGTGTATAAAAGTACTGTGCCTGCTGATAATTGTTTCTATTCCATTACTTAGTGTCCTCTTCTGGTTTCCTCCACATCTTTTCCTCTCCTCTCTCCTCCTTTTCTAATCACAACAACCTCAATATCTTGAATATAAGCTATTTTTCTCCAAGCACCTTGGCATCTTCTAATGCTGGGAAAGGGTCTTGTGACTTAAAAATGACCAAAGAGGAAGACATTTTTCTTTAAAACACCACCTCCTGGCTTGGAGTTTGAGCCATGAGTTGGTGCATGACTTGCGTTTACCAGAACTGTGCCTGAAACAGACTAAGTACCTCAAGTCAGAGCTTTTGGGTGCTCACACTTTTACAGGTTATAAACACCTTATAGCCATTTTTTTTTTTACCACTACAACAATCCCACGTGAAATTAAGAGCTCAATCTTGCAAGAACACTTCTTTTGTCTTACTGCTTCCTTGCCTCTTTCTTTGCACTCATTAGCAGTATCTTGCTTTTTGAGTAGATCATGTGTTTTTTGGAACAAAGATTGCACTTCATGTTTGCACAGCACCACGCACAAAAGGGTCACCTACCCTATGTTACATAAATAAGCACTTCCATACTCCCAAAAGCTTTCATTCTGCTTTATTCCTGACAGCCACCTTGTTCGTCTTCCTGATTACCAGGACAATGACCAGTGCTGGTGAAGCAACAGGTGATCTAGGAACAGAAAGCTGGCAGGCTGGCAGCTGAATGGTGATGCTGCTCAGCACCCCAGGAGACACTCTTGAAATGCTCCAGTAATCCAAGGAGCTAAAAACAAGCTCGACAGAATAGGGCTCATGCAGTTCATTGCTGAACTGAGCAGCAGAGAGAAAATCTTGAGCAATCGATTCCTATTCCCAGCAGTCTGAAGTGGCAAGAAAAGCAGTGAGACCAAGGATGGATCCCGCCACTTGCTTTATCAACAGAACGTTCTTTTCTTCCTCGTTTGCCCCAGTTTGAAAGTTCCTCTTTAGAAGAAAAGGCTAAAAATTGAAGTGTCAAACAAGGGCAAAGTTGTCCCGTTTAAGGAAGGATATGCAAATCTGCTGAAGGGCATGCAGCAGAAGGGTTTGGAATAATTTCTGAGAACCAACACTCATCCTGAACAGAACAAGCAACCCCAGTGCGCAGAGGCCAAGAGCATATGCTAATTGCTCACTACCTTTTGTAAACTGCTTTGGACCTTCCTGCTTCGCAGCATGAAGAGTGCTATTATTGCAAAATACTCCCAGCTGCAGCTGCGTAAATCTATGCTCTGTGTCAATAAGCATTATCCTCTGTGACTGCGTCCTTCCCCTTTTGAGACAAGGCAATGCATTTACAAAGCTGCAATATTCCTTTCTTTTATTTATCTCAATGAAATAAAGACAAAGCTATCGGTGTCCATTTGCTAACTCCCTTGTGAGCTCACAAATGTGAGAGATGCCAGCCAGACGTGGACTGGTTGGACCTGCTGAGTGTGAAAGCAGAGCACGGAGAGGATGGGAAGGGAAACAACAGAACCTTCACACTTTCTCTGGGTAGATCCAGTGATCTTGGAGTCTTTTGTTAACAGGGCCTCATTGAAGTTAGGTTGTTCCTTGTTCAATCATCTGCCAGAGGACTGCAGCGCACTGTCAAACAGTACATCAGCTTTCCGTAGGGTGCGAGAATCCAATACTAAGCACATGTGCTGCCAGTAGCATGATGGGCTGACGCTCCATTGGCACCAACGCATTCCCGGCCACAGCGTCCATCTGAGATAAGGAAGTGTGCAATTCACTTCACACAGAAGAAACTCAGACCCAGAGGCCAGATGGCTTTAAAAAGTGACAGGAAATTAGTGGCCAAGCAGGAAAGAGAAACAAGTCTCCAAAGTCTTAAGCTTGCCCTGTAAACCCTAGGACACCCTTCCTCTCATCAGGCAATGGTGATTCTGACATCATGGAGCTCTTCTCTTTAGAGAAGATGCCAGCTTCATCTGAAGTAATCAAATAGAACAAAGAAAACCCAAGCTGGTCATTCCTTTAAGTCTCACTATTGGTAAATGTTTGCAGTAAATACCACAACAAGATGTGAATGAACGCTTCAAAATGGCCTAGGTATCTTCTGCACATGTAATTTGTCACTTAAAATGTGTGCAAAGCACAGATATTCGCACCAGTTCCTAAACAAAGTTAGTTCTCCTTCTCTCAGTTGGTTTTGGGCAGCCTGCTCTAGGGGTCCTGCCAGAACAGGGGCTGGACTGGAAGAACTCTGGAGGTCCTTTCCCTCCTCAGCCGTACTGTGATAAACACTTCCTCAGAAGAATAATACAAGAATACCCAACAGGCAAAGAATCCAGAGAAAAAAAACAGCAAATGTCCTCTGGGCTCAGTGGATTGTCAAAGGCTGTTTGGTAAAGCATGCCAACACCTGCTTACCTTCAAGCACATGAGTAGCACCACTGACTTCCTTGGAGAAACATGCGTGCTCCTGTCAAGGTTTGCAGGAGGACTGTGTTTTAGTGCCAAGCTCTTTTTTCCTCCTATTTGTTGAAAAGGACGCTAAGCAAGAGTGTGCTTGTGCTTGTAGGGTCGGAAGACTTCAAATGAGTCAGCTACAAAGCACAGCCATGTTACTCAGACCTTGAAAAAACACACACACAGGTGCTTCTGAAAGGGGAACCAGCAGCATTCAGATTCCTGTCCTCAGGCTTACGGAAATATTTATTCTCAGTGCTGTTGAGCAATCGGATGACAGCAGAAGCTGTGTGTCATGGATGCTAAAATTACTTTCTCACTCAGATGAATATTCAGACGGACATTTCAGAGAAGATAAAGTTGCACAGGCCTCTTTCTTTTAGAAGAAAAAATCTGGAAGAACAAGCTCGGGGGTTTCCACAGCCTTTTTCCCATGTCATTTCTGAACAAGAACCTGAGGCCTTAATGGGGACTGCTCATTAGCGATAATCTTAGTTTAGAAAAGCTGAAATGTAAAGGGACACGCCAAGGCCTAACTACCTCAAGATGACACCTTTGTGCTCAGTGTGGTTGTTTCTGGAGAGCATTCAAGACATCTGTCATCATTTCACTGAGCAAAGCACATTCTTCCTCCGTTTAGTACTGCAGACCCGAAGTACCTGTGGGAGAGCAAACTCAGGTGGCTCTGGCCTTGCACACCACTTGTCCGTTGAACTCTGGGCCCTGAACACACCCATACTACTTGCTTTTGAGATTCTTAGCCATACTTGCTGTACAACTGTAATATTTCGATGGCTCCTTGGGCTTTATCTGCCTTTGTCAATAGGACTGAGCTCTGACCAACAGTTTCTCAGGCAATCTGAAGTAGACCCTGCAGCCTCAGGACCTTGGTCTTCAGCAGGGACAGGCTTCACTGCCGATATAAAAAATTAAATTAGGACAGCATGCAAGTCACCACCACACAATTCCAGTTATTCACTTGCAGGTCTGTAATTCAACACAAAAATTTCAGATTGTGAATGAAATGCTTTTGGTGATGTCGACTTTCCAGTGACCAGTAAACCACATCACAAAACTACCATCACGTGGTAAAATATAGCCGGGAAATGGCAACGGCTACCAACTAAATATTATTTCAATCTTAAAAATAGGTCCTTGAAACCCTGGTAGAGCCTGAATACCTAAAGAGGCCAGAAGGAATATGAAGAATAAAACAGATAATAAAGGGATTAAGAGAAAAATGTAACTTGTAACCAGAAAGTGGATGAGCAGTGGTCAAAGCCCAATTCTGACTATTCCCATTGCCTTTTGGTTTTAACATGTGGCAAAATGCAAACATCTGAGCAACAGGTCATGCTCCAGGGAGGGGAAGCAGTCAGTGCTGCTTTGAGCGGGCAGACCATGCAAAGAAGCGCCGCACAGACCACGCTAGCACGCTAGAGAACCTCAGGGATAGCAGATGGGAGATGGATGAGAAGAAAGATGGCAGGGCTGAATGCAGCCAACTGAGCACGTCCATCATGCAACTTTCTTCTGCAGGCTGAAAACTCGCCATCACATGCACAGCAGTGGTCATCCAGTTGCAAAGTCATCTCCACACAACAATCTCCAGGCTTGGACCTCTGTGTACAGTGATGTGTGTCTGCCAACACAGGGCATCCCGAATGCCTCAGCTTGCAGGTCCTTGCCGCCACAGTCACTCAAAGACTGGCAGCTACTAGGTAGGGTGCTTTAAAGATGAATCAGAGAGCAGGAACCCAAAAGCCAACCAAACCAAAATATTTAACAAAGAGGGTTGGTAGCAACACGACAGTCCCTAACAAGCAGGAATAAGAACGACAGAGTATGGACGTAACCAGAGCTAATACTTAGATGTGCTTGTGAGAAGAGCTGCAAGGTCTCCCTTCTAAATGAAACAGGTGCAACAGCACCGCTTACAAGGAGAGCTCAGCAGTCTCAACCCTCCAGGCACAATGTCAGCCATTGGCTGTGAGTAACCTTTCACCCATTCACACTTATAATAATAACTGTTATTATTATTATTATTATTATTATAAGGCATTAGAGACACATTTACAGGGAGTGCTTTCCACTTGCATTTTAGTTCAGAAGATTACTTTTCCATGCTTCATCAGCTGAAGTTGAATCTTAATGCAGAAATAAACACGAGAGATTTCCAGTGTCTGTCTGTACTGCCTTCATCAAGAAGGAATCACTGCTTTTACAGAAGGACGCAGGATTGGGCTGAGAAATGGTTAATTTACTCTTTTAGTGTCACCATGAGGAACCAACTGTGGCGGGGTTCAGCCAAGTCAGCAGGAATACCCCTCCCCGATTTGATGGGGCTTTGGCTGATTTCCATGATAAGACTGCTTTACTACACACAGTATTATAGCAGGGGAGAGCTTTTTTCTTCCTGTGAGAACAGATTCATGGAATCACCTCATTGTTCTTGCTGCCGAGCAATGAAAAGTTACAGAGAACACGATGCTCGTAAGGCAAAACTATTTGGTGCAGCAAAATAACAGGCCCAAAATAGATTCCCCTGTGTGCTAAATAAGCAATTTTTAAGACTTCATATGAACCTAGTGGCACATTTTTCCCTATCTGTACTCCAGATTAATAGGTTGCCTACCAAAACTTCACAGTATTTTTTTTTCCATGTGAGACTTTTTCTTTTCCCTCCATTTTGACCACTGACTAAATATACTCTGCACCAATCTGCAGTCACAAATGTTGTTCTTTGTCATTCTTGAACAGATCCTATACACTTCTTTTTCTTTTGGAGTAGCCACAAAGTGGTCAGGGTGAATGACCTCACTTTTTTTTTTTTTTTTTTTTTTTTTTTTTTTTACCCCTCCCCAGCTAATTGGCTCTTGCAGGGTGGATTAAACCGGCCAGCTCGGCTCTACCACCACACGCGGCCTCTCTTGGTCCCTGCCATTGGGGTGGGGAATAAGAGTGAGGGTTAGGAATGGTACGGTGGCTGTGGGCTACAGGATGTATATCTGCTCCCTTCCCAGCAGGCCTCCCTGTGACTTTAGTGAGAAGAGGACAGAGCCCTAACCTGCTGTGATTAATGAGTCTTCAGCTGTGTTTGCAGCCATGACATCCTAAGCGCTGTACAAACAGAGAAGAAAGCCAAACCCTCCACCCAGAGAACTCAAACCCGGCAGAGACAAACAGAAAGGTAACTAAAGGGAGCAACGCAGAGCAGCTGAGGTGGGTGTGCAGGCATGAGACAGAAAACAGTGTGTTCCAGGGCGCCTAGCAGCAGTTAGCATGGCCCTGTGGAGTGGGGCTGAGCCCAGCGCAGTGCCCACCGCCATTAAGACACCACGTCACAGGCACGATGCCTCGGTGCGGTGACAAATGGGGGGTGACCCACCAGGGCACCTGCACTTCCCTGGAGCCAGGGAGACAGGTAGCCAGGGCCACCCCTGCAGCCCACCCTGCAGCTTTCAGGTTGCTCCATCCTACATCTGTGTGAACTTTGGGCTGTGTTTAAAGAAGAGTAAGTCATAAAACAGGGCAAGTTCTTGCAGGCAGACTATTGCATTACACAGACAGAGGCCTACCCAAGTCCATAGTGCAACCTGGTTAAACAGCACTTAATTTTTATATTGCATCTATAACACACAAATGTTTGCCTTTGTGCTTTCCATCAGTAATTATGAGCCATTCTCAGAGCAGCTGCAGCAGAAGCCAGCAACTCAAGGGGTGGCACGTCAAGCTTCCAATGAAAGGAAAGGGCAGCTTTTGCAAGAACACAGCTGCAGCTGAGGACTCAAACAACCGTACAGCCCAGTTTCCCTCTTCTCCCCACTACCCAGCTCCTGTAAGCTAATCAGACTCATTTGGGTTGGAAGGAACCCTTACAGGCCACCTAGTCCAACTCCCCTGCAATGAACAGGGGCACCTACAGCGAGATCAGGTTGCTCAGAGCCCCGTCCAGCCTGGCCTTGAGTGTCTCCAGGGATGGAGCATCCATCACCTCTCTGGGCAGTGTGCTCCAGTGCTCACTCTCTGCAAACAGTGGGCTGGATGAAGGGCTGGATTCTGCTGTAACGGGAATTACTGTATTTATTTATTTGGAATACAGACAGGGAACCCTGCTGGCTTGGTCACTGCAGATGCTACCAGGAGTCCTGGTCACACTGAGGGGAAGTGGGCAGGGAGCAGCAGGACAGCACGCGTCACCCCTTCACTGTATCTACTCGTGTCCCTGCTACAGCAGGGCTTTCAACATTTGAATTCTGAGGGACAGATAGGCACATGCAGAGACTGATCTGAGCAGTCCTAAGGCATAAATGGCAGAGGGCGATGCTCTGAGGTTTCTGTGACTTTCTGTGCCGTAAACAACAAGGGTTAGTATTGCTACAGACAGCTGATAGGCTCTGAATTCTACTGACTTGTGGAATGTGGTGAAGGTTTGTTTTGGTCCTGTCTGTGGGAAAGTAGAAATTACATCAGGAAGATGATGCTTAACATGAAAAGAGAAGCAACACCAGTTTCTTAAACCACGTTTTGGTTTGGTTTTATGTGCAATGCGTTATTCCTCTTACATGTGGTGCTGTAAAATGTTTTTCATAGGATCCAGGAGAAACTTTAAAGCAATGAAAAGTTCTCAGGTTCCTTTCCTGCAAGGGCATTTGGACAAATAAACTACAGTAACTTTTACACTGTTAACTCCAGAATAAGCCCAAGGCTTTAGATGAGCTGTTACAGAAGTTTTACTCTATCGAGTGGTTCCTTTGGTCCCAGTCAGAGCAGGAACACGGACTGGGATGACCCATGATCTAACACAGCATGGACACTTTTATTCTCTATTCTTTTTCCCTCTCACCCTAAGTAGAGTGCATTCTAATTAACAGACAAACGTTGGCCAAAACTTTTCTAGATTATGAAGGCTTCTAGATGCTTTCACTGAGCAAACATTCTCTGTAAAGCAAAGACTATGAAGTAGTGGAAGAATCCCACTGCCATACAAGAGAAGAAGATCTGATGCTACATCAGGCAACTGGGTTACTGCGTATTTGTAAATGCACATTTTTATGGGCTTTAACCCCATCTGACAGAAACAATTAAGCTGCTCTTCGCTGTGAAGCAAGGAAAGGGATGTGACTCTTCCACACAAAGAAGATGGGCAGAGTGTGTTTCAGAAAGCCTAACACCGCGTCCTCTGACAGCCGCCCAGGATGCATCACTTGGAAAAGATCATCTTGTGGCTGAAGCACAAGACAAGGAGGGTGAGCTCTGCTCCCAGCAGTTCTGCTCCACGCTCGGTGTGTGACCTACAGCAAGTCACGAATTCTCTGTTCCTGTTTCCTCTTTGGCGAAAATGATGACGATGATAATGTCTATTCTCAGCAGCACTATGAGTACCCATTAACTTACACTTGCAAGTGTTTCTCATTCCTTACAGGAAATACATTGTGGATTTTACTGTCCTATCACCACCCACCGTATTAGTGGTTCTGTACTAGCACAAGTGCATCAGACAAACTTCAGCCCAGCCGCACTGATTCTCACAACCGGTTCCATCACAAATGACCACCCATAAGGGGATTAAAAAGCTACCGCTCAAACCAGTCAGCCAAAGGAGAACCTTGAGGGCTGCTGGGAGCAGCATCTCTCCAGGCCTGCCTTGCATTCACCTTCTGGACTTGCCAGCTCTGCTCACTGCTGCAGACAAGGTATTAAAGTCAACCAGCTCTTCAACAATGAATGTTTTTTTTCTATGCAAACTTAATGCTACAGATTTCCTGGAATCCCTTATTATCTTGCTTACTTGTCCGAAGCACTGGCTGTAGAAAGATGCACCCCGTGCACTTACAGACTCAGAACTAAGCACATGTTGAAAGCAAAGAAAAGACTTCACACATCTGTCCTAAGTAAATTTAAGTTCCCTGTTTTGCATGCTCCGAAAAGCAATGAATTGACAGACCTACTGGCTCCTACATCAAGGTATCTAAAGCATGGGATCTAAATTTCCAAGGTTAGAATGTAGCAGGTTTCAGGCAACAAGGAGATTCCAAAGGAACAAGTGCCCCAAAACAAAACAGCTCCACAAGGATGAAAATGTCATGGGAGCAAAAGCACAAAGACCACTGAGGTCTGCTCACCTCAGTGTGCTGATCACAGTTCTGAAGAGCAGGCAGAAAATAGGCAGACAGAGGTTACAGATAGGAGATGGGAGAATCCATCTGAAATCTGTGATGGGCAAGTCTCTTTTGAAACACGCAGGCTTGTTCGTATACATATGGAGGACACCTGGAAAGCAGCTATTTAAGAGAAGCCTAAGGGGTGAGAGTGGACAGAAAGAAACATATATTTTGGCGGGGAAAAAAAGGCTTGTGTGGTTTCAAGGCAACATATTTAGGAACAGAGATCCAGAGGGAAGGCTCTCAGGGCTATGTGGTCAGACATTAAATTGTAAGCTGCAGACAGCAGAGGCTTTTTTTTTTTCCTCCGTAATCTCTTTTCCTTGAAGCTGCACCTTGCTCTCAGGGAGCCCAAGCATGACCTACGCAGCACTACGACAACACTAAGTTGAGGGAGGCACTTAAAATGACACTCGCACCTAATCAAGACTAATGAGAGAGAGAAACTGTAGAAGTTCAAATGAAAGAAGCGCACACGGCTGTCACACAGTGATTAATGGGGGAAATAAAGCATCTGTAGTAGAGGAGTGTTGAAAAACCTGCAGCCTAGAAGGCCCTAAATAACCTGGAGAAAGAGGAATTATTTTGAAGCAGTTTAATTAGAAAAAGCAAAATGAGAGCATCGCCCTTACGAGGAAAGGCTGAGAGACCAGGGACTATTCAGCATGGAGAAGAGAAGGCTGAGGGAGGATCTTATCAGTGATTGCAAATACCTAAAACGTAGAAGCCAAGTGGATGGGGTTAGGCTCTTTTTGGTGCCCTGTGACAGGCAACGGGCATGAACTAGAACACAGGAAGTTCCATACAACCATGAGGAAAAACTTCATTCCTGTGAGGGTGACAGAGGACTGGAACAGGCTGCCCAGAGAGGCTGTGGAGTCTCCTTCTCCGGTGATACCAAAAACCCACCGGGACGCTTTCCCGTGAGACCTACAGTAGGGAACTGCTTTAGCAGAGGGTTGGACCGATGTTCTCCAGAGGTCCCATCCAAACCCTGCCATTCTGTGAGCTCCTCTGCACGGCACTGAGGAGGCTTAGCTACAGCAGGAAGAGGTCTGCGAGAGCGGGGCAATGGACCCCACACGAGATACAGCCAGCCAGTGCTTCGGGGAGCGTCGAGGACAGCGCTCTGCCCGCAGGCAGCCAGCGCTCACTGTCACCCTTCCCCCGGAGGCACGGAGGCTGCCCGCTGCCTCCGCACTCGCAGGGCCGCCCGGACCGTGGGCTCCGTGCGAGCAGCTGGGCCACGGCCCACGGTCCACGCCCGATCGGCGCAGCTCACAACGGCAAGGGCCAACAAGCGCGCTCACGCTCCTCGGAGTAAATCTGCTCGGCAGGGTGGAGCCTGCCTTATTTTTCGCTCTACGTGCAAATGCTACCCCTCAGCAGCGGGCTGCCTGCCCCGCCGATCCCCTGCCTTCGTTTTGAAAGTATCAGCGTTTTAAAGAAGCAAAAGGCGCTCTCGAGTTGCGAAAAAGAAACCACCACCACGAGAGAGAGAGAGAGAGAGAGAGGCAGAGAGCCGAGCCGGGCGGGGGGAGCAGGGCGTTGAGAGTCGTCCCGCCGCGCTGCCCTTACCTGCGGGCGTCCCGCGGCGGCCAGGCAGAGCAGCGCCAGCCAGCCCGGCGGGCCCGGCATGGCGCCTGAGCCGCGCTACCGCCGGC
>JACDJE010000201.1:545940-785308 GCA_016647715.1 Pavo muticus | reverse complement strand
AAAAAAAAAAAAAAAAAAAAAAGAGCCCGGCTGTAGTTCCCACAGCATTTCCTCAGACTTGACATGCAGGTTTTTTTTTGTTTTTTTTTTTCCCCCTGGTTATTTATTTATTTTTTTTTCCCCCTGTTCTTGTCCCTCCCTTTCCTCTCTCCACCCCCTTTTAGTCACCGTGCCCCGGCCTTGCTCCTGCCTACGGGCACGGCTCTCGGCGGGGTGCCCACCTGCCTCCCGCTGCCCACTGTGCTCTGGGGCTGGTACTCCCGTGTCCTTCCCAACACCTCTGGGCATGAGGACATCTCTCTCAGCAGCATTTCAGCTCGCATGATCCTTTCCACTCGGGATGTTCTATGATTCTGGTAGTTCAGGACTCCGCTGTGCCTCCAGTCTCCCTTACCTGCCTGCCTTCACGCAGCCACCCGGCCTTCATGCCGTGCAGCCCCATCTGCTGCATTCAAGTGCTGGAGTGAAAAGAGCGAGGAGTGTGCTTCTGACTTGAGTGAAGGAGAAAGAGATTCTTTCACATGTGTGTTTAGATTTAACCATTGGTTAAATCATTGGTTAACAGTTAATCTGGACACAAGCCAGCAGTGTGCTCTTCCAGCCCGGAAGGCCAACAGTGTCCTGGGCTGCATCGGAAGAGGACTGGCCAGCAGGGAGAGGGAGGTGATTGTCCCCCTCTCTTCTGCCCTAGTCAGCCCCATCTGGTGTACTGTGTTCAGCCCTGGGGCCCCCAGTACTGGAAGGATGCAGAGCTGTTGGATTGCGTCCAGAGGAGGGCCGTGAAGATGATCAGAGGGCTGGAGCACCTCTCCTGTGCCAACAAGCTGAGGGAGCTGGGCTTGTTCAGTCTGGAGAAGAGATGGCTCTGGAGAGACCTCATTGTGGCCTTCCAGTACTTGAAGGGAGCTTATAAACAGCAGAGGGACTGACATGGTCTGATAGTGATAGGATGAGAGGAAATGTCTTTAAACTAAAAGAAGGGAGATTTAGGTGAGATGTTAGGAGGAAATTCTTTGCTCAGAGGGCAGTGAGGCCCTGGCACAGTTGCCCAGAGAAGCTGTGGTGCCCCATCCCTGGAGGCACTCAAAGCCAGGTTGGATGGGGTCCTGAGCAGCCTGAGCTGCTGGGAGCAGCCCTGACCACGGCAGACGGGGTTGGGGCTGGGTGGGCTTTAGGGTCTCTTCCAACCTGAGCCCTTCTGTGATTGTATGATTCTGTCTTGCTCTTACATTTGCAAATAAATAAATGCAAACACAGAAGATGAAGGGGATTAAAACACCTTTTATTTACTTGTACCACTGTGGTCTCTGCTTGGAAGAGGCAGGGAGGCACCAGAGTAGGGGCAACTGCAGGATTTCTCTCTTGTAGTTGATATGGAACACCCCTCTGCACAGCAAAACAAAGCTGTGATCTCTTCACCTCTGTATAATATTCAGAGCCTGTGAAGCCAGACCTGTTTAATATTCCTAAAGCTCCTATCTACGCTTCATACACCCTTAGTATCCTCTGTGAGCATTCAGCCCAGTGTGTGTCCACCAGGCCTCAGTGCCTGTGCTGGGTCCAGGTGCCATGTGGCCTCTTGGGCACTGCTTGCCTGATGTGAGTCTGGTGCTCCACAGTGGGACGTAGGGCAGAAGAGGCCACAGCTCTACTGCTGAACAGAAACAAGCATGGGGACAGGCAGGAGGCCATGTGTCAGATCTGCGCGGAGGGCAATGCCCAAGGCCTCCTTGGGTGGGTGCTTTGGGAGGCCTCAGTGCTGCGGGTGCCTGGCTGCTGAGGGTGGTTCTGCTCCCCTGGATGGATCCTTCTGCCTGAGCAACCTCCACCACCGTGGACAGCTTGCAGCCCTGGGCCAGCCAGCGCGTTTTCAAGCATTCGTATTTGAGATACACAAGGAAATGTTTCTCTTTAAACAGAACAGTTTTATTAAGGCTCTTCCCCTTTTCACATTTAGCACAATACCAAGGCTATGAGCAGTGTTTATCTACCAGCTGCTCTCTAACCACAGGTTTACAGGATCAAGCTGGCTGCTGTAAGCAGTCGAACGCGTTATCCTGGGCCTGGGGAGGTGCTGAGCACAGTGCTCTGTGCAGAGCTGCTCCAGGCAGCTCTGTGCTGCACAGCAGCTGCAGCATGTTTGCACTCTGATCCCTAATTCTGTCTGAAGTATGTGCTGTTCAGGCTGGAATTTCTCTTTTTTTTTCCCCCCACTATGTGAAAACAGCATCTTTTTGAAAATTCAGGCATTTTCCTCTGAGTTAAATGTAACGTTTCTAAGCCAAAACCCACAGAAGCCACTACTGGGTGCTTTATAGTCCTAATCATGTACTGCAGTAGGTCGTTAGAAACTGAAATGTGAATGCTTGGAAATACAAACTGTGGAATGGATAGCAGAAAGCGCTATCAGTGCTTTTACATTTATTGTGTACATTGTTCTATGTAATGCAAGTAAAAACTAAAAATTTACTCCCAAACTGTCAGCTTTTCTTTCACAGAAAAGATAGATATTTTCAATTATAGAACAGTTTTTTTTTTTTCAGCTATCTTTGCAAAATATCTATTTTGAATTAAATTGAAATGCTTGAAATCTGAAAGTTTTGAACTTCAGATGGTGTCTGAGTGTGTCCTGTTTCCATTCACCCCTATGGGGTGCAAGCCTCACCTGGGCCATCCCTTGTGATGCTCTGCCTTGAGATGGAAAACCATGGGCAGCCTTACAGCTACAACAGAACTGAAAAACTGATCAATGTCAGGATCCCTTCCTTTGTGAAGCCCTCATTAGAACAAACTGTGACAGCAGTTGATAAATTAGCAGTGCTGTGGTTAGGATGGATCTCTTTGTACCTCCATCCTAGTGAGACAAGTGGAAATTACAGATGAAAAATTGGTCAAGGAAGTTCCACAGGCAGTCCTGTGTTGTAAGATCTGCGCAAGATGAATGGGATGAACAGGGGCTTTGGTTTTGATGTGTTTCACAAGTGTCACATCTGCAAACTGGCTTTTGTGCTTTGGTTTGCGTGTGCTGAGAACCAGAGGGCACTAAGGAGGCAAACAGGTTCTGGCTGAGCTCCCAACTGTACATCTGGGCATTTGTGACCCAGCAGCATGGTGCCTTGCGCACAGGCAGGACTTGGGCACCACTTCCCCAGCGGGGGAGGGGGGGTAGGGGCTGTGTGCAAGCTTGGGTCTTCATAGAAAGACCACTGAGATCATCAAGTCCAGCTGCCAATCCATCCCCACCATGCCCAGTAACCATGTCCCACATAGACACAAAGTAAATCTGGGCAGAGAAGCAAAACTGAAAGGTACGTGCTTGGTTTTAGAGGATCTTTCTTCATCCCGCAGAGAAATGCTGTGGAAGTGCTTTGCATATCGGCAAAGGATTGGGGGAATCTGTTGGATCTAGGTCAGGGCTTTTCCTCCGCTCAGTGTAGTAAATGTTGGTAGGGACTCCAAGTTCTGAACTACACACAAGCTCTGTAAATAGGAGAACCTGTCTCTCAGTTGGGACAGGTGAGAAGCTCAGAAGCTGCTGGAGCAGCAGCAACCCATGCAGCAACCAGGAAGGGTGCAGTAGCTGCTCCACCACCCACTGCAGGGAGAGGCCCTGCCATATGGTGCAGGGTGTGGGCTTGCTAACTGAGCAAAAGAAAAAAAAAATAGACATGTCTGCACATGTTTAGCATAGACTCTAATTTCAGTTGAGGATTCTGCCTATTAAAATGAATCCATTAAAAAATTGTATTATTTACCCTGCAGAAACCCGTACACAAATAACGCCGTCAACTTGAAACTGTCTTCTTCCTGTGTAGTGCATGTTTGGACAGCAGACGGTTGCCCAACCTGCACACTGTGTGTGCTTCAAAATGTCATGACAGAGCAATGTGGGTCACATCAAACACACGTCTGGCAATCCCACAAAAACATAGCAGTGCTGAATGCCTGTCAGAAACCTTTGCTACGTTCAAAAGAGTAAAAGCTCACAGCTTGCCGCTGCGAATGTGCTGAGTATTCCAAGTACACGCAGGCATGGATTGAGCTGATACGTTATCACCAGCCTCTGTGGCAATAACAATGCCCACATAGTTCTGGAAGGAAATACAAACATTGTGGTGAATTTTTAACTTTGAATATTTGTTTGTGCTTGTGAGAGACCAACCTGATGATCTCCAATACTCGAGTCACACAGTCATCCTTAGGGCAAGAGGAGTACTGGAGAGCTTTCCTCACACTGCTCAGGGCACCCCTCAACCTGTGTGCAGCATGGAGCAGTCGCCAGCCCACCCTGCTGTGAGGACGGGCATTGTAACACTGCTCTGAAACACCATGCTATCAGTTCCACAGAGCCATCCGTCATGTCATCTGTCAGCGCACTGAAACTGTGGTGAACTTTGAAATTTCACCTGAATACTTAGGTGACCCATACCTGGATCAATGAGCACATTGATTCCTCGGCAAAGGATCAAGCTGAAATGAAACCTTGTCACCTATTAAACACTACAGCTTCTTCCCTGTCCCCACCCCAGTCCTCATGCAGCACACTTAAAGGGAAGGTGTGACAGGCCCAGCAGAACAACACATGGGATCCTACGTCATCATGACTCCACCTCTGGAGCTGCACCTGAAGCCCCGGAAATTTCTCAGCTTTTGGGAGATGGGAAAGATCTCCAAGGTCACAAAATAATGTTTGGAATGGTCATACTCAAATGCACAGCAGGGAGACTTGCTTGTATGCACAAAGTATTTAAACATCGGAATAAAAAACATCTGTTTCTGGAATGGAAATGCTGGAGGTTGTCCTCCTGGGGAGGCTGATGTTCCAAAGGCTCTCGCAGGTGAGGGTACAGACCAGCCCAAAAGGCAAAGGACGAGGGAGACACTGAGGAGTGCATCCAATGCAAGTGCTGGGAAAGGAACTAGGGAGTTTCACCAGTCACATTTCCAAGTCACTGATTTCTGCTGAAAGTTTCTAGCAAGAAGAAAAATAAATACATCTTTAGCCAAACAAAATCTATACTGGAAGAATGACACAAGTTCCATACAGAGTGTGGGTGCCTCCAAAGAACCGCACTGTTCATCAGTGATGCGTGCGTCTTTTACGATCTCTGTAAGCAGAGCCATGTTTTCTTACAGCTTACCTGTAGCACTGGAGAGCATCAAACCTAAAGGCACACGGCTCTTTAGAAACAGCATTCTTAGAAAATGATTACTCATTCACAATTATGTGAATTGAGATTAGCTAACACACGCTACATTATTATGCAGCGCTAACATCCAGGATCTCCTTAGCCTACATACTCAGCAGCAGCACTACTCCATACCTTTGCTGACTCATTTTGTTGCCTAAGCCAATACAGTCAACTCTTGTTGTCTCATGATTTCTAATTGCTAGAAGAGTTAGCCAGATATACTCACTAAATCAGCAAACCAGTTTCCTTCTAGTGCTGTTGCCTGGCACTATACTGTGATAAGCATTAGCGTCCAATCCAGCTTAATCCATCAAGGATCAATGTCATGCCAATCAGCCTGTTCTATCAGCATACTAATGACTTTTCTGCTCAGTTAGGCTTTTTTGTTGTTGTTGTTCAGTGTAATTAGTACATTCTATACAGAAAATTATTTGTCGAATGCAAGACTTCCATTTGTATAAACTACATTAAAACTCACAGAAGAGAACAATCCTGCTAACACCATCACAACAGGAAGCACAGAAATATTCCACACTCTTTTTCTGCACCATTTTAAATCTTATCTGCATGTAGCAATAAATTACCACAATATTACAGAATTCCCCCCTGTTCTTCACAAGAGATATTGAAAGAAAAATGATCCATGAAATCTTAACATTTTAATTTGCAGTCATTAATGCCATGTTCCTCATTTTCTCTAGCCATGAACTCATCCAAATACTGCTTTCAGTTCTCCTAACCAAATCGTACTTTTATGCACAGCATTATCAGGATTTTTTCCTCTTCTCTATGGGGAGCGGGAAGGGGATGACTCAAGAATGCGCAGCTCCTCAAAGAACTCCCTTTGTTCACACTGATTAGAAGATGGGAAAAGAGCGATTTGCCATAGAGCTTTAGAAAAGGGCCTCTTCCAGAACAAAATACAAGCTTATAATAAGTCATACGTGTATTTAATCTGTACAAAACATATTTAGATCATGAACTCTCACCCAGGCAGCCACATATTCTCTGCTTGCTGATCTTTACTTGAGAGCACAGGAGTCAGTCCTTCAAAAAAATTCTTAGGTTCTGAGATTTCACTAAGGACAGCACGAGATCTCCAACATAGCCCCTATTTAAAACCAACATGCTGCGGTTCATGCAGAGCTAATAAAGCCAAGAATTCTGTAGAAGAAAAAATGCTTTTCTTTTTTTTAACAGAGTCATAAGCAATTGAAGATAACCCTTCGAGGATGAATTGCGTTCCATGCTGGCTATCCATCTGTCTTCTTCCAATAGAGCATTTTCACCCAAAAGGTTCACTTATTTTTTGTTTTGTGTATTAGATTTTACAGTAACAGGAAGGACAGAAGTTAATTTTAAAGAAATAACAGAACTTTTAGAAAGACTTCTTCATTCTTTTCTTTCCTACTCCTGAGTGCTACAGTGCCATAGCTTGGAGAAAACGAAACAAAAATCAAGTCAAGAAGAAACATAAAAAGTTCCTGCCATCTTCTTGGAAATCTGGTAAACTAACAAGCATTTTAAAAACTAAACCTCCTGCAACCAACATATACTAAAAAGAGACACGAAATTGAGAAGCTGAAACTCCTGAAGACTACTCACAGAAAGTTTGTTGAGTACACAGCAGTTTTTTTCAGCTCGGGTTATTACAGTGGTGCTGGTCTTCCTGGGGTTTCTCAACCCAATTCCAACTTGAATCAGCTGGCAGAGAGTGAAACACTGACTACCCAAAAGCTAAACTTTGCAAGGGGCTGGACAAAGATACTACATTTGCATTCACGAAAGAAAGGCTGTTGCATCTTTTTGGCTTGCTCAGATCAGCAGGTTTCCAAACACTGGCAGAAGCTCAGTGGGGTTAGGAACCACACTCACAGACAGGCTGGATGTAGCTGCCATGAAGAGCTTTGCCGTAAGAAGTCATTTTGGTCTCGGGACTGCAGTGCTACCACCTGTGGCACTGCAACTACTGGCACAATGACAAAAAACTCAAGGCTAAAGACATTCTGTGTATTGGGCTTATAAATAAAAAAACATATATATATATATAAAATGGCCGTTTTGGTGCAATTCTCTTTTTGGAGAAGACTGGAAGTAACAAGACAAGGCAGGTATACAAAACTTTTTATTGACAACGGAACAATAGAGAGGAAACATCACCACTTCCCATTCCTCAGGAATGTCTCCATTTGACAGTCAGTCTGCTAAAAGCATACTTTCATGGTAACAAGCAACAAGAAGGCATGGAACTGTCTGTAATCTCGAGAAAAATGTTTCAGTGCAGTGTAAAGGGACTGACGGTGTGCATGTGTGCAGCAGGCCCTGTCACAACACAAACATGGCAGGCAACCGTATATGCAGAGCCAGCAGGCACAAACACGAAGCAGTCAGAAGCCTCAGGTGACCTCTATTACTTCTGAGGGCATTATGTGAAGTGCTGCCATCTATATTCTGTCTCAGGAGATAGTAATTTCTCCCATCACTCCTTTTGCTTCACTATCCTTAAAGATGTTCGTACTTCCAACTGAAGGGCACTGTATGAGAGAATGCCTGATCTTTTACATTTTACCACATCTTACCAGTTTATGCACGCACTTGAGTTTACTCTCAGAAGGTTACATTGACATAAAGGAAAAAAAATAAGTGCTGCATAAAAATGAACGGATTTGGTTCTTAATGCTTCCTTGCTAACAAAAACGCTTGATCACAGGATACTCCTTGTAACGCATTTGTAAAATATGTTTTCAGTCCAGCTAACACTTGAAAGAAACGCTGTGTGTCAGACTCCCCTAACGTAGTTTCAAATACTCTGAAATGAAATTTGAACTGAAGTTTAAACTAAACAGCAAAATCTTCTAATTTTAGCTTTCACAGTACACAGAACTGCACAGTGAGTGCAAGATGAGAGCATTCTTTCTCCTGCATAAGGTTACTCTGCCTGCAGTACTACATTGGGACCCCTGTAGTAGCTTATATGTTAATATTATCACATTTTTCCTTTACTTAAGCGTATGTGTCTCTGGATGTGTACACTGGTTGTTAAAGTGCTTCAAAATAAAACAAAAACTCCAACAAAACAAAACGTCCCTCAAAAAACCACAACAGATGTGAGAATTTTATCTGAAGGATTTTGTACAGCATTTACAATGTCAGCATAAAGCATCTGAAACATGAGCATTCCCTGCAGACTGATGCAGTGCAAGCAGCCTTGTACATTAGATACTGCGATTCCTCTGGATTCAAGATGCACAATACTTACAAAAACAACCCTAGAAGCACAGACAAATGCTGGTGGCTCCTCCCCTTCTTTTTAGAAACATAATAAAAAAATCTGCATTACTCTTTCATAATTTAAATACATAAGTAATCTTCACTTTTATTACTTCATGACAATGACTTCAAATTTACATTATTTTAAGTACCGTCATAATAGCTCCATGTATAATACAGATATTTGCTGATATCCTGTCGGAAAATAATAACAAGAAAACAAAAACAAAACCCTTCCACTATATAAAAAAAAATGATGCTGGAAAGACAAGAACACAGAACAGGGACTTGGTACAGACTATGATTTCAGTTTTATACCAACCACAGTTAACCCAAAATTAACAGATACACAGCGATATTCAAAAGCAGTGCAAATATCTTTGGAGGTTAGAATAAAATTATACTACAAGAACATAAGACAGAAGAAATTAAAAGGCAAGTACTTCAAGTACAGGAACCAGTCTCTGTGAGGTCCATCTTAGTGTTAGTTGGGAGCTCCTTTTCCCACTTTACTTCTTCCTCTGGAACACGTTAGCCAACATTGCACCTGATGTAGTCAGCTGGCCCATTTTGTTCAAAAACTTGGTCTTTGTATCCTCGCTCACAAGGCTCGCAGCGATTGACATTGAGCTAGGAAAGTCAACAGTTTAGTTACATAAGACTACAAACAGAAAGAACACTGTGCTCTTATTTAATAAGCGACTGAATTGTCTTGGCATGTCAGTGGTTTCACGAGCACAAAAGGTCACTCCGCCGAGAAGAACTGAAAAACTATCAACAGTAAGTCCAGATGCATACCATTGAGTGAGTGATCGTGGCCCCAAGAACAGTCCTAGTGGAAAGCTGCAAAATATTTTTGTGCATGCTATTTCATATATAAATATTATATATACACATATATAAAACTACCTTCGCAGCTCTGTGTGGCAAGGGGAAATTATTTTGGAGCAACAGTACATCCCAAGCACTAGCAACATTAAGAAAATAGAATAGCTCACTTCAAAAGGTAAGTCCCACAGCTGGTGTCAAACCTGCAGTTTTAAGCAAACCGTGTTGTCTCATGCACTTGAGTAAACCTAAGGAAAACCAGGTACTGTACAGTGACTTCTGAAACATAGTTTGGGGTGATATCAGCTATTGTCCTCACACTGATAACACTTAAGAACTGGAATTCTGGTTCATGTTTTCCAACACTATGCTACTATTACAAACTGAATATTTAGATGAGCTACAGCACTGGATTACTTAAAAGTCAGTATGCCCAAAAAGTACTTCTGTTACTATAAAAACCGCATATTTCAATGTAGTAACAAAATCAACATGGAATCAAATCATTTGAATCTCACGTCTTTAAAAATAACCAGAGAACCTAAAGAGGTACTGACATACCTTGTCTAAAACAAGTACTGCTATAGGAAAGTCCTCGCATTTACACAATTAGAAAAATTAGAAATGAAAATGTCAAAACGTTTTGTTATTTTTTTTTACTGGTGCTAAGATGGTTTATACGCTGCATAGAGTTCTGCCTCTTGTATGGGGAAGCTCTGGGTCAAAACATTTATGCTGGACGTCTCACAAAAATCAGTTTGTAACAAGTTTTTACCCAAGCTTTAAGTATCTTGTTAATTGCAGAAGAAAATGTTTAACAAAAAAAAATTGCTATAGAAAAGATCCAGCTTTTAAAAAGACAAAGTTTAACCTTTTAACAAATCAATTTTTTGTCATCCCATATTATTTGACATAGCTCTTCTTACAGTGAGGGCAAAGATATGATAACGAGCAGTATCTTACTTTTGCATCAAGGTTTTTCCAGTAAGTTATCTCCTAGTTGCATTTAAGTCTTCATCAAATATATACTTAATGCTAAAACTAGGAACTGAAATTGGCAAGGGCTTAGCGATGAAAAGGAGATTCGCGTATATGAAAAGGTAATTTCTTCAGTGCTAAAATACTGTGTTAATTTTGTGCAGTAAAAGACTGCAACCATAGGCTCACTTTGAAGAGGAAAGGCCAGGAAAGAATGAAGCAACAGGAAGACTAATCTTTTCCAAATCTTACAGTCTTTAGCAACTGCACTCTAAAAGAAAATGAACTGGAAGTTGTATCACGTTTGCATTTATCTGCGTCTGTAATGGCTTAATAGCACTGTGGTTTCAAAATATTTTCATTGGTGGGATTCCAAGTAGTAGAGACCTCTTGCATTAACACAACTACATTAATATAAACTAAAGCCAGGTGGTTCAAACTCTACATGAAACAAAAGTTTACCATTCAAACTGTATCAATGTAGAGAACAACTCTCTGAACTAAATAGGTTAAAACAATTTGAGAGAGATGACAGCACACATTAGACCCAATAACAATTCCCCTAAACAAATAAAAATGAAGGAAAACAATCCTGGTCAACTGAAGAGCGCCTCTTGAGAATTCAGAAGAGCTCAGTCAAGGCATATTGTTTGATACCTTTGGTTTTCCCGTTCAGTTAATACAGGTTAGATAATATAACTCTTTGGGTTAAGATTAATGAAGTTCTTCAAAGAGACCAGCTTGATATTGTATACATTTGGCACAATCTGTGAGAGAAGAAATTGTTTCTCAGAGAAGCATTCTCAAAGAAACGTTTAGTATTTTCAAATGGAGTCTCCTAAAAGGCTGTCAAGAAAGTGCTTACAATCTGATGAATTACTTTACTTTGGAAAACATTTATCAGGCATGCACAAGTTTTATCTTATGCCTTTAGATAAGTACCCTGCTTCTAGTATTTTTCTTTACCTAGTCAAGGTCTGGCAGCTTTTTTATTTTACAAATAAAATAGTTAAAATGAAGAAAGAATATCAGCGAGTCTAACTGTATATGAGTCCAATAAATTAGTCCATAAAACCCAGGCAAGGGAAATATTTGCAAAGTAATAGATAGCTATATACACAACCAATTCTAATGACTCAGTTTGTTAGTCAAAGTCACCGCTTAGGTGGAGGGATGTCCTAGCACAGCTTGGTTGGCGAGCACCTACAGCACCTACAGCAACCGTATCATATCTGCAAAGAGCCTGACTGCTGATTCTGTCTGATCACAACTACCTTTTGAGTATCTACCTATGGAGAGTGCAGAGCATAGGAAAGACCTAAATAAATCCAACGCTTACTTGCAAAAAGTAGGATAGGTTTAATGCTGGACACTATTATGTTTGTATCCAGGAATCATTACTGCTAGGTTGTTTTTGAGGGTGTTGCTGAAAGAGAGGTAAGCATTCACCATTCTTTAAAAATGAAAAGGAAATACACAGCTGCTGAAGAATCTGAATGGAGTAGGAAAAGGGTGGGATTAGGAGAGAGGCTATATAGGGGAGTACACAGGTACAGATGTCAAAGAGCTCCTTTGAACTGAAGGCAAAAAGGATAAAGGCAAAAAACCACAGTTTTTTTTTCAAGTACACGGTGAAGACATGAGGAAAAAAAAAAATACAGCAGCAATGAGTAAGTACTGAATGAGTATTTCATCACTGAATACCCCAACAGTTGGAGTATGCCCAGTTAGTATGGTTTACTTATCTTTCTTCATGAACAAGAAGACGACAGTGCATTCTTCTGGTCTTAAAAGTTTGGAATTTCTTTTCCCCCAGACAGGACTTCTGTGACTAGGTAAAGACCATCTACCTTATTAGAGCAGATACTATGGATTTATAGTTAGTTGTAGAACTTGAACATTTTTAGTCTTAAAATTATTTTACCTCAAAAGTCTAAAGTTAATTTCTGGTATGCATCCGAAGGGTTGGCCTGACGTTAAAGTTTCAAAGAATTCAGTTCTTACTACATCTTGTTCACTGTCAGCCACAACAGTAAGCTGTCTAATTACCACTGATAAAGCCTGAGATACTTTATTTGGTCCATAAGAAACCTACTCTTTTTCCTACACCACATGTCCTCTGTTCCAATTCTCATATGCCTTTCCCACTTCCGTAGTTTGGAAACTACTACTATTTACTAGCTGTCCAAACTCTTTTAAGAATTATATTCTGTCAGTCTGTTACAGTTATGCAAGTGTGACAAACACATTTCAGTAATTGCCTTGATTTGCACAGCAAGTTATCCCTTTTGCAGATATCTGCAGTTTCTTCTCAAACTCCTGTCCACATTGTTAACAATTTTATTAAGTTATACAATAATCCATGAGAAGTTCCTGCTCGTTTTCCGTTCCATGCAGCAAGCAGGCAAAAGGATGCATACAACTCATCACACCAAATTTTGCTTCCCAGATCTGCAGGTCCATCGGCTTCTTTTGTTGTCAGGAGAGGAGCGCATGCATGATACCATCAGTACCACATGAGGCAAATTGATGTGAATACATCATGGGTCTGATGCCTCATTGGAGAGCTGGATTTATTGCGGCTTCGTAGAACACGTGTTTTACTGAAGTGCTCCATACGTGGCTTTTCTTTTTTTTTTTAAAGCTAATTCACTAAACAGTGTATTCAAAGAGGTCAGTTGGTCTATACACTGGAGAAGCTGTTCTCGTGCACTGGTCATGTGCAAGCAAAGATAGCAGCCTGGAGTAGGCTCTTAACACTATTAGAAGAATTCCTTCCACCTGCAGGCAATCCCCATGGTTGCAGTGTGCATGCTATATGCATTGCTCTAAGCTTAGGCTAAGCATCTCCTGCTTTCTCAGTGTATGGGAACTGTTGAGTCACGGCCTGATCCACTGATTGATCACCTGGGGAAAGGACCGGGTCAGCCCTGGGAGCACTGGTGAAGGCAGTTCACATGTGTGACCGGAAGGGGTGGAGCCTGGCTGTACCTCTCTTAGACCCCATTTAAGGTCTGACTGCCACTGGGGAAAGACCTCTGGTTGGAGATCCCTCTGGTGGAGCTTCCCCCTACAAGCCTGTAATCTTCTGGTAAGGGTAAGCAACCTTCTTCCCTTCCCTTATCGCACCTTTCTATCGTGCCAATCCTTCCATCATTACACCTCTGGTGAAACACCTTTTCCCATCATATTGATCTGTCCAATTGCTACACTCAGATTCAAGACAAATTCAAATGCTGTTTTCTACGGTTCAAAACCTAAAAATAAAGTATCATGGGAAAACAGGAACTTCATTACTAGGATACAAATAGAAGTGTGTTGCCCTGTGCTTTATACTGGAAGCAGAAACAACCACAGACGGAATAAAAGTTCTGAAGATGAGCATTAGTGTGGGATTTCTGGTCACAAGCACTGGACACCGTTATGGAAGACACTTTACAGAACATTATGCTGGAGGCACAGAAAAAAGAGAAGTGGAAGTCTTACCCCTGCGGTTCTTGGACGGTCTTATTTTCCACTTTCTGTTCACACTCTTTTATCATGGAGCTTAAAATAACCTAAAGCACATAAGGAAGACAGAGATAGGATGTTTTTTCTTTTACATCAACAATTGGTACCAAATCTGCTCCCCAACTAATTCTGACACCAGCAGAACAGTTTTAGAAGATTCTCCTGTTTGTTAAGTGCATTTAAGTTGCAACTATTTGATAATGCCTTGTGGCTAGAAACAACAAAACCATTCAAAGTACTTTAAGGAAGAAAAGGTTTTTGAAGCAGCTACAAGAGTTCAAAACTCCTTCCCATCCCCCATTTATTTATTTTTAAATAGAGTCAAACTGAACATACTTCTGTTATACATCTCCATATCTTCCCTTTTTTAAAGCAATAGTTTTGTTCATTAGCAATTGGCTTTTATATACATCCACGTTCTCTGTATTTTCAAGTACATTTTAAAATTCTTGTAATTACCAGCATTGTGCATAAAAGCAATGCAAGGAAAGAAAAGGGAAAAAATGAGAGTGTGTAGAGGAAACATCTTAATGGAAAGGAAGTGCTAAAGCAAACATGAAATATCATTTCACTGACATCTTGCAGGGTTTGTATGAATCAAGAGTTTTTTTACTTAAATTTTACTTCAGCAATTCCGGTATTAAAGGTCTCCACAGAATATTTTAGACTAAACCTCCCTGCTTGAAAGACAGACACTGGAATTAACTGGGTCTCGCAGGTCTCTTGGAATAATGCCTGAAGATAATCAGTCATGGTGAGGAACAACATGATAAAAACCACTCCTCATCTTCTGTTATTTATTTATTTTTCAAGCCTATTTAAGCTTTCAGTTCCTTCTCTGGCTACAAGACAAATTGAATCACATAGGCTCTTCTGTTCTAGTTTAGAACTGACTGTGCCTGCAAATCTTAGAAATTTCATTAATCACTATACTAAATGAAGCATTAATATTTTTATCTCATTAGTCAATATGACAGAACAAAGAAAATGAAACTAAATCCAACTTTTGTCTGCTGCAGCTTTCAGGTATATCCTTAGACTTCACAGTATATAACTCGTTTCCCAATTCTCTCTGAATACAGAGTATTAAGCTGCATTTGATGGATGCTTAGATCACTACTGTCACATCTGAATGCCCTCTGAAACCACATTTTTTCCTTCTAAGTTCTTAAAGTCCTTCAAATTAGCTCACCCTCAGTTCCACAAACCATAATTAGTGTAAAAATAATATAACAACACAGAAGAAACAAAAGAATGAGACTAAAAATGCAATTGGAAGAAGGGATTTTGTTACCAAGTATAAGAATTTTGGACTCGTGGAGAATACAGTATATTTTGAATTAAGTCACTTTGCAAACAAAGAAATAATCCCTGAAGAACATTATTAACCTTCAAAATAAAATACATCCATACAGAAAGACCCTTCTTCATACACTTTGATTGACTTTCTCCCTCCATCGCTTGAAGTATTCAGACTGTCAAGCTTTCCCCAGAATGCAACCAAATCACTTATTTTCAGCTTTATTTGTACGCATCAATCCCTATTATTGTTCATCGTCCTTAAGTACTTATAAAAAAGACAGGCATATTGTCAAAATGTTCATGTTTCTCAAATTAGCCTGTCTAGCTACCTCTTCTCTTTTACTACTTTCTGGGAACTTCATTTACAAGGGAAAATCTTCACAGTTGCCATGTTGTCCTGTCTACTTATTGGAGGCCATCTGGTCTAATCTCTCTGCTCCAGCAGGGCCACCCAGGCTACGTCCAGGATGGCTTTTGAATACTTCCAAGGAGACTCCACTACCTCTTTGGGAGCAGTGCTTGGTCACCCTCGTGGTGAGAAAAGTGTTTCCTCATGTTCAGAGGCACCTCCTGTATTCCAGTTTGTGCTAATTGCCTGTTGTCCTCCTTTCAGGCTCCCTTCAGCTATTCATACACACTGATGAAATGCCCGTAGCCTTTTCTTCTCCAGGCTGAACCGTTCCAGCGCTCTCAGCCTCTCCTCATAGAGGAAATGCTCCAGGCCATCATTGTTGAGGTCCTTTTCTAGACTCTCTAATATACCCCTCTCTTGTACTAAAGAGACCAGGACTTCTCAGTAGTCTAAACAGGAAGTTCACATCACTTATTTCAGGACTATGTTTTCCTCATCCTTTGTCTTTCCTGAGCTTGCTTAGCATTTTTCTCCTGCACTCCATTAATTGTCATTTCTATTTCCTTGGACATATTGTGGCTACAGATTTTAGTACATTTTTGTTTTAATGAAAAAACAAGATCATAAAAACATTTTATTTTACTTCAGTCTGTAAACATCTGTGATTCTACTTGCATTTCTGACCTTTCAATATTTCTCTGCAGAGTTACTCAGCCTAAAAATATATTCTAAAAGATTTTACATCATGGGACTTATCCCTTGTTCCAAACTCCTTAATGCTATATGTTATGCTACTATTTATGAGTAGCTCTTCTTAACTTCTAGTTTTAAATACCATGACATTTCAACTTTTATTGCCACTTCCAGCTCATACTCAGTAAACACTGCTGCTCACCTCATGCTCTGGTGAGAGATGTTCCATGTCAGTTCGTAAACACTTAAGTCCTGGTAAAAAGTGATTGACCATTAAATCCTCTGAAATAACTAAAAAACAAGTTGTTAAGGAATTATAAAGATGGCCTTTTGAAATTATGTATGTCTTTTTCTCTCTTCTGATACTATACAATTTTGTTCTACAGAACACAGAGACAAGCTACAGCAGCAATACCCAAGAAGACAGCGTTTGATAATTCACAACAAACAAAAAAGAAAAGATGTCTGAAGCACATTTAATTTTATATATTTCGTATATGATATGATTTTATATATATATATATACACACACACATACATATTCACATAGAGGTACAGTTTAAATTACTGTCTAAGATCAAGGGATTTTTTTTTTTAAAGTACTTACAAATTCTACCTTCTGTGAACACCTCATCTTTATACTGAGCAGATCATACTTTAGATCACACATTCAAATCCAAACCTAGTGATTTCTCAAATATTCATCTTCTCCCCCTACAACAGAATCAACTAAACTTCGCCTTAAAAAAGGATACAGCAACAGGAAAGAGCACTGTAGGCTTCAAACAGGTGGGTAGCAATATCCAGTCTCTTGGAATCCACGGACTGCTGGTTGTTGACCAAGGCTAATTTGTGCAAGTGGGGAATAACAACTGTAAAAGTAAATACTAGAGTCAGTATTTGAAACTGCTTTCCATAGACTTGATTAGCATTAAGAAGTTAAGTGATAATTGCAGGCATCTGAAGCATCACACATCAACATGGGTAAAAGCTGCAAATAATGGCTTTTGATAGGACTGCTCATGCAAATTTAATTGACTAATGCAAACTTGAAATAAAACTGTAATAAGAATATCTAAAATAAAAAAGGTACCTCAGAGTACCAACCATTACAGAAAACATTTTGTGAAGTTATTATTCCCCTGCTGCTAACGTTGTCTAAAGTATGTTTCTACTAATGGGTTTAGCCTGCTAAACTAGCTGCCTACAACTGTGGGTATGATAGGTCCTCACATTTTGTTTACAAGCATCTCTTAGACAATCTAATAATGAACTTTGTTCTTTGATTTGCTTCGCATTACAGGGCCATGGAAAAAAAAACAACATCCCTGTCTTGTTAATCTGGGATACATTCACATTTAAGATGTGTGGGATACTTCATATTTATCATGCAAGAGAGGCTGCGGTGAAGAAGGAGGAGCGGAAAGCATTTTATGTGTCAAATAATTAAAAAAAAAAAGGCAAATTCTGGTGTATTTTGCAGCAAAGTGACCACTGCCCTTCAGCTATGAAAAGATTAATTGCTGCATACTGGCATTCTATATGTACATCAATGTTAGGTGAAGTGAGAATGTTATTGGCAAGGTCAAAAAAAAAAAAAATACAGGGACATAGGGGCACACTAAGCTCTGAATACAGAAGAGTTTTCACTAACTTTTTGGTAACAACAAAAATCAATATAAGCAGCCAACGATTAGCTCTGGGACAGAAAGAAGAAGAAAGCATCTTCCCACCAATGCAACTTACATTCATCTCTAAATCTGGGCTCAGCATTAGGTCCAACTCTTCCAAACGTTTTTATGATTTCTGTATGAAGAGAATGTTGGTCTTGATATTGAGGGTCCTCCAGGAAAGATGCTAGCTGCATTTTTACCCTTTCCAGAAGCTTAAGTATTAACAGAGAAGTAAGTACAACAAAGAGGGAAGAAGTTAGAAATCATTAAGCTCAGAGTATGTCTATAAAGCTTACGTATGTCAGATAAGCCTTGGATTTCCTGTTAACTTACAATCTTTTCTGACAGGATGTTCCAACCTCTTTGGTTGCTGTTCCGTATTTTAAAGGCTTAACAGTGTTTTATTCTAATCTATCCTTAACTACTATACATGTGCTCCTGTACAGCCAGTCTCTTCCTGAAGTTTGGTTGGTTTTGATAATCACATTTTTTACCTACTATAACTTCCCTCATTATTAATATCTTTGGAGTTTTCCTGTTTAAATAGCATTGAATTCACATTAGTTTCTGTGTAATACATCTCAAAAGTATCCTTTATTTTTTCTTTCTGCAGAAGGCAGACAGATAGGCATCATAAAATCAAGGGAATTAGAAAGGGTTCTAAAGGCTAGAAAAACTGAAACAAAATAAAATACAAATATGCCTAAGATGACAAACATTTAATTTGCATTCAAAGTTGTTAAAGTAACATTTTCTAATACATTTGGAAAGCAGCTGTCACTTCTGTACTCTGAAGTTTATTATAAATAGTGCAATGAATACAGTAATTTTTGTGTGGTAACAAAACCATATTCTTTCCAAACTGATTATAGGCATGCAATCCAAACTACAAAATGGTAACTTATCCACCTTCCAAGTACTTGTGAGTCATCACGGACTTATTACTCACATTTCCTCAAGCGCATTCTTTTAGAATATATCGAGATTACAGGAAGAATGCATGCTCTGCAGAATGCCGTGGGGACTTTACAAAGAAATCTGACTGTACAACTATTACATAAGACAAAGCACAATCTTTCTACTACTTGCAGCAGAATCTCAAGTGTCTTTTTCAGAATTCTGACCTATTAGCAAACTTCCATCATTTAAGGAACAAGCAGACATTGCAGATCTACATTATTCTCAAGGATCATTTCAGTTACTTCTCTGTAATTTCTTTTAATGTCACCTTGGATGTCATGAGCTATCTGAGATGACTGCAGAGGACCAGCAGATATGACATGAACTTCAAGTGAACTGTGCCCTCCTAAAGTAGTTGGAAGCCAAGCACGATATCCTGTGCTATCTAAAAATGGTATCATATTCATGTGGAGGCAAATAATTGTTACCATGACTTTTTGATTGGCACATTAATGTTAAGCTACCTATTTAATTTAGAAATAATGGATTTAGATTTCTTAACTGACTGTCCAAGGAAATGTTTTAAAAAATATTTTATTCATGTTTTTCCATCTTCTAGCACAGGCCTCTACCTCTACATATTTATTTTTTTTTAATGTTTAGCTTGATATTTATAAGTAAATGTCTTTCTTAGCTGAAAGAGGGCTTGTGTGATTTTTAAACACAATCAAAACAAGCGAAAAACAAAATAAAAAAAATCAACAATACAAACCAACCAACCAAAAATAACCACTGCAAAACCAGGAAGCATTTTAGACAAGGATACAACAACAAAATAATTTACAAACATTTTTTTTCTCCTTTTTTTCGCCCCCGAAGTTAATAATTAAGTTAATGAATGTATCATAAAATCTCCCACTTCTTTTTCTACAAAACAAAGGGTGATAATAGCACTGTTACCTCTCTCTGTGTAACAGTTTCCATGATGGTCCCAAAAGCAGGAATTGTTGCAATCCTCACTGAACTACAACAGAAAAATATTATCTTTAATTGAGCATTAAAGATTAAAATTGGTTATAAACAGAGCAAAACTCGAAGATTAGTACTTTAAGTTACATTAGTTTCTAACAATAACAAAACAAAAAAAGCAGACCAGGAAAAAGACAGACAGGATTAACTCAAGGTCTCAATCTGAAACTCACAATTCAGGATCACTGGACAAGGTAACAAGAGCCGGTGCAACCCGCTTGTCAACTAATGCTTCACTCATGCCTCGAAGAGTCAGCTGTAAACCAGTCAACATGCAATAAAAAATGGTTTGGTAAACTGGAAGGAGAACTGGATTAGCTGTGGCTGAGGATGGGCAGGCAGACTCTTGGAATTTATCTTGGTTTAGTCACCACACGATACATTAAAATGATTAAGACACATCATGCTCTAGCATTTACTGGTAATAACCTGTTAGTGAGATTAGCAAAGCATCCCTCCTTAACTTGAAAGAAATATCACATCAGAATATTATAGCACAAACACGTCCAGGAATTGAAATATTAAGGTCGTCTATCAGAAATTAAGAACTCCCAGGAGTATTTCACATTTTGATACTGCCATATTTAATTTTAAGTAATATAACTGGTAGAGTTAGAGAACACGTAGATATGCAGCTTTCTGCTAGAAATGATTTAAGCAAATTTCAAAACTGAAAGTATGACTTAATACTTTTTTTTTAAATAACACTGATTTAGTTTTTTATTTAAAATTCATTCAGCAATTTTATCCTCTTTAGATCTAAGTATTGCAATAAACCTTTGTTATTACAGACAAGTGACTTTAAATTTAAACAAAGGAGTTTGACTTTTTTTTTCCAGCGAGGATAACAAACACAACTGATGGTTATTTCTTCCTAAGTATTAAGAGGGATGCTAGGTGTATAAGACAGTCAGAAAACTTACATTTCAGGGTCACTGGAGAGAGTAATGAGAGCAGGAACAACTCTCTGAGCTACCAGAGTTTCATGTACCCCCTTCACCAACAGCTGAATGGTCGGAGCAGGGGGGTATCACAGGTGATGCACGGAAAGAGCGAGCACAGTATCATGGGAAGAAGAACGGCACAACCAAGAGAGAGAAAGAAAAAACACAAAAAGCAAACCAAAATTAGAAGCTAAGCAAATACTGCTACACTAGTGCTTCATATATGTGCAAAGGCATGAAAGAAAGCTGAAGTGGTCTGGTAATCAGCACAAACCTGACAAATTTAATGACACAACGTCGTTTGCTCTGCTTTCAGCTATTTTGTAACTCAAACTCTAGAAAGTTTAGCAAGTAATTTACGTGGTATAATTCAAACCTGTTAAAATACTAAAATGATGCCAATTAGAGTTTGACAGTCTAGTCTAAATGGTGCTCTACCTCAGTGGAATGGCGTATGTTACTGTACGTGAAGACTGCCACATGAAAAGTAAGATTTCTTTAGTCAGGCCAAATACATGTAGTTTTCCAGCACTAAGTGACACCTTTCAGGCATCACAAAATGACAAAAAGTACCTCCCCAGAGGCCACTAAGCTTTCCCCAAAGTCATTGTGAACTATTTTAGATTTAACGGCCATCCAAGCAGTCTATATGTGTAACAAGTTACAATTGCTGGTCTATGCAGGTAGAAAATGGATAATATCTGATTTATCCATTATATTAAAAACTGAGATCACATTGAAATTTACGTCTTTACCCATAAATATGTGGAAATTGATTACACTTAGAACTGCACTGCTCCTGTGTTTATGTATGTTTAACTACATGTGAAACAGATACCCTTTAGATGTTTTCTACATATAATATAAACTTAATTTTTAGAAAATGGCAAATTCTAAGCTTCCCACTTCAGTAAAACAGTTGTGGGTTGTTGCTTTTTTTTTTCTTTTCTTTTTAAAAATCTGCATTAGTTAAAAAGGGAAAGCCTTTGCACTTTTATCTTGTATCTTATGTAAGAAAGTGTGCATACGCTTGCTGTTTCAGTGCACAGGCATAAATGGTTTGTTAGTGACTTCTGAGAGAAATTTGAAATATCTTCTCGCTATTTAGCTATATTCTAATAACTCATATTCTGTCATGAACACTAATTAGATTCTTTACTTATTCTCCAGAAATGTCATGAGAACGTGCAAGATCCAGATATGGCATAGGGAAAGCAGCATCTCTTACTGTATCATGCAGTGCTAAAACCAGGCAGTAGTTACACTCTAACTAGAGTTTTACATTATGCTATTTGTTTGAGCATTCCAATTTTACTGATTGAATTTAAAACATGAACATTATGAAAGACTGCAAGGAGCCCGACTTTCCAGAAGACTTTCTACATAAAACAGTGATATCTACTAAGCAATATTTGAGTGTGCACGTGTGTATGTACGTAAACACTGTGATCGTATCATGGTCTTACAGGTAATGACTGGACAAGGAAGCACAGGGGTGAGAACTGTTAAGCTGTGTAAGCATTACTGCTGCAGAATACTCAGAAGTAGAAAGCTGCAACTTCCTACACTCATAACTCATAAAGTACTAGCAATGTCAGTTACTCTACTACATTTTAATATTAATACATTCCACAATTATTTACAGTAGCAGCAACTTATAAAGTGTTGATATATTCACCTTAAGGTTGACGCACTGGTTGGATGCATCAACATAAGGCTGATGTATTCATGTTCAGATTGATGCTAAGGTCATAGCACTCTGTTCAGTCATGACAACCTTACTCTCATACAGTTTTCCCATTGACCAAACTAGACAATGCTTACTGTTTTTAATTGGGGACAAACAGGGACACGAGTTTTCTTTACCGATCTTTGTTTTGAGAGAAGTCTGGAATAAA
Organism: Pavo muticus; assembly: GCA_016647715.1. Lineage (NCBI taxonomy): Eukaryota > Metazoa > Chordata > Aves > Galliformes > Phasianidae > Pavo > Pavo muticus. The sequence continues at coordinate 762,739 of JACDJE010000201.1, read as the reverse complement.
AATTCTTGGGATTTGTGTGATTAGCAAACATTTTAGAATGATCTTAGCTCCACAACTATGTGGGCTACTGCACTTCTAATCATGGTAAAGCGTGGAAAATAGCATCATTCTGTCTTAAAGAAAATAAAAACATGTATCATCGTTTAAGATTCATTCTGAAGTAAAGAGTTCCTAATCTTGAACAGACCAACAATGCTCATAACTCAGCTACACGCTTCATTGTTCAAACCAGCAGCAGTCAAATCTGTTTGCATCAACATTCGAATGAGAAACTACTGACAGAAGACATTAATGCACAGGCACAAAGGAAACAGCTGGATGGGCAAAGCCACGTTGCAGCATTTAAGGCTACATTGAAACAGACAACACAAAGTTTTATCCTCTTTTCATTCTTACCAAGGAATGCACGTTCATTACTTCATATATACCACACCTTAAAAACCATAGCACAGAGCTTCCTGTCCCCAAGGGCAAGCAAAATTACATTGGCTATAAATCACTTGTGTTCTTCTAGTCCAGAACAGACTGGTAAGGGTTTCATAACATGATTTGGCAGGCCTAAATCACAGCAGTCCCTGAGCTGCTGCAGATCACTGTACGGGTCTAAAACTTTGCAGTACATGTAAAGCTGTCTAGCTCATGACAAACTCTTCTATCTTATTATCTAATCATTACCGTCTATCTTATGAGAGAATTGCTGTGCTTTGCCAGTGAGTGATCTCTGAGACATCAAAAATTCCTCACATGAAGGAGCCCTCCATAATAAAATGAACTACTACCATCTTTTCCTGTAGTTGACTTCCAAAATTCACATACTGTCACGTATAAATATGTAGACTGCAGCTACGAAGTGTCAACATAGTAAAAGTCAGTTTTCAAGTGAGAAAAATGTCTTCAATGAAGTTGCCTATGCACTAGTTAAAACTGAAATGTATTAGAAAGCAAGTAGCATGCAGAACTACCCAAAAATAATCAATTTGCAGAAGAAAATAAACTGCAACTAAGACAATGGCTTGTATTAACTGGTTTTTTTTTATGTATTGGGTTAATGATTACACAAAAAAGGAAACATTTTTACAAATACGAAATATGAGCCATGTACTTGTATTTTATATTTAAAACGAACTAAGACATGTTTTATGGGTGACCAAAATTGCCACCTCCTTTTTACAAGAGAAAAAAAAAGACAAAGTTGGAAACTTTGAAGGGAAGTCACGCAGTATGTCTTGAAGTCATTGTTTAGTGCTTTATCTGCAATGACTTGTAGAGTTGCAGTAGAGAAAACTAATGGTAGTGCTAAGCACTACTTTCCTCAAGGCATACTTGAGATCTGTTTTCAGAAATGGATACAACATGGCAGATTCACCGAGAGGTCAATAGCAAAGCTAACCAGCGAGTCAAGCTTAACAGAACCATAAAGAAAATAAAAGAAAATGGAATTTGATTATAAAAAAATGACTCTCAAAAATATGAAATAAAAAAAGATACTCTTTGTCCAGCAAGTGGTATATGTCCCAGTCTTTTGGTATGCCTTTTCTTATTAACACTTGATGAACAGGAGCATGGTGTGGAAGTAAAAAACTTACTAGTTAAATTTAACAGCCTCTCTTATCATCTATAAATTTGTTCCAAATAAAAAGATGAAGTTGTCACACTGCGGTATATTAAGAAATCCTATATTAGACCAATTATTTATTTTTTGTAAAAATGTATGTTTTTACCACTCCATTTGGTGTCAGTGGAAACTTGTTGGAGTTACAGGTGCACTATTTGTATACTGAAAAAGGTATTGAAAATTGCTAACTTTTAAATAACAATAACAAATGTTAAAACACACAGAGAGACACTTGCTTATGTTTACCTACAGACCTAAGCAAACACATTTGATGAGGTATTTTGTTCTGGTTTGAACACAACTTTGCCATGAAATTCATTTTCATCTGAAAATGTCTTTCAGCATGCAATAATGAGAATGCAACAGTGAAGTCAGTAGTTGATCACAGAACACATACGCAGTCACGACAGAAACATCATGCAAGTGGCTAATGACAAATTACATAATGAGATGTGCTAAAGAACACAACAGACAAACAACTGTACAACTTCTGCTCCATCACACAGTACACAACTTACTTAAGTCATGCATAATTTTTAAGAATGCGTCAATTTCATCTGAATCAGTGTTTAAAAATACACTGCAGTTTGAGAAAAGCATTCAAAAAAAGTTCAGATATCACTTACCTCAAACATTCTAGCTGCTGTGCATCGAACAAGAGCTGAAGTATGGACAACTCCATACCATAAGACAGTTAACAGCAACTCATGATAAGCTGGGTTTGCACTAAAAGAAAACATTTAGGCAATCAAAAAAGAAAAAAAAAAAGAAAATAAATTCCTCCAAACCTCTGTGGATCTTTTGCCTACAAAAAGCTGTCTCAGCAAATCTAAACCTTTTTATCCTTTATGAAAGATATATAACGTTTACTCCATTCCAAAGGGCATGGAACATGCTGCTGTCTAGAAAACAGGTTGCATTTTGAAGTTGATTTAAAAAGTTCTTCAGAATATAGATTTCAATATATTACAATAGTGAACTGAACGAAAATACACATAAGAACGTACGGTAAGAATATGGGAAATACTAAATCAATTTCTACATTTATCCTTACTGAGGGTTATTTTGTATTTATTTTTACTCCCATGTGTGAGTTTTTCTTGGTTTTCCTTTTTTACACTTGAAAGATTTTTATTTTTTTTTTAAACACTGCATTTTTCATTTGGGAGATTATCACTGAGGAAAAACATAAGCCTACTCATTTTTCCCAAGGCAGCACAGTTAATAAAATTACAGCCATATTAGGATGTTTTAATAAAAGCTTCTAATGTATTCAGATTTAATCAGCTCCAAGGTTCTTTACCCCAGTTCCACAAAGGAAGCTTTCAGGCTATCAAGAGGAGCATGGGACAGTGAAAGCATGGTCATGACATCTTCCAAGAATCCAACTAACAGTTTGCGGTCTTCTTCCTAAAAGAAATACAATTTTAAATGTAGCAGAATTGTTACGGTTTGATGACGTTCAGCTATGAAAAAGACAAACTCCGAGAGAGAGCAGATTAGATTTAGCACTTAATTTTCCTATAATTTCCAAAATATGCTTTTAGAACAAGAACATTTAAAAGGAAACGCAAGACTATTTCTATATTTTATCAGCTAAGTACATACTTATATGCACAAAATTCCCCAAAGATGTTTACTAAATCAACTTAAAACCCATTTTCGTGGCTCCCGACAGTTAGTGATTGCTTACAGTCCACTGGAATGCAAGTCCATCTGTGAGATGATGAAGGGTTTAGTTTTCCTTGTAAGTCATGTATATGTCAGTTCATAACTGCTGGCTACTGGAGGATTCGGTAGTGTTATTATTGGGTGTTTATTTTAGTCCTAAATAGCACTAAAATTTTAAGACTCCAACTGTGCCCAAAATAGCAATTTATCTGCTTATTTATTGCAGAGACTGTTGCAAAATTATGGCTTGCAAGGGCCACAGCTAAATGGCCAAGAGCCCGTTTATTGAACATAATTAATATTTTGGATAAAGGCACAGGGCAGCTGTCAACATCTGAGAGTTAGCAGTGCTGACAGTGCCTGATGTCATCTTAAGATTTACTGAATTCAGTATCTTTTAACACTGATGGCTGTCACCTAAATGTAGTAGTAAATGCAGTACTTAGGAAACAGTTTTTAAATAGGTTTAGGGCTGCTTATCTACTTATTTTCAATGCATGAGAGCACTAGAAGTTTACAAAGAGAACATTAAGGTGGTGTGGGTCTTTTTTTGTTTGTTTTGATAGAATAATATGTAAAGTCTAAGAAAGAAACACAAAAACAAACCTACCTGGATATAACACGTAAGGACCCCTGTTGCATAGATGGGAACTGTAGCTTTTGTTAGCACTCCATTACCTGCTGTGGAATCTAATGAAACACATTAAAGAATTTATTTTTCTGTAAGTATATATATATAAAGTAAAATATGCATACATTTACATTTATGTAAAGAATGTATATACATAAGCATACATACACGTGCTAAAATAATGCTTAACTAATATCTAGATTAAAGATTTTATTTTTAATCTAAACACAGACACAGTGTACAACTCCAGAGTGTTCCATTCAGATTATGATTAAAGAAAAATGACAAATTTGAGAACTGTGGTCTGAAAACATTATTTGAACAGGAGAATAATATTTTTACCAGCTGGTATTAATATCTATTTTATTCATGAGAACAGAATATTACTCACCTATGTTTTCCTCAGACAGTCTTAGTATTTCCTGGAACTGTGGTTTTACCTACATAAAGGATTATGAAACCCACATGAGAAGGTTTACTGCTAGTATCAATTAATTCACCAAAAATTAAGACAGAAGACATTTTGAAGATACAGAAAGAAAAAAACAGAACCTTTAAGAAGAGCAGCTGTTCTACCAAAATTCCAAGTATGACAGAGAACAAAAATTTCTTATGAGTACCCACCCTGTAGTGATCACTGAGGTAACAGCATTCAGCACTCCAACTGCTAAGAGTTGAAGCCTTTTGTCAGTTTGCTTAGTTGGGCTGTATGATTCTACCATGCTATATGTAAAAAGCAATCAATCAGTAATATGCTTAGTTTGCTTCATGTCTTTGTTAACGAGTGCTCTCTTCCACAATACTGTTGCAGTAATTTTTATTGAAGCAAGAATTGTAAAGATAAGTTACAGATAGGACGTTCGAAGACCGGAGAGAGGTTTAGTCTCTGCTGAAGCACCATACTGTAGGTTAACAGAGAATGCTAACCTTTAATTTTATCTTTAGATAATACTGTAGTGTGTTAGCATGTCTCTTTAAAACATTCTCAATGAATATTCAAAAACTATCTTATTGAGAAAAAAGTGACACACTTCCTTGATTAAAATATTTAGGTCTAACCTGCGGAAAATATTTTTGATGGGGAATATTCATTTTAAAATTAGCAATGAAGTGCAGAGTGGAGTACAAACAATGGATACAATGCTGTTCTGAAGAAAGAAAACTGAAATCACCAGAATTAGAATGATCTCTCATTTTTCTCAACACAATACAAAAGGATGCACATTAAGGCTTAAAAGTATCAGGTTTAACAGTACTTATGGAAAAGCATCAGTATGGCACATAAATACAAATGTCACACAAAACATGAATACTCAAACATACCATAACATTTGAGTAATATATACTTACTATCAATGTACCATGTTGGCATAACGTTTAAGGTACTACCTTACCTTAGTGTTTGTAAAAATTTTCCCAAACGTCCTACAAAGTCGCCAGAAAAATCTGGAGAACTCATGGACACATGCAGTTGATGCTACATTGATTTTGCCAACTATTTCTATAAGCTGTGGTAACCTGTAAATTGGGAAAGAAGAAGGATATTAGACACTATCTTGATCTTTTGTTTCTCTCCAGTTATATTAGTACAGATTTACTGCATATGCTAATAAGTATATATATAAACTACCAATAAAATTACCTAAATGTTCTGTACAATTCCTAAACCTTGAAGAAAGCAAGGTTTAAATGCAAGGAAAGCCTGACATACATTTTCAAACATCTGTTACTGAGGAGCAGCGTATCTAATGAAATAATCAGAATACAAGAAACTTCCCTTCAACAGAGAATTGACTACATTAGGGCAAAGCTGAAAAAAAATTTCTGGAGTGAGCAGTTGTCTATATATTACATTAGCTAGATGATATCTTCTGAATAAAATCAATAAAGTCAATTCAGAATGATATTTAAGAGAAACTACAAAAAACCCAATCTTCTTCTCTTTAAAATTGAGTAATTCTTAAACACAATCATACTTAAAACCGTGAAGTTCAAACACTGCTAACCATAACGATTTATTAACAACTATTAGTTTTGACAACTTTTAGGAACCATAAGGCACAAATTAACTCACAGTTGATTGACTACCCATAGCAAAGTCTCCCAGCCTGTGGTCCCCTCATGTTCTAGCTGATGGTTGTAAAGTTGCAACAGTACAGCCAATTGTTCACGGCTTCCGATGATGATAGCCACATCCTGAAGAGGTGATGCAGGTCGGGGAAATCTAGTGACTGTAACAGCAGAGAATAAGCAGTCATGAACAAAACGAGATAAAAATGGCTTGAAAATCACGTCAATAAAGACAGTTAAGAAATTCTGAAGCTCTTTGGTAAATTCTGTGTAAGGTTATCAAATTGCCTTTTAAAAATCCAAGAGTTAAATCCAACTCCAAAGAGACTACATAACCCTCATTTTTAAAAAGAGAAAATGCAGAGATCGTGAATGACCCCAGAGATCACGCTGTAGATTTATTGTTGAATGAGTACAAGACAAAGTCTCCTGACTTCTGCTACGCTTTACGCTATATCCTCAATTATTTGGATCAACAGAAAGGAAAAATTTACTAAGAAAAAGCAAGAACTCAAAAAATTCTAGACCATAAAAATATCCTGCGGTCAAAAGTCTGCTACACCAATGTTTCTTTTATTACATTCAGTTTATACGAAGTATACTTAAAATTATTCAGCAAAGACGTTAAGTGGCAAATACGTAATCTTTCCTACTGTGGAATTCAAGACAAGCTTGCAGTTCCAACAGTGCTACTGTATTAGTGCAAACATGGAAAGTATAGGAGATTTGTTTCCTCCACTTACGTTGAGGAAGCAACTGTCAGACTACACCGAAGGCTGAAATTTTTGAATTCCTTATTTAAACACTAGCAATTCAGGGAAAAAGTGCTCATCTTCAAATGACTCAGGTCAGCTGAAAGAGCTTCACTGTGGCATGTCTAACATTTTACATTCATGCACATAACACCACTTGCTCCTTTCCTAATTTCCTTTTAAACGTAAGGTTGTTAAACATTCTTTAACTCTTGATATACAGAAATATTACCAGCATGTAGCAGGTATTACCAACAAAATCTTTAAAAAGTATTCATAATAAAAGAAAATGTTAAAGAGGCCGGGAGTGCTGATTTAAGCATTTAACTTCACTTAGAGACCATTCCGTTTGCCAAGATAATTACACAGATGCATAACAGATGGTGAAGCTCCTGCACCAGGATGTATTTTTTCCATTTCTAACGAATAATAAATAAAATTGTAGTCGTTCCCTAATTCTAAAGACAGCCTTCTTGAGCTATTATTGTCTATTTGTAGAAAATAGCTCTTCAAAAATCTTTAGGAAGTCTAATTAAGGACTGTTTTGCTTTCTTAAAAGTTTCTTTTGTGAAGTAGAGAGAAATATTGAGAGATGAAATGAAGAAAAATATTATTTTATTGATATCTGTCATTATTGAAGGGACGCAGACATACGAGAGAATGGAATAAGGAAGCATTATTTAAGGATTTGCTAAGAGAGATCAATATAAAAAAAATTTCCAGGGGAAATCATAAGGTAAGCATTTATTTTTCCCTCCACAATTTATATGGTGTATTAAGACAACAAAGTGCTTCATTGCAAGACTGTCATAGGATTATATAAGCCACCAGGCACAGAAGACATTATGCCTATAACAGACAGTATAGAATGCTGCTAAATAAATACAGAAATTTCAGCCAAAAAAATCCTAAAAGGTACAATCTAGTTTTCCTTTGTAGTACTGGCAGTCATTTGGTAAATATTCATGACTTACATATTTCTTCAGTGTGAATTGATGTCTGTAATTAGTTACATGTATGACAAGAATTTTTTTTAAGACTTATTTCTTTCATAGGAATGAAATTGGAGAGGGAGTGAAGAAGGGAAGTAGGAAGACTTTTTCCCAGAAAGGAAAAAAGCAGAAGTAAAAAATGTCATGACAAATCTTCCTATGTTGGAACCCAGCTTAAAAATAATAAAAATAATAATTCTCTCCATCTACTCAGTCACATTGAAGGAAATTCACAACATGACAGAGGTTCCCTGAACTTCTTTCTCTGTTCTTGCTACATCTGAAAATACAGTATAAAATAGGTGCATTAGAAAAACGTGCCTGAGAACAGGAACTTAAATTATTATTTTATGGACATGTTTTTAAAAAAATATAAAGCTTACACATGAATCCTGCAACTTATGTTTATCTAGTAACCCAAGGTGTATGTGAGTTCCAGGTAAACGTGAATTATTCCTTGAATTCTTCCTTTGCATTTAATGCTGATTTGAGATTTGTAACTGAATTATACCTGCGTTTCCAAAAATTCCACCTAACAGAAATTAATGTACCTTCTATTTGTGGTACTTCTCCCTGAAGCTTAGCCTTGCTTGTGAAAGGTGCATTCTGTAGCACCAATGCAAACAATGATGGAATCAGCGACTGCAAAGCAGACAGATACATGTGGAGCTTATGTTCGTCCAAGCCATGTTCTCCTTCCTGAAACAAGCAGGACATTCAGTTAAAATTTTCAGTTTGAAGACATTTGTGATGAACTACCCAGAAATACTAATTACATGGTCATTTATCCTGACCACTAGCATACTTGGCGTTACAATCCAAACGCTCTTGTCATTCTTAAGGCACTTCTCAAGAGAAGCCAGCAATATAATCCTTGGCATTAAGTGATTCACATTACTGAACATACTGATACTCTGAAAGAGCAATTTTAAGCACATCTTGGAAACAGGATTCCTTGGTCTCAAGGGTCAATGCATCTAAAAACTGAATGAGTCAATCGTATTGTGAAAATAAGCATCTTGGTTAAATCATATATCTACCAAAATAAGCGTGTGCAGCAAAACAGATGCAAAACTGCATATCATTTAACCAAACCATTCAACTACACTTTTTCTTATTATGTGCAGTAAAGGCTGCACTTTATTAAAAGCGACACTATGTGACACTTACAATTTAAATACAGAGCAAATGCATTCAGAATAACAGGCACCATCTGGTCACTGGCTCAAGAAAATGTTTTCTGAACTGTACATTAATGGGCTACGAAGCAATATACGATTAGAGAAGAATCTGATTTTTTTTGTTTGTTTGTTTTCTTCCCCTATCAAAGCAAAGTTATAAGAAAAATCTCCAGAAAATTTCTCCCTCATGGAACTCATACATAATAAAGCTACAAAGAGAAGTCTCCAATGTAGAAACAGCTAAACGCATACCCTGAGCAGTTTTTCAATCTTACTAAGCAGTGTAGGTATAAGGTGGAACTGTAAGTTTCCCAGTTCTGTTGTCCAGGCAGCATAAGCAGGTAAAAATACTTGATGTGTTGCACTAACTACACGTTCTGAAGGGTCTCCTAAAGCTGAAAGCAGCAGTTCAAAGCCCTGGAAAAAATAATAGAAAATTAGCTACTTTTCCTACAATTTATTCTAAAGATTACTGCTCAAAGCATACACAGACTAGACTTTTACACTAATAAAAAGTAAACCAAAGTAGTACATGGAGGCCTCTCGACATACATTCCTACCTCATCCATAAAGTTTAACAGTCAGTGGTCCAGTGATCCTGCTAGCATTTCTCTACTGTAAAGTTATCAGAATTAATACAAACATGTTTTTACCATTCCACTTTCAAAAACTTAAAGAGAGAAAGAGAAATTCTTCACTTTCGTGAACCTGAAATGGTATGAATTTCATACCATTAGCTAACATTAACAAGAACTACAAGTAAGCTTTATTGTAGTAGATGAAACTGTTAGCAAGTGATGACATCAAACTGGCTAATAGAGTCAGGTGGGCAATGAAGTGGAATATACTTGAATTACAGATTATTAAAGAAACTTCTACCTGAGGCTCACATCTGAGGTTCCAATTATATTTGAAAGTATATGCTCTCTTTTCAGTCTTAGTGACACAATAAAAAATAACATTAATACAAAACCATCAACATGGTATTCAGGAGTTTTAATGTACACATGTAAAAACATGTACCCTCCTATTCACAAAGTAGGTATAAAACACATTTCATACATACAGAATCCAACTCAAATTGTACCTGTTGATATTTGTCTGGATCATCGATATATCCCATAATGATGCCAAGGCTTTTGATCACAGCTTCTCGTACCAGATCTGCCTTATCTTCCATTAGCATTTGTTGCAGCATGGAAAGTACTAATGAACTACGAATTTCTTTCTGCGTGTAAAGAAGAAAAATGCTTGTTAAATCTGATGAAACAAGATATGCTGGTTTATATCAATTTTTATAAATGATTTGCATTTCTATTAGCGCTTACAAATAACAATCCCTTTCAACAGCCGTAAATCTCCTAGTGAAAAATACACACTCAGCTGTGACAATGGTAGACGAATGAAAACAAATTGTTAGTAGCCTCATTAGAGTCTTTTGTTCTACTAAGCAAAGAACTGGTGTCTTCTAACTAACATGGAAGCATATATCAAAAATAACTAACAGCCGAATGCTAACATAGGCCCAGACTTGGCATGATTACTTAAAACAGAATCTTTAATCACTCCACTGCTAAATTTGAGAAGTGTGCTTTTAATTTTGGTTATTTTCATCTTCCTGTGAAGCTTCAGATTCTATTTTGCCACTGACTAATCTTTGCTGCTGCTTTTGACTAGCAGCACTCTTCACTTTAAACATTTCACAGTATCTGAACAACTCTGTTACCGCACGCCAATTATTTTTTCAGTTGTGATTTCCTTGATTGCTCCTAACTACCTTTATTTCATTTTTACTGAAACTATGAAAATTTGCTCAAGCCATACTGGTCATTAAGACATTTTATAGCCAGACTAACTTGCCTTCCTTTGTTATAATTCACTTCCTCTTTATTGAATTTCATACGTGTGACAAAGTGAAACATAATGTTCCTGCCTATGTATAAGAACAACCTTATTTTAAAAAGCTAATGGATATTTAAGTTATGCAACAGATTTTAACCTTGGTTTCGCTAAAAGTATAAAGGGTTAGTACTAATACTTACTGGAAGTTAAGGTGCTAGTGCTCCACAAGATTCTGCTACCAGTAGCCGTCTCTCTGGGTATTTGTGGTTGATCTGGTGAAGAAAAAGAGAATTGCTATTTGATTTGCCGTGACCAGTATTCAAAATGTGGTTAGGATGACCTACAATAGAAGGATTCGTGTGCACCTCTTAGATAAACATTAGCTGTGGCTGTAGAAGTTGCATACGCATATGAAGCAGCCTCAAATTCTTGTACTGATGCACAAAGGCAAGGCAGATACAAGCCTTCTCTATTCGTCCTGTAAATGAGAGCTTAAAATAACAGAACATTCCGGGAAGCGCGTACGTATACAAAGTAAAAATGCACATCTAAGAACTACACGAGTGCCCTCTAGTGATCTGAGCCAACCATTGTAGCACAACTGCCCAGGTCTTGCTGAGCACTGAGGGTCAAAAGAGGACACAGGTACTAAGCCAAAAAGTATTTGCATTCTTTTAAAGTTCAGTTTCCAAGTCTAGACTAAAGATGTCACGTTTCTAAGATATGCCTGAAAACAGCCCCTGTTCTTAAGAACCTCTTGTTCCTATGCTGCCTGCCTCCCCTTTCCACTCAAAGGCCATACAAAAATTCTGCCAGTTTTGAAAGAAGTTGACATCTTGGAAGCCAGCCTTAGTGGTCAGTAAGAGAAGAGTGCTAATGGTTGCACAATAAAACACAGGCGATACGTTTCAATATACTTTGTGAATTAAAAAAAAACATGGGGCAAAAAAAAAAAAAAAAAAAGAATGAAAAGTGAATGGTTTGATCATGTCAGATAAAATAGGATATGCATCAGGTGAAACAACTACTTTTTCTCTTGCTATGTAGAGAGACAGCTGTCTTACCAAGGAAAAAACAAGGTAGTCACTGCCTTCTTTGTCTGGGACTTTACTGGGGAGACTTGACTTCAGCAACCTCAGGTTCCTAAAACCCAAGGGTAAGTTTGGAGCAAGGAAGACTTATCCTTGGTAGGGAACAATCAGGTTAGGAAACATTTAAACAAATCGGACATGCATGAGTATGTTGAGCCTCGGTGGGATGATAACTGAAAGAGTTGTGGCAATGTGGGAGGTTCCCAAGGACAAGAAATCAGATGTGACTGCTATCTTCAAGAAACACAAGACAGAGGAGGGGGGACAGTGCCCAATGATGTGCACCAAGGGTTGATTCTGAGGCCAATAATGAAGATGTGTAATGAAATGCTGCACCTGGGCAGAAATAACTCCCATGTACAGGGACAAATTCAGGGCCAGCAGGCTGGAAAGCAGCAGAGGACTTGGAGGGCCTACTGGACACTAAACTGAGCCAGTAATGTACCCTTGCAGTCAAGAATGCTAAGAATTCAGCAGTAGCAGTATGACGAGCATAATCCATAAGTAAAGAAAGTGATTATTCTTAGAGAATCGCAGAATCCATAGAGTTGGAAGGGACCTTCAAAGGTCATTTAGTCCAACTTCCCTGCAATGAACAGGGATGTCCACAGCTAGATCAGGTTGCCCAGAGCCTGATCCAGCCTGGTCTTGAAAGTCTCCAAGGACGGGGGGCATCCACCACATCTCTGGGCAACCTGTTCTAGTGCCTCACACCACCCTCCCTGTAAAAGACTTTTTCCTGATATCCAATCTAAATCTTCTAGTTCTAAACCATTTCCCCTTGTCCTAACACCACAGACCCTGCTGAAGAGTCTGTCCCCTCTTTCCTATAGCTCCTCTTTAGTTACTGAAAGGCTGCTACCAGGTCAGCTCAGAGAGCCTTCTCCAGGCACTGAACAGCCCCAGCTCTTTCAGTCTGTCCTCACAGGAGAGCTGTTCCATACCCTGCAATATTTTTGTGGCCCTCCTCTGGATGTGCTCCAACATGTCTCTCCTGTACTGAGGACTCCACATCTGGGTGCAGTACTCCAGGTGAGGCCTCACCAGTGCAGAGAATAGGGGCAGGAGCACCTCCCTCACCCTGCTGGCCACACTTCTTTTGATGCAGCCCAGGGAATGGTTTGCTTTCTGGGCTGCAAGGGCACATTACTGGCTCATGTCCACAGAATCACAGAATCACTACAGTTGGAAAGGACCCATAAGATCATCTAGTCCAACCATCCACCTATCACCAGTCCAGCTCCCCATCCACCAGCACACCAAGGTCCTTTTTGGCAGGGCTGTGCTCAATCCTTTCATCTCCCAGTTTTGTACTGGTTGTGGAGACTGCTTCGACCCAGGTGCAGGACCTTGCACTTGGGATTTATTGAACCTCATGAGGTTCTCCTGGGCCCACTGCTCAAGCCCTTCTATGTCCCTCTGGATGGCAACCCATCCCTCAGGCATGTCAAATGCACCCCACAGCTTGATGTCATCTTCTCTACTCAGCATTGATGGTACCACATCTGGAGTGCTGCATACAACTCTAGGCTCCCCAGCTTGAGAGACATGGAAATAATTGGAGCAAGACCAGCAGAAAGACACAAAGATGATTGAGAGATAGGAGTATCTGATATATGAGGGGAAGCTGAGAGAGTTATGTTCATTCTGTATCAAGGAGGGAAAACTCAGATGCTATTGCAGGTAGGAGGGTTGAAAAGGGTGAAGAAAACAGAGCCAGACTCTTCTCAGAGGTGCCCCATGAAAGGACAAGAGGAAATGGACACAAATTGAAATACATGAAATTGTGCCTTTACTGGAATGGTCATCAAACTCTGGAACAGACTGCCCAGAGCTGTTATGAAGTCCCCACTCTTGAACATATTCAAAGTCAGTCTGATCTTGGTCATGAATAACCTATAGTTCAGTAGACTGTGCTTTGAGCAGGAGGGAGTTGCACTAGATGATGTCCAAAGGTTCCTTCCAACATCAGCCATTCTGTGGTTCTGTCAATTCTACTGATGTGGGAAAAGCTATGAACAAACACTAATAATCAACTTAGGGTGACTTCTTACTCCCACCTTCTTTGCACAGCATGCTGCCCAGGAGTATCTGAAAATTGATATCTATTAATGTCTTCAACTTTATCACTTTTCTGGTCTGAAATCACCAAGAATTTCTCAAGAAGCAGCTACTGCAAGGACTATTTGAAAGATACCCAGGTGAACAAACCATGAGCCTCAGGACTAAACTGAAGTCTGAAGCATGAAAGAACCTTCAAGTCTCTCTGATGATTATTTTTTCTGATTCATCCACCAACAGTGGATTTGCAATATTTCAGAAGCACAGAGTATTTCACAGACAAATGCTATGGACATGCAGCAAGGTGCGTGAATAGCTGTTTTATCTTTGTCTTATGTGACATCTTGCCAAATGAAGATACCAATACACTCCACCCCCTGAACTTCTGCCTATATAAATACTGTTCCAAATACTGAGAAGACATACTGACATAGTGGAAAGAAAAAGGAAAGAAAGGACTCAAATTTCTATAAAGCTTGTCATTCAGGGAAAATTATTAGTCCATGAGAATGTAAACATAATGGTAAATTGATTATCATTTCTTTTCCTTTGTTTTTATCTAGCAGTATTGTATTTTTTAGATGCCAATTAATTGGTTACAAGCTCTTAGGAAACTTTTAGCATCCACACACTAAACACAGATGAGTAAGCCAGCAAATTCTACACGTATAGCTGTGAAAAGCAGGTAAAAAAAAAAAAAAAGGCAAAGACTAGCCTGATTACTCTGAGCTTCAGAATGCATAGATAAATGTAAAATTTTCTGATGCCCTAGTCCTTTACATCTGTGAGTAGATTTTGACTCGGGTCCAACTATACTAACCCCTTCATGATTAAGACATCACTGAAAGACGGTAGAAAACCTGTGCTGTATTTTTGACTTCTTTCTACAAACTCAGTTTTGTGGCAATGAGATTCAGCTGGTATTTTGCTAGAGAAAATGCTGACCTGGTTCCAGTACTGCAAACAAAGCCTGGCAAACTGCATTAAGTAGAAGCATGATGTCATATGGCTTGGCAGCCTGATAGGTGGCACTGATACAGTTGGACTGGTTTCTCCTGTGCATCAGCAATTATCATGAAAATGTTATAACGAAGATGTGCTCTTCCTAAAGTGAGATTAGTTCCTTTAAACTATCTTTAAATTTCACGAGAAGGAGTAAGAAAACAAACTGTGGTTTATGTTCAACTGCTGTAGGTCTTTTCTTTAATCAGTAGATAAATCAGTCAAACACACAATGCATCTAATTACACAAATATCACACAAATTATGCATTTAATATGTAACTTGTACAGTCAGAAAGCATGAAGGCTATTAAAGACTGAACTTCATTGCAAAACAGAAAGGGCTAAGTTATGCATGTGGAGAAACAGTAGACAAGTACCACACCAGAAAGACTGTGTAATCAGAGCAAGCATTACCACTTTTCTCATGGTTTAATTGTTCAGCATCTTTTAAGCAATCAATTCTCTTTTCTTCTTTATTGCAGGAAAATAAAGATTTTCTACCTGAACTCATGTTGGTCTCTTTCTGTATCTCAGATGAAAGAGAACGAGCTTTTCAGTTTGGTTGTTCAGTTATTTCTATTAATTTATTATACCTGTGGAAAAGGTCACCGGGATTCTGGAATTCACATGTAAGCTTCAGGCTTACATTATGTTCATCTACAGGGGACTTATTTCAGACTATTCTGATCTTTAATTTTCTGCTTAAGAACTTAAGCTAGCTGAAGTGTGAACACTGCTCCAAGGACTTACAATATAAAATCAGTAAATGACATCTTTGAATGACAATGGAATCCCAGTGGTCTGGAAATGACTGTGTGAAATTTATAAACACTCCTGCTTGGCACTAGGTTGGATAACACTGCTGACAAATGCACAAGTATCTGCATTTCAATACAACACATGCAGGTAAGTGACATGCAAGTAACTACAACCTCCAGACAACCCTACCAAATTTTCTGTTTCTGAATTCTTTTCCATGCCATAAGAATGTGTATATAGTGAGGTTAAAGAGCATCCAAACATCTTTCTGAAAAATACTTTGAACAGTCATTTATTGAAAAACAGAACTGAAACAACCCCCCTTTAAAATAAACAGAACTCAGCATCTATGAAGTTGTAACTAATTTACTAATGTAAAGCACAAAATAAGCTGTTACCTGTTCCCAACACTGTGGTAAAAGCTCAGCTTCTACACGTGTTGGTCCAACATGTCGGGCAAATGCCACACAACCGGTCAGTATCATCTGCCTGAAAACATAAATTTAAAACTTTAATTTGCTTTTAATGTAAAGTTCTATAATATATGATGTCTTAACTCTTTATGTTAGGAAAAGCAACAGGTAATCATTCAGATTCAAAATCTCACACCATACACACTGACTGAATTTCAAATTGAAAGCCGATATACTGTTCTCTGCTTAATGTGTCTTTTCCAGAAACTTGGAAGATCCAGAACCCCATGAACCAGAGCTGAGAATAACTAATTTGGGAGTTTCTGAGCACTTACTTCCTACTATCTGGGATTGAGAATTTGACTAAATCTCTGATTTACATCTTATTTCTGAATATTATGATTCACCATGCAATAAATGGATCTAAGTTACTTAACACTACCTACTGCCTCTATTTAGAAGCATCTGTTGGTTTTAATAACTTTCAATTTAAAGTAACTTAATTCTTTTATGAAATGGTTTTGTAATATCCTAATGTGCTAGTTACTGTCATCTCTTCCAACATACTGGACTCTTGTCAGAAATCCTCTTAAGGATGAAAATAATTAAAAAGGAATGTAATTAATCAGTAATATCTATGATCACCTGAGTAATTTTATTTATATTTTTCCTTTTTTTTTTAATAAAAGAAAACTTTCCTCAATTTGCAGGAAATCAGAGATATATAAATATATTTAACGTTTCAACAAATATTTGGGAGACAAAAAAAACATTGACTCCAATATCTTTATTATTTACTACTGAGATCCAAAAGCCTTAAAATATAAATTGGCCACATGACCGATCAATGAAAGCAGCTGAGTAAGAAATACGTGAGGTGAAAAATCTCTCATTATTTTTCCCATTACCTTATCTACATTTAAGGCGCTTGAAGAACCGCTTTCCTCACAGGCAGCTATACATAAAATGAGTCTCTATTTATACTGTAGAGTGTAAAATTATACTAAAAAGTGGATGTATACAGAAAGATTAGAGACAGACCAATTCACTGCAAAATACATAAGGAAGGGAGTTTGAAGGGATGGGATAATGTTTGTTTTTACACCCAGTGAGTCAAAATGGGATCAAACTACAGACATCTGCAAAACTGCACTTTGTGATATTTTAACTTCTATTTAATGAGTGTTTATTTTGCAAGGGTTTTTGATTTTGGTATTTCTCCTGCTAATAGGACTGGAATCATGTCAACTTTGCATGCAATTTACCAGTTCTATCTAGTTTTAGTACTTAAATCACAACTTAAATAAATAGTTTTAAATGATAATATGTGGACTAGAGACACTCATTTTATCATCTCTACAGTAAGATGAGAATACCGCTGTGAATTTGTTCATTATTACCTCATGGAAACTAAGTTATGATTAATCTGTTATCATTTTTGCATCATGTCTTAACTCTTAAATATTACTGCAGCTAATAGCAAGCCCTTAAGGTTGAAAGGCAGACATTCTGCTGGTTATCTCTTAACCAGTAATACAATATATTCCACCAAAAAGAGATACGTTCACTTTCAGAATATTTTAAAGGAGAAATAGTCTACCTAAAAGATTTTTTCCAGCATTTTTAAAACCAAACAAAATAATTAATTTGCTTATTTTCCCCCCTCTCTACCACATGCAGAGAACTAGACCTTTGAACAAGGTAAAAAGGTCCAGGGAAAACCAAACAGATGATTAGATAAGACTCAAGAAATCAGTCAAAATCAAAAGTTGATTTGCGATAGCGATATGGAGACAAAAGCTTGTGGCAATTGCAAATTCTACGGCACACAAAAGAGATACTCAAGTGCCTTTGTTTGGTTCTTGATCTACATGCTGCACCTAATCCCATAACTGGGCAGCAGAACATACTTTCATAATGTATTAATAGCAAATGGGAGGATACAACAATCATCTGAAATCTACTTCATTGTTTTTTTACACTAAACCTTCTCAAAAATGTTTAATGAAATCTCCAAGTCAGTTTTTGTTGTTGTTTTCTTCTTTTTTTGCCTTGCTGGTAAAGTTGGGAACTTTCAGATTTTACAAAAGTATTCAAAAGTAATGTTTTAAATATTTTACTGTAACCATCCTAGAAGCATATGACAACCACTAGTACTTCAAGGGGAGGAAAGGGAGTAAAGTTCTCGGTGCTAGGTCATTGAAACCAAGTTTGTTAACACCCAGCTACTGAAAAAACTGCAGCCTAGACTGGAGGAACATCTTTCTTGTTGCCCTCATGATGATCCCTTTCGTTAACAAGATGCTGAGAAGGCTTTCCTCAAATAGCTCTCCTCAAACTATGTACTTACAATCTGCTAAACGGGAACATAAAGCAAGTCAGTACTACTCAGTAGAGCTCTACTTTGCTTCATCAGTACAGAAAGTAAAGCAAAATCAAGAATGAGACTAAAGAAATACGGCAGGAGTTAGAGCAGAACACAGTTCAACAATTCTTAACTCTATTTCTAGAGTTTTGTTAGGTGGTTGTACGCACTGGTAAGCAATTCAATTTTATAATGCACAGTTCAGAGTCTTTTGTCACTCCTATATTGAAAGCTTGCTTACTAGAGTTTTCCATAATATGTTCCTAAGTTACGTGCACTTTGCATGTTGGTATTACATAACCTATGAAAAGACATACTAGTCACACTAAGCATAATGTATCGACTTCATTAAGAGTGCTGTTTCTACATATATTACCTCAGATCTTCTCAAAAGGCCACATTACAAGCTATGTTTTAACCTTCTCATAGAAGACCCTAACATTAATTTGCTGTCTTCATGGCTCCCTGGCTTCCAAAAACAATGTAACTGTCCAAAAAGAAGTAAAACTATGACATATTTGTTCCTTTTCAGAAGAGAATTTTATATGCATTTAGAAAATCCAAATAGTGCATTAATAAGCAGAGCCCTTAGAATAAAAGTGGGCTTGTTAAATATAACAAGCATACAAAACTATGGTGAAATGCTACGTCTGCAAGCAGTAAAATATCTTTCACAGAAGAAAGTATAACACAAGCTTTCCATGTAATTGTTAACATACTATATAAGCCAACTATTCATAGTAAGTAGAAGGCTTATTTTCATGTGTTGATTATTATAAATGTCTCTCTTGTATTTAACAAACTTAAAAAGTCATCTTTATATCATCTGCTACTTTAATGTAGAACGTAGGCCTGTACAGCATGGCAAAAGCTGAGTAATGTAAGAGCTTATTAACATAATTGTTCTGGTGGTTAAATGTGAGTATCTTTGCTCATTTCATAGTGCACAAGACTGCTAAAACACTACCTAAACTTATTTAGATAAAAAGCAGGAATTCATGATATACTTTCATATAAATACGATACTTAAATATAAAAAAAATGGCTGAAATGAGTTCTGAAAAAGTATTAAGTTTTATTCAAAACCTCTTTTATTTGATGGTATGTTACTTATTCTTCAGTCAGGTGCTATGGCTACACTAAAACAAACCACAATTTCTGTGTATGTAAATTACGTTATGCATATATGGCATGTTCTGTCATAGCCCCTGAAACGTATGACAGAACATTCTTTACTAATTTCTAATGAAAGCAAGTTATTCTTAGACATAAATCTCTGTTCACAAAGAAAGAACAACTTCCAAGAAAAAGCAACTTGGACTTTCCTCTTTCTTAGCTGCTGGACATAACAAGCCCATAAGCATCTAAACAGGTAAATCTAAAAATCAACTTGACAGGCCACAGTCTTGTGACAAACTACAAGAGATTACAAGCAAAATGCAACTTCCCTTCCCTCTCAATCACAAAATAATCTTAGCTTCACAGTCTGCATGGGACATTCAAAACAGTTTAGATAACAGGAGAATTTTCAGAAGCAAATTTATTATGAATTTGAAGTAGAAGAAGGACCAGTTCTTGATGCAACTTCAATCTGCATGGTACTACTGTACTACAAGCTGTTTTTATTTATGCCAAAAGTTTTATCACAGAAAAAAAAAAATAGAAAAAGATCAGAACACTTGAGTTGCAGAGAATCTTCAAAAGAAACACTTTCCATTTATTTCATTCAAACCAGTTTTGTCTGAAGACAGAATAAAGCAACAGTAGATACAGATGCTTTGCCAAACATCTCATAACAAAAATAATGGAAGAGCTGTACATCTCCAGATATGAAAAACCTTTTCACAATTAGTAAAGATGACATACCAGCTAGCATGCTGTCTTTCAACCTTAAGGCCAATCGTGCCAACACTGGTATAAAATCAGACTTCCTGACTAAAAGAAATCACTATATTTATAAAACACAATAGAAAGTATTCTTTGTTCCAAAGTCTCAACTAAAGTAAAGCAAAGCTCTTAACACTTGTCAAAGTTAAATAATTGCTTCAGTCTACTGAATTTTTATTGCTACCGTAGTATTGAACTACAAATAGAAAGAACACTGTTTTTTCAAACTACTTTCCCACACTACACATGGTAATTAACTTACAACCATATAGATAAGTAAGATACACTAAGGCAGCTGCTTTGATTCCTTTAACTACTGTTACTAAGAATTATGATTTTAAAGCTTATTTTAACAGAGAACATCCCAGATCATCTTTAAGCAAAAGAAACATTACACTGCAGCTTACCGCATTCTTGAATTTCAGTAACTAGAAAGTACAGTTTATGAAAATGCAAAGTCCCAAAGTCCACACAAATTTGTAAACATCATACCAGTGAAATATCAGCTGAAGAGAAACCTGATTAAAATCATCCAATAATATCCAGTTTCTATTAGTTCTGTTTCTTTGACAAAGAAAAAAACGTTCCTTCTTGTCCCGCAACACACAAACGCAAACACACCTTTGCTCATCATCTGGTCGTTTGATCAAATTGAACAGTATGTGTAGAAGCTGATCTCTCTCTTTGGGTTCAGGATGAAGGCAGGCTGTACACAGTATGAGTGGGATCAGTTCCTAAAAAGTTGCAGGTAGGGGAAAACCAAACAAAGTAAACACGCTTTGGGCATATATTCATTAATGGCGAAAGAAACTAAGAAGATTAATCTAGCCACATAACATCAAAACAGTTAGAGAAGGTGTTTTGGAGTCCTGACCTCTTATAAAAGTGACCTGAACAAAGTGAAGGTCTGTGAAAGTTAGAATTATTTTCCTGTTAGGAAAGATTTATATATAAACAAAAATTCTGCAAAAAATTACAATTAACATATGTAGGTCACTTTTAACCAGAGTTAGAGGACTATGGTTTATGTTTCTCCACTACCTAATGAACTAAGAAAGCTTCACAGACATCTACAGAACAAAGCTAACGTGGAGTTAAAGGTAAAGTCACCAATTAAGCATGCACACAGTTTTGCGCACAAGTTTGAATAAGCACTGAGGAAAATACATTGGTAAAGATGACTGCAGACAAATGTCCCCTATTTTGTGTTGACTGGGAAGTATATAATTAAAGGTGTTCCCCTTTTTGTTGTCTTTTTTTTTTTTTTTTCCAATAAAGAGAAAAGATCCGAGACCAAATTTTGTTTTCAAAGCAATTCTATTTTCTTACTGAACAAATTACCACTAAAACACCACGTGAAACACCAATTAAAAACAAAAAAAAGATGGTTCATAGCAGAAAATATCTTTTTCTCTGTATGTCTTCAAAGTGAATGGCATTAACTCCCAGAAGAAAAAAAAATGTTTGAAAACATGTTCTGGAAGTCCCTGTCATGGATCTTCCAACCCAGTTTGGAAGCCACAAATTTCTAGAGGATTTTAGTGTCTTATAGACAGAAACATCACAATAGGAATTTGTGGGGAGAAGATCAAGACAAACCAAGGTGTCTGCAGAGAAAATGGGCAAGGACCCAGAAGACTTCCCTAGTGCACACTCTGAGCTACTTTCAATGGACAAGATTTCTGCAAATTAATAAGCAGTAATAAGCAAGGAGGCGACACTGGAAAACACTTTTTAAATCATCAGGAAAAGTTATACAAAGTCTATAAAAATATATAGAATCTGTAAGAACACCAAATTCTGCTTCCAGACATTCAAAGAGACCTATTCTTGATGCTCTTGAGAAGTAAGGCTATTAAATAAGCTCAACTTTGATTTTCCTACATACCCAATGCTATGTTTACTATAAACACAGAACAACGCTCTGTTTTAGAGTATTGCATAAGATCCTGCTTTTCTTCCCCCCACTGAAAATGGTCAAGAGATGTCATAAGATGTATTTCAACATTCTAGGAGATATTCTGGCAACATTTAACGCAACAACGGTATGGGAATTTACAGTAAGACAGAGGAGTGCATGTAGAAACATCACACTGAACACTTGAAAAATCTAGAAATAAGGAGAAATGAAAAATACATTTGAGCAATTTAGACATTCCTTTTTCCCAGTATTGTACCATGAACTAGATTTTGGTTTTGTTTTTATATGAGTTTAGAATAACATACAATTATGTGATTTGGAAATTTGTATTAAAGCTAAACATTATAAATGTCACTGCAAAAAGACCTAAATAGCTTTCTTTGAGTGAAAGCTCCCTTCCCTCTAGAATTTGAATGTTAGTTTTATTCTTTGTATACTTAACACTCAGTATCTACTCCTGTTTAAAGTTCTGAGAAGGCAGGAAGTTTAACCTATTTATTTTTGGTTTATACTCCATAGAAGCATTTTCTCTCTTGCAAACACTGTTTTAACTCGAAAAGATTCTAAAAAAAATACCAAAAAATACCATTCTAAATACTAATACTTATAGATTAAGATAAGATCTTTTAAAGATGAACTCAGATTGCACTTTCTATATACAAAACTTAATTTCTAACTTCATATTGATTATAGCACCTGGAAAACACTTACACCAAAAATAACTATATTACTCTACTGAGATACAACTTTCTACAATCTGTTCTAATTTCATACCATACTAATAATCTCGCAAGTATTCTTAAGTATCCTTTATATAGATTTTTAAAAATATTTGAAATAGGATGCATATTGTCATGGTGCTTTTGATTCATCTGTTGAAACCATCTCCCTGACTCCACTTTCCTAGTATGTCTGAGTACCTAATCAAAAATCTCAATTGCTTACTCAGAACTTCCACTACATTTCAAAAGTGCCAGGATTACTAATTTTTTTTTTAAAAAAGCTTATTTTCAAGTTAAAGGGAGTTAGTAAAGTTGTTGCCTCTTCCTTTTCCCTGTTGAATCCGTATGAAGGGAAAACATTCCTGAATATTCACCTAAACGAAGACTGATGAATTACCTCACATCACTGACATGGGAGCAGATACAAGGCTGATTCTTTACCTTGCAGAAAGCTGGTTATTATAGCTGAAGGGATTAGCTGTATTTTCTTGTCCATTGGTCATTCTTTCATGCATACTATGGGAGAAGAGAGCGTTCTCTGCATCGCTGCATCAGTGCTGCTACAGTTCCTTCTATTAAGGTGAGCAGAGAAAGAGTGAGAAGTCTTGAACAGTGTTTTGTGTTTCCTATAGACTTCATGGATAAGAATATAAACTGGACAGGAAAGGGGCTTGCTCTAGGTCAAGAAGAAGAACTGTGCTCACAGATGGACAAGATAGGTCAAGTGAAATCTCCTAAAGGCTTCAAAAGGGACAGACAGATTCATGTCAGGATATTCTGGATGATTTAGAATACAGCTGTACAAAACTAACTTACAGGCAGGTTCAAGATCATTCCTTTCTGCTGCTAGGGGCCATTCCGTAGATGTATACTTCTTGGATAAATCCCCTATTTTTCACTCCCAAAAACAACAGAGGAACACTGTAGAAAATTGCACATTTTCTAATAGCACAGAACAGAACTAGTATTTGTCTAATCAAGGAAAGGACTTCCAGTGCTATTTGAAACATTCTGCCTTCCCTGGAAAGGAGTAATAGTTGTGCTCACGGTTATACATTGCAAACTTAAAATCCCTTCTCCATTTAATTTGAGATCATTCCTAAACATCCAGTTCATTACCAGAGTCACCAATCCCTTTTCCTATGACTTAGGAAAATAGTTATCAGTTTCTGTTAGTGCCAGTAAACAATACTAGGAAAGAGTGATTTGAAGAACTGAGATACTGTTTTCTCATTAGATGCCAAGGTGACTGCCACTATGTCAATCCCAGAATTTGTGACTTAACAAAAAAGCCCGGAAATAAAATACCACACGCTGGAGGTCTCACTTCCACTACTGAAAAGTTAAGTTTGCATTTGATGCATTTTGTATCTGTGAGATATCCAATTATAGAAGGGAGAGGAAACAAGTTATTTTGTTTTTACTGTGGAATGAGCCACATACAGGGACATTTAGAGAAGTCTCCTGCACCCACTGTTGATGTCTTTTTGTTGAAATGCTTGTCAGTAAAATAACTATCTCAATGAATAAATGCAATTAGCGTTAAATGTCAAGATCGGTTACTTTCATGGTTTGGAACTGTCATCTTTTTATTATTTCAAATGTTAAATGCAGTAATATGGTAAATAGGTGAAAGCAAGGATAAATAAACCAGGATGACATTGTGATTGATTTCAGAGTGCTGGAGCACTTCTTGTATGAAGGGAAGCTGAGAGAATTGGGGTTGTTCAGCCTAGATATGAGAAGGCTCCAGGGAGACCTCACTGAAGCTTTCCAGTACCTAAAAACTACCTACAGGAAAACTGGAGAAGGACTTATCAGAGTGTAGTTGTAAGACAACAGTAATGACTTTAAACCAAAAGAGAGAAGATCTAGGTTTTTTGAAGAAATTCTTTACTCAGAGGGCAGTGAGGCAGTGGCACAGGCTGCCCAGGGAATCTGTGGATGCCCCATCCCTGGAAGCACTCAAGGCCAGGTTGGAAGGGGACCTGAGCAGCCTAATCCAGTGGGTGACAATCCTGTCCACAGCAGAGGGCACTGGAATTGGATGGACTTTACGGTCTCTTCCAACCTAACCCAAACAACAATTCTGTGAATGAGTTCTTTTTAATCTCCATTATTTAATGTTTAAATTGTGAACCAGTGCTACATGAAATCTCTTTTGTAACATAACAGCTTGACCAATGGTGTGCCCTTGTGGCCAAGAAGGTCAACAGCATTAAGAAGAATGTTGCCAGCAGTAGAGGGAGGTGATCTTCCCCCTCTACTCTGTGCTGGTGAGGCCACCTCTGGAGTACTGTGTCCAGTTTTGGGCTCCTCAGCTCAAGAAAGATAGGGAGCTACTGGAATAGAGAGTCCAGTGGAGGGCCACAGAGATGAGTGGCCTGGAACATCTCCCTTATGAGGGAAGACTAAGAGACCTGGGACTGTTCAGCCTGGAGAAGACTGAGGGGGGATCTTATCAGTACGTATAAATACCTAAAGGGTAGAAGTCAAGTGTATAAGGCCATGCTGTTTTTGGTGATGCCCAGTGACAGGACAAGGGACAACAGCCACAGACTGAAACACAAGAAACTCCACATGAACATGAAGAAAAACATCTTTCCTGTGAGGGTGACAGAGCACTGGAACAGGCTGCCCAGAGAGGTTGTGGAGACTCCTTCTCTGGAGATATTCAGAACTCACATGGATGCTCTCCTGTGCAACCTATTCTAGGGAACCTGCTTTAGCAGGGAGGTTGGACTCAGTTGCCAGAGGTCCCTTCAAACCTCTACAATTTTGTGATTCTGTCTCTGAAAGTCAGTAGAGCAAATAAAATTTTGATTGAAGCAACTGAAACAGCTGCAGGTACTAGTGAATAAACAGATACATCCTTGCACTAGAGACTATATGCTCAGAATCCATCCTTTTAGACTGAAAATGAAAAAACTGCAGGATTAACACGTGACTTGGAAATGTGTACTACTTAATATAAAAAATAATTGTAATTCTAATTACAGTTCATGGGATGAGACTTATTCCAGGATTCAAATTAAGACTTTCATGGATCCCCAAAGGTGCTGTTACATAAGAATCAATGCAGATATAAGCCTGTAAAAAATACCCTGTGATTCTTTGTTTATATCTGTGTATTTGAAAAGCTACATACTGTAATAAATGTAGTAACAACTGGCATTTCAAGTCAGAACATTAAATACAACTGCTTGAATCCATTAATTATGTATATTTCATTCAAGGACACAGTACTGAAAGACTAAAGATGAAGAGGATACTTGGCAATCTTCAGCTATTTAATTCTAAGAAAACTACCTCACCAATTCACATCCTGAGATGGGAACTAAAGAAGAAAAATGGTTCTGCCTCTCTTTTATGTGGGGAGACAAATGAAAAACAAAATGCATATATGGGAAAAGAACCAGCAAACAGGCTCAGACCAACAGTATGCCTATTTACAGAAGCACCATCTATAAGAGCTTACCTCAGCCTATGTTGTACTAAATATTAGAAAAAGTAACTGCTCATTAAATTTTTCTCTTCTTTTCTACTGCACTTCTTTATCTCAAGCCTGTTATAATTCTCCCCCCTAAAATAGAAAGTCTTTCGGAAGAGACTGATGGCTGACAGTTTTCATGCCTGGGAATTCAAACTTATATACATTTGTCAATACACAATCAGAACAAACAGTCACTGCATCTACTTGGTGCGACTTCTGCAAACATTCACTTAGGAGGACTGTCAAACACAGGATTGTTTTTCTGTGTCTGTGGTTGTTTTTAAAATGTTTGGTTTTTTTAATTCTTTTTTTCTAACAAAGCCGGTATTTTATGACTTCAGAGGATAAGACTGTGAAAATCAGCACAATTATGTTTTAAGAGACAAATACCTATAAAACCGGTCAGAGAATAAAGGTACCTTAGTAATGTCTATGTATAGTTACTATATGCTAATAAAAACAACTTTAGATCCACAGCATTACTTTCTTCTTGCAGTGAATGGCACTCAAAGTTTGCATATTCAGCGTTATCTTTCCCTTCAACTTTGCAAACAAAGCACAACTTTGTTTTTAGTATGTTTGATTCTACATGAATAGAAGTTTTCCAATATAAAAAATTAGTGGAGGACATTCAGTAAGCTATTACTGAAGCTATTATCATTTTGCTAAGTTTGCATTACACAAATGAAAGCTTACAAGTTAGACAAACTAACCTTGAAATAACAATGAACTGAAGGGTAATAATAGTCATGTAAGAATGTTTCTTGAGAACAAGATCCTGATACTAAACCAAAAACTTTACTGTGGCCTAAATTCTGCTCAAAGACTACATACTGCAGAGCACAGAACATGAACATAGAAGCAAGGTACTTCCTATTACGTGAGAGAAAGACATTGATTTAGATCTCATTAAGGTTGACAGATCAGTTAAGAACTGATTAGTATTTGCAGATGTGAACTGACGGTTACCATAAAAAAATTAAATGACAGCTTTCTTCTAAAATTTAGACAACGGAATCTTTATGTTTTACCTCCAGACAAATACAAGCAAGGTGACTGTTTCATTTTAAATAAATGTACTTTCGTTTTAAGTGGTGAACATATTTCAGGAGTGAGATTCTAATGCAGATGAAATTTTATTAACTCAAGCTGCTCATCTGCAAGAACTACATACTCGGTTGTTTTTTTTTGAAGAAGAGTTTTTAACATTTTGCTACTTCTCATTCCAGTTAACATTTGGCTTGCAATATCTCTGTTACAGGTGATTGCACATACAGATTTAAACACACATTTTCTAGCAGTCATGATAAACTGGGATTTGGATTTTTGGGGGATAAATTTAAAACTAAACTTTATGTTGATGCACGGGATTTTCATGACCTTCACTGCGTGTTATTGATCTTACCCAGTCGAACTGGTCTTTCAGAAATGACTAAAATTATCTCCATAGCTACCCTGTTCATTACTATGTTTTTACTTCTTTCTGATCTTCCATCAGAACCTAAACCACAGACATCAAAGAACAACTAAAGCAGCACCAATACACAGAGTAAGTCATTTCAGAAACGTGCCAGCCATTCTGACACTAAGT
The DNA here is from genome assembly GCA_016647715.1 of Pavo muticus. Taxonomy (NCBI): domain Eukaryota; kingdom Metazoa; phylum Chordata; class Aves; order Galliformes; family Phasianidae; genus Pavo; species Pavo muticus. The sequence goes on along the minus strand of JACDJE010000201.1, from coordinate 734,678 downwards.
AGTCGCTCAGATGTCAACTATTATATTTACTGGATCATACTTGCTTACTACCATGTCAAGGAGGCTGCCTCTAACTTTTAAGAGGGTGAAAAGGATTGGTGAAATGGCCTCTAAATCCCTGGCAAGGGACAAGACCTATTAAGAGACTGTCATCCTCCACTAAACAGTTTCTTCAAAATGGAAATACACAACACATGTCCAGCTTCAGATTTTGCAATCAATTACAATGTGATGATGCTTAAGGAACAAAGATGAGGAGGGACCTTAGAGATTCATCACAAAACTATTTTTAATTCTCACATTAAACACAACGACAGTGTAAGATCTTAAATATTACCACTATATATTTTCAGCAGAGCCTGGTGATCACCTATGAAGTATACTGCTCAAATTGAGGATTTTCATTTTAAAACCAGTTATCTATAAAATTCAGCTAAGAATCTTTAACAATAGGACTGTACAGATAAGACCCAAAAGAATACCTTGTTGAAGAGAGCCTAGATCTTAGTTTGGCTTTTCATAATGCTAATGTTTAAAAATAATAACAGGTGGTCTACCCAAAATGTCCTTCAAATTCTGTAACTACACTTAAAGGAACATCACAATAGTTATACCAATGAGTAGTAACTAAGAATAACTGTTTTTAAAGAAAATTTCAATTCTCAGAACGTTAAGCATCCCATGCAATCCAGTTACAAAATCCTCAATTTTGAGATCTGCAGTCAAATTGAAGCAGATGATTCATACAAGGCAAAAATATATGTAATCAAACGTATTTCAACTGTAAAACAAAGTAAATAGGAAATAGCCTAAAAGGTCATGGAAATATTAAGTGTACTGCAAAGATTATGCTACAAGCTGTAATAAGCCAAAATACCACATCCTGCCAGGCAGAGGGAAGGAGTAATTAAGAAATCAGAAATTAAGCACTGATCCTAGAACATTCATAGGATTATTTCTGAAAGATTACTAACAAAATCTTTTCCATAAACAGCAAACAAAAGTCCTGCTGCACTCACCCCTCCAAAATCCTTTAATATAGCTTATATAGTATGACACTTTCAAATTCAGTACATCCGTAATCAAAGCGTGGACTGACCATATCAACCACTAATAATTGCTTGTATGCTGCTAAATTTTACATATAGGATCAGTACAAATTTCTAAAGGAGTTTTAAAAGCCTTAAAACAAATTTATGCGATAAGCCCTACTAAGTGTACCGTACTGTAGGTCCCCTCAACAAGGGCTAAAGCTTATTCAACAAAATATGCTATTTTAATCCCCCTTTTTTAGGGTTAAGTATAGGGCAGCTGAATTTCTGCCTGATTTTTTTTTTTTTAACATGCTTTTAATAGCATGAAATACTTACAGCAAAGCATAACAGCATTTCTTTCCCCCATCCTCAATCACCACCCTCCTTTTCTATGTCACACAGTGTGAATGACTATACAGAACACCTACTTCATTTAGAATCAAAACAAACATCACATTTTCTTAATTTTATTTAGTTTCACTACAAATTTAAGGAAAATGCAGGAACAAGATTGGGAATTTTCTTATGAAGAGGTGCTTTTGATGGGCATGGTCTTGGCTGATACATGGATCTTCATCCTCTGTTCTTTGTGACACACATCAACCAGAGCCTTCTCTAACAAAAATGCTTGTGCTACCACAAACGGATGGACTTATAGTAAGAGTTAGTGCTGCTGAATACTAATGGGTGCCTTAAGCAAAGGAAGAAATAATAAGATACCATCATGCAGGTTTACTAAACTCACCTGACAGAGGTGTAAAACCATTCTCTAGAAGCAGAGATGCATGCACAAAAGTAAGAACATGATTGCAAGTAACATCTTCAAAATGAAGAAAGCATCCTGGTAAAAATAAAAAGCAAAATTCCCAGGTTCCTCACCTCTCGCTTTGCAAGCAGCACGTTAGGAACAATATGAGGCAGGCAGCGTCCCAACATTAGCATGACACTTTTCTCACTGTCTGCAATTCGAGATACCTAGGAAAAAAAGAGTACATTTACATATTTTTAACTGAAGCACAGGAACAGAAAAACATCCTTTCTGATTGGTTATTTGTAGTAACTTGTACGCTTGGGCTTGGCAGCTCGTGGGCTAACTTCAAAAGCATGAATCCATTGTTGTTGAAACCCAACATTACCCAGTAATTACACAGCTATAAACTAGGTAGCCTATTTTAGCTAAAATCCTTTTTTCTTAATTTTCATGCTCATAAACTTACCTTTCCACGTACCTTGATAAGTCTTGAAACAAAACAATTGTTGGTTTAACTACTGCTATCATACAGAATAAAGAATCTTCTAGTTTATGCCAAGTGGGAAACATACCTCTGATCCCAAACGACTATCTGCTGACATTCGACAGAAAGACAGTAGTGCTTGATGGAAAGCTGGTGACAATTTCCTGAAATATCATCAAAAAGGGAGGGTGAGGGAAAGTACAGATTAGAAAGGCAATGACTTTCACTCTGGTCCAGCCAGCCAGATAAAATAACATTCAACAGCATGTTTTCAGTGAAGCATGCGGTAGAACTGTTTAAAATTATCTTTCACTTTTATGATTTCCAGTTTGTAGCTAGAAAACAATAGATGTCCTAATTAACAAGTCACTTTCAGTTCCTAAAAACGTAATATCTTTCAGACTGCTTCACAGGCAAAAATAGAAAAGGAAGAAGAAAAAGAAGACAAAGAAAGGAAGTTTCAGCAGTACAAGAGGAAGCATACTCTTTTGCAAACTGAGGGAAAAAATACTGCAAGCAACCAGCAGATTTTGCTCAATGCTCTGATTTTGTACATTGGATAAAAAAGTTTGAGTAGTCCATCACTTACAAGCTTCAGCATTAAATCCAGACTGAACTGCCACTCTAGAATCTAAACGTTGGGTTCAGATGGATAGTGAAAGCCTGATTTAAGTTGCTGTCTAATCCCTGATGTGTATCTCTAGAAGTACCACCTCACGGTCATGCACAGAACCAGCAAACACAGTCCAGCTACTTAAAGCCTCAAGTATAAACATAAAACTCTGATAAGAGTCTCAGAACTGCTTTGTCCAAGGAGAATAATTTGGCAGAAACGATCTCAGAAGCCATTACTGATCGTTACATAGTACAGGCAACTGTTGGCAGCAGCATCCTATGCTTTTATCTTCTGTATTTAGATGCTAATCTAACTGCTTCATCCACCATGCTTCAAGAGAGAAGGAGCATTTGTCCTCCAGGCAGAGAGCAATTTCTCTTTCTTATGTGAAAAATACACCTTTTAATACTTCAACTCTTAAAACTGCTATTTCAAGAGCTTAAGTGAACAAAAGCCTACATACGTGTGATTGTACATGTATGGACATATGTATTTTTACTCAATAGGTTGAAAAGTTACATTATCTACTGGAAATATACATAAATCTTTTCCAACCAATAAAAGAAAAACACGAAAGGCCAATGTTAAGAATCTAATTTCTTACTTAAAACTGTCTAAACCAGAAGGATTTAGATAAATATAGCAGGATAGTCTTTCTCTTCTGACTCTGCTCACGTAATATTATAAAAATGTTTTAAATTTTAATGAAGTCAGTTTATTTTAATTCGAATCAGCTTGATTCTGTGGAAGAGTTCACTTAAGAAAAATAAGAATAGATCCAGATGGTAGTGAGTTGTAAAAGACCTTGGTTTAATAATATGCTAGCCCGTACTGCATAAAAGCATTACTGAATGCCATGTTTGCAGACGCTACTCTAGCCTTTATTTACACCAGGAGAACTGGAGCAAGTGTAATATCAACAGAATCAAAGCCAACCTTTGTCTTGGCTGTTCATTTTTATTTTATCTTGGCACTTCACAGAATGTCAAATTCTTACCCACCTGAAACCTTAATTAAACACTCAAATTAGGGCAAAGTTCTATCCTCATTTTGCAGAGAAAGAAAACCAAGTGTGACAGCGCTTCTCTTGAATTTCCCCAGGGGTTAATTAACAGCAAGCTCTGGGCAACATGGATTCCATGAGTCCTACTGCCTACATTTACACTCTAGAAAGCTTCTCCTGGATCTAATGAACTTTATCCTCACAGAAATAGTGAGAAACCCAGGCCTCTTGCACCAAGTCAACAGAAAGTCTTTTCAAGGACCAACAGATACCAGTAACGAAGATGTTCAAATGTAAGAAAGCATGATGAAGACAAAATGCAAGCACTACTCTTTTCCCTACATAACTAGGAGAAAAGAGACAATTTACTGAAAAATTGACTGCTACATAAAGAAAACACCTTGTATTTGGTTCAAATTACCAAACACCAAAAATGAGTTGAATAAATATATGCGAAGGAGTCTATTTAAACTTCTGCTAGTGCTTTCTCCTGCAATCTGTTACACAAGGCACTTCTCCAAGAATTCCCATGTCCTCATTTTTGGGCATGTACATACACCTGTTCCTACTGCAGTCACACCAAGCAGGCTGACTTGCTCTCCCATCATCTTTTCCCATGTGGTTAAGATTTCTGCCAAGAATCCATCCTCTAGCTACAGTAGTAACAGTCTTGTCTTTGAGAACCGAGTCCTAGCTTTTAATGCAGTTTTTTAAACACCTCTTGAGTAAACTGTAGTAATTGTTTACTACTAATAACTGCCTTAGACTGAATGAAATATATATGCAGTACGTAATTATCTTGAGATTTGTGGGAGAAGCAACGTTGCTTAAGAAATAATATAATTCTTTCATGAAGTCAGCTCAGAGATATGAGTCTATAAAATACTATCAAATATTGTTTCCTTTGATCCTACACTGACATGTAAAATAGGAAATTCAGTACCAAAATAGCTACATATTATATACACATTACTTATTTCTGTAACAAACGCTGTATCAGTGGATCTCTGAAGTTAATGGACTCCATGTAGACTGAAGGTTTTATTCAGTGTAGATGTTTTTCTAAAAAAATGCTGCAGCAGCCATACATCATTGCACATGGATTTTAAAGACCTGTGAGCCAGCAAAACAAATTAACTTTGCTATTCTAGAAACTTGTCATACATTCCTCTGGAACTCCTTCCTTATTCATAGATCTCATCCTATTTTAATACCCATCCTCTACTATCTCCAAACCATCAATCTACATTTGTGTTCTTAATTCCTCCCAGCACTCCCAATTACTCTGAACAAAAAGAAACTTGCAAGAAGGCACAGATGAAAGCAAGCATGCAAATTTACAGTCATAATTGTATGACAGGTACAAATTTTGATTATCACATAGTGTCCAGCTAGAATATGAAAGAAATATAAAAATAAATTAAACAAATCCTGAAAGTTTAAATGGAATCACTGAAAAAAACTCAGATGAGGCTCACCTGAGTTTTACTTTCTTACTAAGCACTAATCAGTTCAATGAGAACAGACGAAATTAGTAGTAACACTAACCTACTGTATTCAGAAATTAAATATCTTTCCTTCTGCTCCATTCTAAAAAAACTGCCTTCATCTCCCAGGATTAATGTGAGAACTTACAAGACACACAGGATTTGCAAGCAAAGTTAATTATTAGCAAGAGTAGCTGCTCTTTTTTTTTTTTTTGGAGCGGGGTGAGCAGGGGAAGTAATTTTCAGCTTCTATTCATTTTCCTATCTGCTCAGAATACCACACATGTACATTTCTGCTTTGTATTACTTTCCTATGCATGCCCTCAGTTGTACACACTTTACTATCTCAGCGGCCCGCTCAACTCCTAATAGTGCACAGTTGTTTGTCTTTTTCTTACTCAGTAAGTTACTTCCCCTCTTCACTACAATGCTTAAAAAGCCTGCATATATTTGAGAGACTTTCCCAGCAACACTCAAACGCACAGACTCACAGTTTCCAAGTAATAACATGAATACTTTATTTTAATTAAAAGAATCATAGTTACCAAATGAAGACAAGCCTCAAATTCAAATGTCAAGAAGGAGAGAGACTATCAGTGGATACTATTTCTGGTTTAAAAAAATCTAAGCTTTTAAGTACCCTAGGAGAATAACTATTAGACCTGCATCTCCAGATGGAAAAACTAAATTTTTTCCAACCACTCTTCAAGTGGAATAGAAGAGGCATCATTATAAAATTAAAATGTAAAGGAGAACGCAAATAACCTGTTTTCTCATTCACCATTTTAATTTTGGCTTTTCATTTTTGACACAAGGACTATGGCAAGTTTTAGAAACAAGTAGGAGGTGAAAAGAAGCACTTATAGTTGATGCTAAAAATTGTCTTCTCTAAAAATCAGTAGGAACACTGTGTGAAAGTATCATCAGTGTTCAATAAAGGCATGCTAAGCCTTTCATTTGTATTCAAAACACAAATGATTTATGCCTGTTGCAGGGCTTTGTTAGAAAAACATCTATACACTTCTTAATTTTTAACATACTTCATTTTAAAATTAATCGCTCACCTATTCGGTTTATCAAAGTGCACTGCAGTTTTCTTTGATGGAGTACAAGAGGACACTTTCTCTGCGTCTTTACAGGGCACAGAATTTAGTGTATCGTCTTTAGAAGTCCTTGTATCATGCTCAGCTGATGAAGAAAGGCTTTTTTCCTCAGTGTTTCCATGTTTACTGTCGTTCTCAGAGCTCTTGATATCCAAGTACCGTCCATTGTCCTCTGAGACTGTGTGAGGCACTTGCTTTAAGGAAGGATGGGGAGCTACACCATAAACTGTAGACACGGCAAAGTTTTCATTCTTGAGGAAATCTATTTCACTGAAAAAGTTAAAACCAAGAATGAAGTGTTTTTGTTACTTTCCTGAGAAGGCTGCTGGAATCACAAAACAAGTACAGCAATAAGGACAACATACTGAACAGTTCTTTCTTCAACTCCAGTATGTTCAAAGTTTCCTTTTAATAGAACTAATTTATATCAAACAAGTTCTTCAAGTGAGCACCAGTTCACCAGAGGTCTTCGGTCAACAATTAGTAGAAGGAAAAATGCTGCATTCATAACCAGTGATTCAATGCTATGAATGGGTGACAAGAGCTAGCGTTATGTTTCTGGCTGAACTCTGAGTACTGAAACACATTGTCAAGAGAGAGACGCCCATCTGGGGTACAAAACTCAAAATACTACAGAACGAATTAGTACATAGTATCCCACCAAGTTTTGAAATGGTAAGTTATTAAAGTCATTGAAAAATTATGCACTTGCCCTAACATTCATTCTCCTAAGAGGAATAGTATTTTATAGCTTAAAGAATCACGTTTTGACCAAACTTTTAAAGACTTATTGTTGTTATTCAAGATCTGATCATTTCTACTAGTCTTGCTTTATAGAAAGAAAAACTATATTAAAATAAGTTATTTAAAATACAACCTTAAACAGCGTTTGCAACCTGTACACAGTGCAGTACTGCAGAGTGAAATGCAGCTGACTGAAGAGAAAAGCCTACACAAGATACATCAGAACTGATGCTATTTTCAGTTAAGTAAATAAAGAAGTTGCACTGAGGGAACAAAGCTAATTCCAAAATTAAACAAGGTCAGTAATCAAAAGGGAAATACTCAGTTTGAAGTCTCTCGATTTTTTTTTCCCCAAATCAGTTACCACATATTAAAAGGAAAGACTGCACTGCTCCAAAGAACTCCTAGTAATTTTATAGGTTAAAAACTGTGCTTCTTTTGATATACGTGCTAGAAAAACATTGAGAAGTTATTCCAACATTTATTAGCAGTTAAGCAGATGGATAAATACGTACCTCTCAAGTCTTTGGATTTGTTCCATCAAAGACCATTTCTCATTGTTTAACACACTAATTTGATCTTCTAATTTTTGCACTATTAAACATTGCTAAATACAAGATAGAGACAAAAGAGTTTAGTACAATGAAGTTCAGCAGTGATGCAATCAGTTGAAATTTCTTTCGTACAGCCTCTTACTTCTATTGATTGTGGTGTTGTTTCAAATACCGGAACAGTCCCAAGTATCGGGGTGGCAGCCTCCAACTCATCATCATCTACACCAACCGACACATCCACCACATCTCTGGCGGTAACATGATGGTTTCCAAAGTCACGATAGAGTTGTAAAAGGTCAGGAGGTTTTGGAATGTTCAATCCCACGTCATCCCACAATTCAAAATCCTTCAAAGGAGTAAGAGAAACCAAACCACACAATAGACTTACTTCTAGCACTGTTTTTCTTCCACGTTTAACTTAGGTCTGTATTCATAGAACAGCAAAATAATCATGTCAAAGCTGCACTGCAGTAATAAGGGCTCATTTCATAGCCTAACGCAGTTTCACCCTACAGACAGCTCTAAGTAGTGTGTTTTGGAAGGTTCTCTTTTTAATACACAGCTCACATTTTTTTTTTTCCCCTAGGATGCAAATACTTTGGAGAAACAAACGTATCATTGATCAAATTCTAGCAGAAGTCAGTAAGCGTGGTAGAAGACTTCCGACTGATAGGGCTATCATTTTGCTCCCATCTCATTCACAAGTACAAGTATAATCTTCCAGAAGGAGACAGTCAAATAGCTCTGAACACATCTGATAAACAGGGTGTGTATTTTCAGTAAAATCTGGACATAATTGCATTAAATGTACACTGATGAAAACAACAATACCGCCCTCCATCTCAAACTGCTGCTACTTGACCTTGTTTTTTTCACATGTAACTGTTCTACGACATTATTTCACATTCACAAACACAAATAATCATGTACAATGTCAAAGAGGAGCTGTGACGCTCTCTTTAAAAGGCATTAAATCTCAAATAGATAAATACTTTTAATTAATTTATTTATTTTTTACTTCAGAAAGTTTCACCATCATTTTTCTAGTCTGGTTGTGTATAAATTTAATATTAAATACACACAAAAACAATGCGCTCCTGCTGCAAAGAAGGTTAATGATATTCTGGACTACACTAGACCAGGTGCTGTCAGGTCACGAGAGGTGACACTTGCCCTCTATTCCATGTTTGTAAGGCCACATCTGGAGTGCTGTGTCCAGTTCTGGGCTCCCCAGTACAAGAGACATGGACACACTGGAGAGAGTAATGGGAAGAGCTATGGGAAGAGTAATGGGAAGAGACTAGAGAACCTCTCCTATAAGGAGAAGCCCAGAGAGCTGGGACTGTTCGTTCAGCCTAGAGAAAAGTGGCTCAGGGGAGAATCTCACTGATGTATACAAATACCCGAAGGGAGGGTGCAAAGAACATGGAGACAGGTTCTTTTCAATGTGCCCAGCAACAGGACAAGAAGCAATGGGCACAAACTGGAGCATCAGGAAACACTCATTTACTGCGGGAGTGACCAAGCACTGCCAGAGGTTGCTAGGGAAGTTGTGGAGTCTCCTTCTTGGAGAGGTGAGAGCTGTGTGGACATGGACTTGCACAGCCCGCTTTCGAAGGCGCTGCATGAGCAAGAACTGGACCTGATGAATTGCAGAGGTGCCTTCCAACCTCAAACATCCTATGATTTTATGATATTAAGTAAGTGTTTGGAAACTGGCTTTCTAAATATATAAGCTGAATAGTGAAATATAATTTGAGATAGTTAGCATCACCTTCTTTTGCTTCCTTTACAGAAAGCAGACATTCTCATCTCCTTCCTACAAACTTTGAGAATGTACTTCTCAAACGGCTGTTTCCAAGCCATGCTTTTTATGTGAAAATGCTAACATTTAGCTCTTAGAATACTCACCCTAACTCACCCTATCATTTAAGCTCACCTGAGTTTATGAAAAGATCTAAGTATGGAAAATTCACGTGTAATAAAAAAAAAACTTACCTGATCATGGTTTTCATCTGAAAATGTTATTGATGTAAGCTTGTAACTATTCTTCAATAAAAATTCATTAACTAGGAAGTTTAGAGCTCTTTTCTCAAGAGGTCTGATTGGCTCCTGGAAAAAAAAAGAAAACAATACACTGCACCTTTGGTTCGTCTTGCTGCCAGCTACTGAAGGATATCCGTATTAAGGCCCATGCAAAGCTCAGTTTTCACCAGCCACCTACCTGAATTTCAGGACTCGATTTATAATTTTTTCGTTCCTGCAAAGGAACTTCATTTTCTGGGGAGAAAAAAAAAAGTAACTAAATTTTACTCTTTCAACCGGGATGAGCTCAGCTACTTCTACATTGTTCAAAGTAGAGGCTTAAGAAAAGGTTTGTGTACACCACCTGCAGCCTGAGTCAGGTTGGCTCGGAGGGCCTGTATGGTCTCCTTGGCTTTCCGTAGTTCAAACTCCAGGACTGGACAGGGATTTGGATTAAACACACACAGGCATCCAACCAAGGCAAGGGAAACAAAAAATAAAATATAAAAAGCAAGGATGGGTATGAAAAAAAATATACAGTTTGTATTCAACAGAAAGCATGCAGTCTTCATGGAACTTATGAACACATGCAGCAGAGTTGGTCTGAAAGCAAACTGGTGAATATTTTCCATCGTTTCATTGGGCTTAATTAGCTAAACCAAAATTTCAAGCTGTCTGACAAGGACTCGCTGTAGGCTGTTTTGTTTTTATTTGGCTGCTTGTTTTTAACTTTGCATTACTGGAAAAAGTTTGTTATTTCTTCTTCACTTATGGTCAGCTGGTACTGACAAATGTTTTAATTTTTAAGGAGTAGGGGACTACAAGGGCAATCAAAGATCTAAATAAAGCAAATACACGTTGGTGGCAGTGTTAGCTGTCTCCATGTAGCAAAGCTGAAACCCTAATGTGAATGTACTATCCCACTGAGACTACTGAATTTTTTATTTGAAAATAAATTTATATACTGAAATTACTGAAATATTTATACACTGAAATATACTGCAGAATTTGAAGCTTACCTCATTTTCTTACTAAAATGAATCTTTTTAAAATCTTTTTTTTCTTTTACTACACGTTTTCAGGAATATCCTAGAAGTAATTAAGACTTGGAATTCTGTTGAATACATCTAAGAGATGCATAATAAAGAAAAGCAAAATCTGCAGTTCCCTCAGTGCTTACAGAGAAGCTTGCAAGAAAAACGTCTTTGCTCCATTATTCTTAAAAGATTCCAGTGAGTCTTTGGTATAAAACATTTTTAACCATCTAGCATAAGTTTTAGAGATTTCAAAATACAAAATTCTAGGGGACACTTTCACCTTCTCTCACCCCTATCACTGTCGTGAGTTTCCCATGTTCTGTTATGTTCTCTGAAAGAGCCAGGAGTGCTTTGCTTGCACTGGAATTTCACGTATTTTAATTTTAAGCCACATGTATACTGTGGTGCCAAGTTTTAACACCTTGCACTTTGCAAAACATACAGTAAATGTCTTAATAGCCATTTACAGCTACTGTAAACAATGAGCTTTGTAATGAACCAGATGAGAGAAACATAAAACAGCTACCGTACCAAAACGTTAGAATATTCTAAACGGATGCCTAACGTTTACTTAATTTTGACTCCAAAGCAAAGCTAAAAATATTGTAGTTGTCTTTAATAAGAATATATTAGTAAGACTTTTAATCATTGCCTGGAACTGATTTAACATGGCATTTTAAAGTATCTGCAGAGGACAGCACAGTGCAGAAGTACAGAATTGGCTCTCGCCTGTAAGAAATGCTACTGAAGGCTACAAAAACTGGTTTTGTATTTAGAACACCTAAGAACTTTTTGATCAACAGCATGCATGGAAAGAAAGATTCACTCAGTTTGCATTTTTCCATAAAAACTGGAGGAGTAACTACAGTACACCACATTTGCTACATGAAAGGAACTTGTTTGATGCACAGAATTTTACTGCAGCGATATAAAAGCACAACTGAGGATACGATGAATAAAATATGCAAAATCTCTAGTATTCAGCAATGCTGATCTGCAAATACTTCTGTGCAACAAAGTTAGAAAATGCTCTTGTAGTGAAGCATCTGATTGTTTTATGGCTTCCTTGCATTCACAGTTAAGATTCTAAGTTGAAAGCTGCTTGTTTTTTAGTTTTTGAAAATCGTAATGAATTCAAATTGACTAATTTTTCTGATGGAAATGACTCTTAACATTTTATTCTCTGAAAATATTATCAATGACCAGAACAGTTGCAGATCAGGAGTGCCCTGCACTAGAATGATAGAAATTTAAAACAACAACAAAAAAAGTTAGAAAACCAACATAAACTAGAAAAACTCAGGTATCTCATCAAGGAAAATAGGAATAAGACATGACTGAAGGTATAGAAAGCCAAAAAAAATCATGTCAGACAAACCCATGTCAGACGGCAAGAATTACTTTTTTAGTGAACTCTGATGGTGCTGAAAATTCTTAGAAGCCATCAGGACTTCACCCAGTCAACCTTTTAAGAAGATTACTCTGCTGCATGTTTCTCTGTATACAGTAGAAGATTCTGAGTGTACCATATCTGTGAAGAACTCACTTCATAGCCTGTCACAACAGCCACATAATTCTGCTACCAACAGTACGCTCATAATTGTACCTCATTTCTTGTCTTAGGAATGTCAATTATAACTGTCACTATACAAACCACAGTGCATCTGGAAGACACAAATCCAGCTTTTATTCGAAGAAGTTTGTTTCTAGGTTTCAGCAAATTTTTCCAAATATTTACAATGCAATTTTAATAAGAGTTTTGTATTATGATTAGAAGCTCTTTATTTTAGAAACTATGCTGAAATGCAATGTTTTGCCAAAATATACAAAGATTTTTAACTCAGTGCGTACGCTAATGAAACCAACATTGGAAATCCCCATTTGTTAATGATCTGACTTTCTTCGTAACCATCTGCCAACCGCTGGCTTTTAAAAGAAATCACCTGGTCTCTCTCTCCCCCTCTCCTCCTTCTCCTAATTTTTACCTACCTTAGAAAGTTTAACCTTTCAATAACATTGATAAAGTCAGCTGAAAATTAACTTAATGCTTGATTGAATTCATATCACATATAATGCATTACAGTACTTAGTGAATGGAGCTCAACTCCCAGAGAATAATGTACAGAAGAGCTTTGTGACAGACAGCTAGGAAAGTAAAGAATTAAGCTAACTCTCTATTAGGAAGGCACAGAGCAGTAGTTGGGAGCTATACGGCTGTGTAAACTTCCTTTAAGAGGAGTGCATTCTGAATTTAAGGGGCTCTCTTGCTTTTTCTTTGTAAAGAACTCACATCATTACATCTACCATCTGCAGGGAAAAAAAATTTACTTAGCCTTATTTAAAAGACTTGAGTCTTCCGAGAAAGCAGCTAAGGATTAGAACAATTCAGCACTTCTGTTTTTATGCAGCTACTCAAATGCACCTTAAAAAAGAAGTGCATCTACGAAATGGGAAGCTCATCTGCACAGCTTAGGAATTTTAAAATGAGGCTTTTTCAAGGATCTCATTCTATTCACCCACATTTTTTAATGACTTCAGAAGTTATTGAACCACAGATCAAGAAGTTAGCTATAAGGAGCGACTTGTGATTTGGGATACTGAACAATGAGATGTACACGAACATCACTCTTGTTGGTCAAAGGCAAATAAGTTGAGAAGTAAACATTTTCAGCATGTCATGTAAGTAGAAATACAACAATTAATTTTATTATCACTGAAAGAACAGCATCACATTCCTAAAATGAGCAGATTCTCAGAACACTAGATGACAGTGATAGGTTGGCAATGCTAAGTATTTTAAAATACGGAGAGTTTTTAGGTCACAAACATACCTGCACAGTCAATTCAAGATGTGGCAGAAGGTTCACTTCTTAGATTGAATGTCAGATGACCTATTTACACTGAATACTGCAGGTATATGACTTCAAGTAGGTTTTCCATTCTCGTGAAAACAAGTATTTGGAGAAGGCTTCCTAAGCCTCATAAATCCTTCAGTACTGACCTTATCTTAGTACCAACTGGTTCTGTAAGACTATTAAGTGCTGAACAAGTTGTTTCATCTAGAGCACTGCAAGCACCAATGATGCTTTTCTGTTGTTGTTAAAACTTTGTGGATTATGAATGTATTATCCAGTTTGTTACACAGCGCTCTACATCTACATTAAGATCCAGTAGATGTCAGGTAGATGAGGAAGAAAATAGATGTTTTCTACTACAATTAGTTCTGTGATGTTTATCCACATCCTGACTGGCTTCTGTGAATTACATCTGCTCAGACATGCTGATGACAGTACTACAAACGAGAGTCACTTAACATCCTTTGATCAGATTTCCCAAATGACAAGTTCATGCCAACTCTTCGAAACATTTTCGCTTCTAGGCTTTTTAATGTCAGATGGAATGAGCTGGACCAACAGAACTGGAATAATGAAATCTAAACAATAATCCTTCTACTTATTTCCAAGATTTTTTGGACTGCCAAAAGGAGAAATCTGGCAGCCAACTCTAACACATAAGAGCAAAACTAGAAACATGATGGCTTTGGAAGGTCCACACGGACACTTTTTCATTTGGCTTTTCCAACGTAAGAAAAGTATTTGTAACTGGATACATAATAACTTCATTTTAAAAGTACTTCTGACTCAGAATGCATACTGATACGCAGTTATTTTTTTATCCTTCATTTGACATTTGCTAGGAAACACAATAGAAATCATGGATTCTGTCCAAATGGTTAAAAAAATCCCAAAGATAACAGTGCAAGAAATAGATTAGAATTGTTTCTTTTTTAAAATACAACTCTGAGAATTATCAAAAGAGTATGTGACTATCAGATCAGCCCGCAGCTTTTGCAATAGATTATAGATTTAACGCCCATGTATCAATGCTCTTTGCTGAGAAAAAAAACATATGGTAAGAAGCAGGGTAGACTTACATTTCAACGCACATTTGCAGGTAAGGTTGACTTCAAAAGTAGAAGCTAATAGCCAGTTTTTGTTCAAAGAAGGAACTGCGTATGTAAAGGTTTTGCAATCTCTACTGAAATGTTTTTTGTGTGCATATTGAAGACTCTGCAGTTTTCCGAATGGACTTCCATGAGACAGTTTACTGCTCGGATAGATGGTTTGATACAGAATCGATGCAAGATATTTCAAGCAATTACAACTGAACTAGAAATATGACGTTCTGGAAAACTTCAAGACTTTACAAGCAACCAGAAATCCTGACCAGTCTTGCTTTGAATCTTACATCACTTCTAGCAACTCATGGAAAAACTTCTCTAAAGAACACAGGCATGTGATTTAAATATTCTGACAAATAATTTACTTATCTATTACATGACGATAGTCAATTACTATACTGTAGTCTTCCAAAATCTTTGTTCTAGGAAACGATTCATTACATTTAGTATTTCATTTTAGGACGTATTGATTTCATACTGTAAACAATCAATATTTTGTCATTAAAGTTCCACCAGAAGATGAATGGTTCTGCCAGATGTCAGTTCTGCCCAGTTCTTACTTTCCATAATCCCATTCAATCAGAAAACACAGCTCCAAGCTAAGATGAAGCTAGCTCTCTCAACAGTAGTATTGTCAAGAAAGATTGCTCAGATAAAGAAAAAAATCTATCAAGATGATGAAAATTTAAAAGCTCTAGAAAATGTTTGCTTTTGCCTTGTATTCCAGAACATGATATGGAAATATGTGCGTTCCTTAAACACACTGTTTAGAAAACCTGGCAGTTTCCATATAAATAAAACAAAAATCATTACGTACAGTTACAGAACAGAATATCAAAGTATCTGAATATGCTTCACATTCATGGATTTCACCATGATGAAGCACGGTGATTTGAAGCAGAGAGAACAGTATGGAGCGGAAGCAAGGCAGCTTCCATCACTTCAGGCTTCATAAAGATAAACATTGTGAACAAAGGTCACAGCACAGACAAATTCCAGGTGCTTATGATACCGAGTGGTACTATTTCACTGGAAATAAACTGAGCAGCAAGTTCTACTGAGATTTTATGGTTTTCTCTAGAGAAGCTGTGAATAGCTAAACAACTAAACTCAGAAAAAAAAACTGGATTATAGCAACACGGCTCACATGCATAAAAGATTATAATAATTTCAAACATGAAAGAAAGGCAGTCTCTGCCTTTTGTGAGGTAACTGAAAATCCTGAAATTAAAAATTCCCAAGATTTTTAATGGAGAACTACAAGAAGTGAGAAGTCCTATCACAAGAAAATACCTTATACAATCTAGAAGTCAAATGGGAAGAAAAGTGCTACAGTTAAGATTTGTAGCAAAGATGACTTGTGGAACTGAGAAAACCCAAAATTCACTATGGGTTTTGGCAATGCATATTTGATATACACATAAGCTATTTTTAACATTTAAGATGTTTCACTGCAAATCTTCACATCAGAAAGCTGCCACCTATGCAGCAGCCACAGACTGCTACACAGACTGATTTAGGAAGTGTTTCAGCTGTATGCTAGCAGCCAATAGGCAATATCAACATACTGCTCCATTGTCTGAGATTGGTCCCAGTTACAGTACAACGTCTAATATACCATTAACTGACTAGGTAAACCATCACAGTGAAGTCTCGGCTTTGGGAATATTCAAATATGCTGCTGCTAAAAACAACAAGCCAAATGGTAAAGTTGGCAATCTGTGATTCGTAAATCATACAGACTTACCTGCCACTCTTTCATCTGTTTCCCTATTGCCGTCGTCGGAGTATCTTGCAAAATCTAAGGAATCAAGAGTACTGATGCTTCCAGCGCGATCTTAAGAGAAAAGAAAGAACCAAAAACCAAAAAACAACTTAATCAGTCCTGAAGAGTTGACTACTTTAATAAAGTCAAAACATCTCATTTCAAAAACTATTAGTAAAAGGTGAACTGTGCTGCATGACTGGAATTTCACTCCTTTTTCCATAAAGTCTGTCTCTAGACAAATAAATTTCCATTTTCCACTTGTGAAAGACAGCATTTCTGCCCTTGCCACAGTGCAGCAGGAACAGCATACAGCAGCTCCTTCCCTTTTCCACAAGGGCTAGAGACTTTGCTTGGATGTAGATGAGTAAACAGTAAGAAATAAATAGATTCAAATCGCTCTGTAACAAGATGCAAGCAGTTCTGTTCCCCTTTTTAGTATTTTAAAGATGCATTTGCACAGCCGAATGCTGTATTAACTTTCAATGCTATCCATTATATTCAGTACATATCCACTTAATAGAACATTAACCAAGGACTGTGTTATAGCAAAAACAAAGCAAGACCGGCACGGTTCATAGTACTGCAGTTTTAATATTCATGGTCTAGAATTTAATTTTTAAATCAAGAAATTCAGTAACCAGCAAAATGCTTTGATCTCGCCTCCACCTTTTTCTTTTGATCTCCCCCTTCTTTCATTAGAAAAAAATGTGCAGTAGAGTTGCTCAAATAGCAAGAGAACCCAAAATCAATAGAATACATTCATAATTTGCAGGTTCCATTGTGTTAAGTACTTTAAATCGCACCCCTCCTTTCAAAATTAATCTCTATGTACCTCTCCTGAAAGAATTTTAATTCCAGGAGAACTGCTGTCACTTTAACAAAGAACAAACTCCACTTGGCTGTCAAAGAAAAAAAAAAAAGCAATTGCCAGCAGGAATAGAAGTAATTTCATCACTTGTCAGTCACATTCTGTCATGACTAACACCATGGAAAACATCTAAAATGAAAAAGAAGTAATTCTGCACTGTGTCAAAAATTAAAGAATCTATTAATGTTTGGGGGTTTTTCGCACATTTAAGCCTTACATTGACAAGTAAGGTCTTGTGACACCCTCTGTACACATAAACCAGCGCTAGAAGGAAATCAGAACATCTGGATACAGACTGTTTTGCTTACTTGCAAAACTTTACTGAGAATAACAAGTTTCCTAGCTCAAGTAGAGTTATACAGCACCAAACTGAAGCGCCTGACAAATGCGTAGATGTATACACACACACACACACATCACAGTTAGAAGTGATTAAGTTCAAAAGAAAACATGAATTTTGAATGCACGGCATGAAAGTCTTCAGATCTGATATTTCAGAATGCCTAATGCTGTTCAGTAAGTACTGCTCCAATTCATTTCATTTGAGTCCGTAGGTTCTTAGATAAAATTGAATTCAAGGCTCAAGTTAAACAAAGAAACAGCATATAAATAAAGATTTCAGTGACAAAAAATGGTATTTGAGACAGGTGACCCAGTCTTATATATACTATTATTGTGGCAAACGCACAGCATCATTTTCTACACCTCTTACGCAGCACGCAACATCAGAGAAACAAAACCCAAGCTTTCAGGTAGCCAACCACATAATAACTATCAACTCATCCAAAGCTGCACACAGAAATACGTTTTCCACCCCAAAGCTCAAAGAAGAAACCCAGCAATGAAACACAAACCTATTTGCCAAAACAGCAACCAGAAATTAAAATAAATCGTCCTGCAATCTAAGTCTGTATCAAGACGTATACAACACAAACCATTTAAGATTGTACCAGCAGCTGTAAATCCAACAATTCCCAGCCAGCAAATACGCACCGGTCTTACATGATAAAAGGTCCTTACAGAAACAAAAAAAAACCTCAAGCACCATGCATTTTGATGATTTTAACATCCAGAAAGGGCCTTAATCATCACACCTATGTGCACACTGGCAGTTTCTAAGTTTGGAATTTGTACATTCATCATTTAAACTCCCCCTCACCATCTGAGTACAGACAATAACAGCAAACATCTGATGCTCTCTTTACATATGGGTTGGTACGTACAACTCCCTCATACTTAACTTACTTCTCAAACAGGTAAATTAAACTTGGTCTGTGTGCTTCAACAATGTGGAGCTAATGGAGTCTATATGAAGATTTACAATGAAAACCATCTTTTTATCTATCACTGTGGTGGAACCTGAATTTAGACTGAGAAAGGTGTAGCACATCCAAGCAAACGCTGAAGGAGAAGCACCGTAGCAGTATATACACACAGACTGAACACCATCTTCTTGGTTCAGCGTCTCTAAGCGATACATATTGCAGATGTAGAGAAATGTAGGGAGTGGTGAGGTGCTGCAATGGGCTGCCCAGAGAGCTTGTGGATGCCCTGTCCCTGGAGGTGTTCAAGGACAGGTTGGATAGGGCCATGGGCAGCCTGCTCTAGTATTAAATGTGGAGGTTGGTGGCCCTGCCTGTGGCGGGGGGGTTGGAGATTCACTTGAGGTCCCTTCCAACCCAAGCCATTCTTTGAAATTATAGCTTCTACAATGCAACTCAAACTAAATGCTTAGCTTGAATAATGTAACAAGGTTTCTATTACTACTTTGCTACAGAACACCACCTTTAAAATATATGGTGTGGCTTTAATACCAGTTCCTGCTACGCTGGTGAGAGGCTACCAGTGCTGAAGCACTTGGTCTGAGACACCTCCTGGCTAAACAGGCTACACAGGCATCAGCAAGTCATCCAAGCTGAGGTTAAGGGCCCTGCCGAGTGCCAGCTATAGAGAAAGCTTAGTCACCAGTGCTCTGCAGGGCCACAGCTCCCCAGTGAAGGTGCTTCAAACAGCAGGTAACTTGTTTCTGCCACCCCCTGGAAAGATGGGCTCCCACCGCAGATGAGATGAGGCCCAAGTGGCAGCTCCTTCTTCTGCTCATACTGCAAAGCCACCAATGCCACATGAATCCTGGCTATGCTGGCAGCTTCTGCCCAGGGGCACTGATGCCATCGAGCCAAAGGGAAAGTGGGCAGCAAGAGGACTCCTTCCTTCCATCCAGTGCCAGAGCACCACCAGTGACCTCTGTCTTCCTGGTACTGGGACTATGAGATGAATTTTGGAGTTATTTTACATGTTGAAACTGCTAAAGAAACAGAACCAAGTCCAACACAAATGTAAACAGTAGGTTTGAACAGCAAAGAGGGATTTTGGATAGAGGCTGAGGGATCAGGCTGCAAGATCACCTGGGATAACAAAGTGGAAGGAGACAGCTAACTGAAAATGGTGCCCAGGAAGGTGAGGGCTGGCAAGCATGCAGCATATGGTATTAACAGCAGACATAGTGCTGGAGGCTAAACAACAACATGCCTGCCCTGCTGCTTCACCTACATGAAATTCAACTGTGCAAGAAACTGCTGTCTCGCTTCCTCCCACTTTCTTCGCAGGCAGCCATCAGCGGAGGCTTATCTCCCAAGACTAACACCGGCCCCCAGAAAATTATGGAATAACATTTTATAGCCTCAAGGTGTGTGCTTCTATAAAGGATGTATCCACACAGAAAGAAACAGAGGCTGAAAACAGCACCTCCCTGCAGGCAACACATGGCTTCACTCGCCGAGAAAACTAGCAGGGCTGTCTGTTGGAAGGAGAAGAATTAGGATAGGGAGAGCTGTGCTCAGCCCATGCAGCTCCAATGAGAACTACTTTCTGAGCTGATACGAAAAAAACCACCAATTTTTTAGGGAACGAAGTATATTTCTTTAGATAATTTCTTTTTAATAAGAAAGAAAAATCTTAGGCTTATGTTATTTGACAAGGATAATAAAGGCAGAACCCTGCAGGGAGAAAGCACGCTGTGGCCGAGCTCTGTTTCTGCTTTAACA
Source organism: Pavo muticus (assembly GCA_016647715.1). Taxonomy (NCBI): domain Eukaryota; kingdom Metazoa; phylum Chordata; class Aves; order Galliformes; family Phasianidae; genus Pavo; species Pavo muticus. Next base: position 714,199 of record JACDJE010000201.1, on the reverse strand, counting down.
AAAACTGAAGCGACACAGTAGTAGGAAACCATTCTGCTGTTATAGTATGCACACTCGTACTAACAGTTTGTGTGCAGATTTTCTATTTGTTTCTCTGGTGTTATGAATTGAAACACCTTTCTTTTTAATCACTAATTCCTTATAAGTGATTAGTAAAAAAAAAAAAGCATTGTCAGTTTCATGTTTCAGAATGTCAATGCAGTAAGTGTTGACAAGCAAGTATGAAAAACTCTATGAAGTGCAACACTGCAAGGTGGCAAGAGGGAGCCACAGGTGTGCGAGCAAGCAGGATAGGGTTTGACTTTTCAGATCTTCTGCTAGTTAAATGCCATGAAATAGACTGGGATTGTAACACAGAGCCTGCGTAAGTCTGAGCCATTTGGAAAGGGATTAAGAAAAATCAGAAAGCTAAGAATCACATTTGACACCAGATCAAAGTTAAGAAGTGTTCTTCGATTTTTTTTTTTTTTTTTTTTTTGGAAAATGCAACTACCGTAATTTCATTTGTGAAGTTTAAAATCAGGCCCATCATCACGTTTCGCTCATTGACTTATTTGTTGAGATATCACCTCATTCCAGAGGAAAATAACTTCGATTCCCTTTTTATTCCCAGAGTTGTTACTTGTGATGCAGGCAGATTCCACATGACAGCTTCCGCTCCCCAGGCATGTTCACCTCTTTCTTTCACTGCAAGGTGAGTATAACTTTCTAAAGGAGGAAAATGTCAAACAAACAAACAACAAAAAAAACCCAAAACGTGGTAGTGCCTTCCAGTGACACATATAACAAGGAAAAGAATAACAGAATCATACAGTGGGTGGATTAGGAAGGGACCTTAAATATCACCTAGTTGCAACCACCTCATCTAGTTTCAAGCACCCCCGAAAAGATTAAGTTTCATTCACTCTGATGGTTAAAACAGTTTATTTCCATCTGTTTATCTAAAGGGATTCCAACAAGGACCACATTAAACACAGCTTTAAAGTACATGAATTAAGCAGGAACAAGTTGCTGTCTTATGCAAAGAGTTATAATAAGGCACTTGTGTGGAGGTATTTCTTAAACCACCTAAAAACAAACTATATCGACAAAAAGGCTCAAGAAAAAAACAACAATAATTTAGAAGCTATCTGCATTTACTTTGCAAACACCTAAATTAATTTAAGAATAACTAGTTGGTAGAGCAGCTAGAAAGTTGCCATCTTTTCCCTGTGATGATAAGAAGCCATATCACTGTGCACTAGCAACAAACCTAAACAGTGTGTATGAAGACCAAGACCATTTCTCCTCTTGAAATTCAAGAAGTAATAAGGGTTAATACACACGTAGAAGACCAATCTACTTGGCATCTCTACTTGTAAGCATTCGCCTGAACTGAAAAGCATCTGTGACCTGAAACAAGACTTATCACATTTTAAACCAATCAGAATAATAATTGGCTGCCAGCAATTTTATTTTGATCAGCATGATACGGAACAAAAGGCAACACAAAGAATACTTCCCAGTTAAGTCCAAAGGTAGCTTTTTACTGAATATTCAGCATACTACGATCAAATTCTTTCCATTTTAGACCAGGCTTTAATTGCATTATGTGTTTTTATGTAGGAAGTAACAGTTGTAAGAAGACAGCATAGGAAGACAATCATTTTGGAGACACTAGATGTCCCAAGCCCAGGACATCTCCCAAGCTTTAGCCTATCACGCTGTTAGGACACCATCATGTAGGCTCTTCAGAAATCCATCCGCACGCATCATTATTTGGAGAAGAAGGAACAAAGAATCCACTGCTTTTCACACATACAAAACAACAGAAATAGAAAACAACAAAAACAACAACCCCAGAAGACATTAAATGTAACTGTTTAACAGAGTTTTGCTTGCCATTTATTGTAGCTTTACTAAGCAGGAATACAGCCTAGAAACACACCACAGACCTGAAAAAAACATTATGGAATATTGTTAATTCTACTGCACACCAGAAAATATTTATATAGAGAATTCTGAATATTTAAGCACTGACATATTTCTCTTTTACTTCAGAGAAGGTTGAAGTGCTCCGACATTGGTATTAGAAGTACTGTAAAGCAATCTGATCTACCAGAAGCAATTTATTTGACAACAACAAACTCTCATCACTAAATTAAATTTTAATGACTTATGATTTCAAGCTTAACAAGGCCTCCTTGACATTAGAACTCTAAGTTGCACTTCTCTGCAACTATGGATCTAAAAGTTACTCTTCATTCTTGAACTGGCCACAGAAAATTGGTTTTGCAGGAAAAAAAAAAGGAGAGTAAAATAGGGAATGGCTCATGTTTGATATTCTTATGAATTAAAAAAAGCTATGATTATTCAACCAACAGATATGCTTCACCTTAAAATATAACAGTAAATGAGACTCCAGATGTTATGAACTACCATAAGTAAGTAGTTGGGAATTATAGATGTGAGAAAACTACCCAATGGCAGCTGTATTTGAGGAAAAAAAATCCAATATAAGATACCCTCAGCTGCACGAGAAACAAAAAGCTAAAAAAATACTCCTTACTGTAGCGAGTTTCAACCCGCAACCTATAGACTATTATCAAGACACGCTTTGAGATTAGCAAGGGTGTGAGTCTATGCAACTCTAAGAGCTTCTCCAGATGAGTTGTGCTATTGTTCTGAGTAAGCTCTCCCTCCTCCCAACATCTACATGCAACCTTCCTTGCACAGAGGAACCTCTGAGGTCAAACTCCACACTCAAAGAAAAATTAGGCCATAAGGGAAGCAAAGTTGTTTTTTTCTGTTGCCGTTCGTTTGTTTCTCAGGGGTTTGCAAATCAAAGACACTGGAAACACATTTGGCTTCCATCTCAAAAAAAAAGCTGTACTCCAGGAAACGTCATACTGCTGCTTATCGTTATGCTTAGGATATCCAGTGTAATTTTTAAGTGAAAAGATACTGGCACACCAGCAAGCACTCTCATAACAGATCCCAATTGACAAGATTCCTTAGAAACTACTTGGATCTGCTGCTTTTATCCTTTTCCCCCTGTGCTACATGTATGATACAACTGTTACAGGCCTAAGAAAATTCAAGTGTATGATTACGCACTTTAGATCTGTTTCTGTTGTTGCTAAAGAAGCCAGCAGACTAAGCTTATCACCTACCTTAAATATTCAAAAGCTAGACTAAACTAGCCATAACAGTCATGAAACTCTTGCTTTCTTCTAAAGATACCAGCCTACAAAAACATGTCCTTGAATGATTTGCATCTTCAGCCGTCCTGCACAACGTCACAGGCAGATGGGAGCAGCAGCTGAAGAAATTGGAGACAAAGACCATCTGGGACAAGGAATAGACTTCTTCCTTTATTACTTCCTTGTGTTTAAACTCCACACTAGCACCCAACTGCAAATACATATAAGTGAATAAACCAACTGGCAAGAGGGATCAGCAGTCACAGATGTGGAATGAAACAGAGACCTGAACAGTTTCATTGGAGGATTCTCTACATTAAATTAAAGAATCAGACATCATTAACACTTCAAAACACAATTATCAATTCACATCTTATATCTGAGGTTGCATTATGTAGCAACTGAAATAGATAGATTGTGTAATATATTGTGCAATACACATGAATAAATTAGTTGAGCTGTTTAATTCCCCAGAAGTTCCACAGCAACTTTCTTTACTCTAAGCCTTACCAGATTTCTTAAGACAAATGTGGAGCAACATTACTTTGAAAAGTCTTAACTAGATGCTGCATTTAAAAAGTTCTGACATGTTTCAACTTGTTCCAAAGCTTAGCACTGCTGGATTACTCAGCAATGCAGACCAGGTCCACGGGAGCAGATACCTCATCTAGCATAAAACCCGAGGAAGAAACAGACTTATTGGTCAAGTTTTTAAAATCAATCTGAACTTGCAGAAGTTTACAGCAGATTAACGCGTTCCACATTGCTATACTAACTTGGATATGGAAATGGGATCCTGTAATTCATTTATCCCACTGAGCACTGAACTGCACGCACCCAGCCTATGAGCTTCGTTCTGCTACTGTACGCATTCCTTCTGCCCCCTCCCAGATGCTCTTGCTAAATGAGACCCGAAGAATTGTCAAAGTTGCTATGTGCTGGAAGGAAGTTCTCAGACAGCCATCACGTTAAATGGAACGTAAATTAAGTACAGCTAGCAGAATAAAATTAACTTTCGGCTACCAGAGCAATTAATTTACAAGATACCTAGAATTTTTAACAGGTGTTCAGATCATACTAGTCCATGCAAGCAAAACCAAACCAATTTGAAACCTACTTCATATCACTGATGAGCTAAGAAAACTTGTAGAAGATACGAGAGGGTAAAAACCCTAAAAACTACTTGGAAAAAAACTAGTCTATGCTTCCTGACCAATTTAAATCACCAGTACATGTAACAAATACCTTGTTAGATACATTACAATAGTCCCATAACAGAAGCACAGCAGAAGCTCATGAGAAGGAAGAAATGCAAGTGGAAAATAACAGCTCTAACACATTCATGAGTAACTTGGATTAAGGCACAGGTGCACCCAAGCTGACCACACAAAGAGCTATACTGACAACAAATGTACTGCTTCAGTGGGTAGCTTACTGCACAAACTTGGGCAGAACCCAAATCAATCGAGTCTCAAAGAATTAAGCTGGCCCTGCTAAAAGCCATTTAGGCGCTGCTGCAGTGAACAGAGATCCAGACAGGATGGTACCCTGGGGAAAACACCAAACCCAGCATGGCTCCCCGCGGTGTGCTTGAGCTACCACAGCTTCCCAAAACAAGAGCTAAGGGAGGAGCATGGCACAGGGGCACTTCTTCCAGCTCCAGACCCCAGCTGGCTTCAGCAGAAATTAGAAAGCATCAAAAGAATTGAGTAAACTCCATATGCTCAGCTGCAGCACGGCCTGGCCTCAAGCTTATTGATCAGCTTGCATTACAAGGATTTTTCCATTCTCCATAGTAACCCAGATTCCTGTTATATTCTCAGTATCAAGCTAAACTACCTTACATCAATTCAGCCTAGAGAAAAAACAAGACTAAGGCTGGATCTCATAATTGCATACAAACATTTGGAGGGAAGATGCAAAGATAACAGGGGCTCTTTCCAGTGGTGGCCAATGCCAGGAGCAGAAGCAATGGATACAACTGGAACACAGGAGGCGCCTCTGAACATCAGCAATCATTTTCTTACTGTCAGGGTGACCGAGCACTGGCACAGGTTGCACAGAGCTTGTGGACTCTCCCTCCTTCGAGGCACTCAGTAGTTGTCTGTCAAATGAGAATATTTGCCAGTTCTCCCCCTGCCCCACCAACATCAAACCTACATGAAAAGCTACTCGCTACATAAATAACAATTTCTTATGCTCTGAGTTTTTACGTATTTCCTTCAATTCAAAAGCAAAGTTTTCCGTTGCATCACCTTCGTGCAGCAGTACATTGCAGGAAGGGAGGAAGTAAACTACCTGTCCCCTATGTCGCACAGTACCTCTCAAAGGCTTTTTCATGTTGGACTATTTAAGACAAAACAAAGAAAACAAAACGAAATCTTGTCCAAACTCAGCATACATTTATGTCATGTCTCAGGCATGCGTACCATAATTAAAAATACAAGGCCTAAGAGCTTTACTGAAATTTTTAGCTTACGTTAGAGGGGCACCCAATGCAGTTTATCAAACCTGCATCTTTACAATATATCAGAAGAACAAATACAAGTCATACATTTAATGTACATAGTTGCAAAACAGAACACAACAGAGTAAGATTTAAGGATCTCCCTACCTACTGATAGGAAAGACACTTCTGATGCTACATTCAAAATAGTTTATATATAAATAACGTAACTCAGAATGTGTTAGAAATTTTAGTTTAGTTTGAAAGCACAGGAACTTCCCGAAGAACACATTTTTCCATATTTTCATTAATTCTGAGTTAATAAAATACACTAGTTACAACATCTCAATTAACCACGATGGACTCTGCACACAAGCCAGCTTCTGATACCCTTGATATCGCTACCTAATTTATCACGGCTTGCCTGCAAACAGTAGACAAGTCTTTTAATATCAGGCAATTAATCTTGTACAGATTTCCAGCAAACACTCTCTCAGTGGAATAGAATTAGCAAGTTCTATCTTCTATCACAAAACCGTTAATTCTCAGAGGAAGAGAAACTACAAGAAACTCTGCATACTTAAAGAACTGAAATTACATGCAGGTAAGCTTAAGAAGCTTCCAAAAGCTGCTCTCAAACACAAAGCCCTCACTAATCTTCTTGCCTTCTCCCTCCTCTCCACAAAACCAGAACCGGTAGGAAGGAGCACTCACTGCTTCGGTGCAAAGTTTGCTCTTGTTGGTTGCCGCAACTTTCAAGCAAGGCATGGTTAAACTCACGCATAACTGAATTAACTACAGCACCAGCCCATGTACACAGCTTCACTTCTGCTCTCCCCGCACAGAACATTAGCAGCAGTTCTGGCACAGGAACAGAACAGGAAGCCCAGACTCATGCAGCTATACTCCCCAGAGGGTATCTGTAAAAAACTAAGAACACTCAAATGAGTTCCTGCAAGGTAAAGTATAATCTGAACATAAGGAACACTTGCTACTCAGTGACAACATGATATAAACCTGCCCTGCTTTGCCCAGCACTGTCACACTTACTCTGCGCTACCTTACTTCTTTGTGTAGCTACAGCATTACAGATACTAACCTATCTTCAGGTCTACCAACGTATCTCAAATCTCTCCAAATCACTCCACTCTAATCCCAAATCAGATACCAGCCAAAGATTAAACTATCCACTCACTGACTGCAGCCATCAACAACTCCATTCCTCTTTCTTTTGGCATTACTTAGAAGCATTTTCCTTTTTGAGCAGACTTCTGTACTTTAGAGACAACATTTGGTATCTCCCATCTGTCACTGTCAACAGTCGCGGTTCACTCTTTACCTACACCCTTCTATCCTGTCCTTCACAAAGGGAGCACCTTTCCTAATGCAGGCATTGCAGCCACCATCTCACCCACAGATCATCACATGACTCACAGCTCCTGGAGGGGTAGCTAACAAGATCACAGGTGTTTTTGGTTACTCGCATAAAGAAACCAGCAAACATTTTAATACAACAAAAGCAATAAAACAAACAAAACCAACCATAACCCAGAAAACAAAAAACCAAGACAACCCTGCCAACCAAAGAACTAGTCACTAGAACAACAGATATTACACCTTCTTCCTTATTTCCAATCTTAAACTGCCATTTAAGCTGAGTGAACAGCTATTCCTGTCCTGATAAATATTCAAAGCAAAATCTGGGTGAAACACCGATAATGACAAGGGCCCATACACAGCCACACTGACATTGTGCCTGCAACTCAGCATTCAGGGCTGCTAGAAAGACACCCCTTTCCTATGGCAGCATCATCAAGCTCTTCCCACTTGCAGGAGGCCCGAACTGAATTTCAAAGGCTATAAGCAAAACCAAGGAGCTACTTCACTATAGCTGAAACAAACAAAAAAATCCCAAACCACAAACAAACCCTGGAGTTTACTGCACGGTAGCAGAATTAACTTAATATATTTGTATTTGCAGATAATTTAACATAACTGGATCAACTCCCTGGAAACTTACAAACAACTTCACTTTGGAAACGCTCAGGAAACGCAGCATCCAAGTTTAACCTCTTTCTTTATGATTGTCATTAAAGCTGTTTCAAATTAAAAAAATTCTTCTTTACAAGGAAGAAATTAAAAGGCAGATTCTGATCTGTCTTTGAACTAAAGCTAGCTCCAGGAGTGTAAGTTGCACCAAGTTCAGGAAATAGCATTAAGCAGGCGTAGCCCACGATGCTCAAGCTCGGATGATGGCTGTTGGCCTCCGGGATTTACTGGCACAACATTTGAGTCTGGGCAACAAAGACGAGACATTCAAGCCACTGAATTATTTCTAAACTTTAAGTATCGCTTTTTATACTGTGTAAAGGTGAGGGAAAGGGGACATGAATTTAAATTTAAAATGTAGGTGACAACCAAAGTCTTGCAAGAGAGCTGCAATACTATAGGAAGTAGGAACTTTCACTCTACACCATTTGTATGACTAACCTTAGGAAAGTAGTTTCAAAACGGCCGGGCAGATGTGGGTCACTGCTACTGAAACCAATGAAGAGGCAAACATGAAGTTTGGGAAGATCTAGCTGAAATACATGATATAAAAGACACGTCGTGCAACTAAAGGAGCAGTGCTGACTCCTTCACAAAGTTAGTTTGTTCTACATTTGAGCAACAGAAGCATCCTTTCCGTATTTTTCAACATAATATAGCTTAATCTCTGTTTGCAGCTGTGACAACTGCAGTTGCAAAACAGAGCTGTATTTTTTCCAAAAATACAAGAAAATCTGGTCATCTGACTATCAACTGCCTTGTAAGCAAGTTCTCTGAAGCATGGTTCAAAGACAAAACGGCTCCTAAGCCCCGACCTTACCACATGATGCTAGTTGTTTAATTGCTGTGATATTTCATTACATCTTCTTTGTAGCAGCCTATAAACAAAAAAATAAGGGGAGAAAAAGAATGCCAGTACGGATTCATATTTAGCTTGCCAATGAACATCTGCACTGAAATTCTCTCATTCGGTAGGTGAACGGGCATATACTGCAAAGCTTCTAGTTGCTCCATAGAAATCCTAGGGCAGCATTCCAAGCATGCTTTGGATCCACTTAAATTGCCAATCACCTTTTCTACAACCACTCAAATTATCAAAAAACCTCAGCATACAACCACAAAGACTCACCTAAGTTGGTGGTGGTAGGAGCAGGTACAGGGCTAGTGTTGAGAATGAATTCCAACTGGAGGCGTCAACAGAACTTTTTCTATTACATAAAAACTGACCACATGATTAATTTTATCCACTGAGGCATAAAAATTGAGTGACCTTGAAATGACAATCATGCCTAATTCCACTACTTCCTACATCAACAGTTTCTACGAAGAAAATTACTGTTTTATTCTCAAACCCATTTAGGCATACTAAAGTGAGAGAAGGTAACTAAATCACAGAATCACAAGGCTGGAGAGGACCTACAAGATCATCTAGTCCAACCGTCCTCCCATTACCATTGCTACCACAAGCACCAAACCATGTCTCGTAGCTCCTCATCCAGACACCTCCTGAACGCTGCCAGGGACGGCGACTCCACCACCTCCTTGGGCAGCCATTCCAGTGCCTGACCACTCTCTGAGAGAAAAAGTTTTTCCTCATGTCTAACCTAAACCTCCTCTGGTACGACTTGTGGCCATTTCCTCGGGTCCTGTTTGTTGCCTGGGAGAACTGCAATATCCTTGCAGAAATTCTCTGCAAGTCTCCACAAATGCAGGAATAACTGTCTGTGCCTCTCAACAGAATTTAACTTAATAACTGAGGCAAATAGACAGACTTAATGCTGGATTTGATCTGTGGCTTATTTTTCTAACTAAATACAATACCAGATGCTGAAAACAGAATCATAGAAATGTTTGAGTTGGAAGGAACCCTTACAGGCCATCTAATCCTGCAATGAACAGGGACACCTACAGTGAGATCAGGTTGCTCAGAGCCCCATCCAGCCTGGCCTTCAGCATCTCCACAGATGGGGCACCCACCACATCTCTGGGCAACCTGTGCCAGTGCCTCACCACCTTTAGTGTAAAAATCTTTATTATATCTAGTCTAAATCTCCTCTTCTAGTATGAAGCCATCTCCCCTTGTCCTATCACAACAGATTCTTCTAAAAAATCTGCCCCCTTTTTTCTTATAGCTCCCCCTTTAGATACTGAAAGCTGCTCTCGGGTCTCCCCAGAGCCTTCTCTTCTCCAGGCTGAAGATCCCCAGCTCTCTCAGCCTGTCCACATAGAAGAGTTGTTCCATCCCTTGCAAAATTTTTGTGGCCATTTTCTGGACACTCTCCAACAGGTTTATGTCTCTTCTGAACTGAGGACTCCACATCGGGACACAGTATTCCAGATGGGGTCTCACCAGCACAGAGTAGAAAGGCAGATGAAATAAAAAGCACTGTTTCAAGCATCTGATAACTTTCAGCCCATCAGTCTTTTGCAATCTTCTTTTTTTAACATTTGCAAATTGACTTAAATTCAGACATGAGTCCTTATCAGTTCTTGTTATCATCAACCAGACTGAAGTAGAACAGCAATGACACAATCGCTAGCTCTGTGCTAGATTCCAGATCTCAATGAAGTCTGATGATGACCATTAAGTCATCTGGCTTTCAATATCACTCAGTGTGAATTGCCTTCTGAAACATTTTTGAGACAAAAAAGTACACTCCAATATACTATGACAGATAGCAGACTTCAATATACTTATTCATAACCTTTAACCAAAGGTATAACATGACAGTAACTTTTATTATGGCTCAGAACTATCACACAGCACCAACACAATTTTTTTTAGATCCTCTCCTTTATTCTCTGATAGTTCGTCTTTTTAATAGGGGCAACCTCTCCATATCTATCATTCAGCAGATCGGCAAAACGATCATTAAGACGTTTTCACATAAATATACATTGGTCTAGAACTCCACAAAGTCAATTTATTGAGTGTGTTAAACCCCACAGATACACAGGATGCTGTTCTTCTAGTACAGGTGTGACCAACAGCTGGAAACAACATATGCTAACAAAGCACAGAGAATGTTTAGTCAGTGGGGTGAATCGACTGGAATCCCCAAGGATGCTGTTTTTAATGAAATAGAAATTAATGTTGGTTCATAACCTTGAAACAGAGTTTTTCCAACATACACCAATCTTATCATGAAAAGAACCTTACTGAAGGTTGGACAAAGCCAACTGTGAAATTCTAAATATATGTAAACAAGATAATTGCAGTATAAGCAGCAAGAATTAAAGAAAAAAACCATACAATTTTCAAAATATATTTAATAATTATAAAAGCTGAAAGCCTCTCTTGTTGCCTGCTGTCCAAGCCGTCTAGATACTATCAGTTCTCTTCATATTTGAAATCTTAACAGCATCTCTTTATAACATTTGAAACTTTTTCTAAAGCAAAGAAGGTGTAGGACTGTTCGGTAAACATGACTCTAGGTATCTCAGAATACATACATATATTAACAAGTCTTTCACTATGACCACAGCCCCTCTCACATCAATACTGTCCATGAGTTCATTACACCCTCAGAAGTCAGGTGGCTGGGCAGCTTCTCTCTCTCTCAAAATGACTTCCATAAGCTACCACATTATTAAAACTTAACCGGTCTTGAAAGTAATATTGCTAAAGCACACAAACTGTATTCTAAGCCATGTGCTGTATTAAAACCCAAAAGCTTTTAAGGCCAGCTTCGTGACAGTTTTCCAAATACCTTCAAGTATCCCCACTGCCCTCAACCCCACAGTGCCCAGCACTTGGGAAGCAGGACAGCATCAGTGACTGGACACACTGAGTTGTATATGACCAAGTAATACCTGTGAAATTCAGCGCCACTTCTGGACCACTGAGCCATTTCAATGCACTGACAATCCATTTTTGATAGCTTTTAGACTTCAAACGTATACGCTATAATGCATAAGCTCAACTCTCTTTCCTAAAAGGTCAAGGATTTATCTTTTGATAAATCTATGACATCTATGAGTGCTAAAGAAGGCACAAAAGCTCCCATTTCTAACACTTCTCCATGCCTGGCACACGCGTGACCTTCACGGGAGGCCCAATCACGTCAGTGCCCAGCCCAGCACAGCCCTGCTCCCAGCCCCACCACCCGAGCCCCGGCCAGAGGGAGGCACTTACTGAGCTGCCCGGAGCAGGGCTCCCTGCCGCCGGCTCCGCCGAGCACACTGCCGCCCAGACCCCCTCCGGCGGGCGGCGTGCCGCTCTGCCGCTCGAAGTTGCCAGGGTTGGAGAAGAAATCCCGCAGCCGGGGCAGCTCCCGGCCGCTCTCCAGCAGCTCCGTGTGCAGCTCCAGCGCCGTCAGCAGGAACTGGTCCCGCAGGAGCTGAGCCGCCATCGCGTCCATCGACACCCGCGGCGGTTCCCCCGCGGCGGCCCCGCCGCCTGCCCCCGCCGCATCGCCCGCTGCCCGCAAGCCCGGCAGCTCTTCGGGGCTGCCCACGGCCGCCGCCTCCTCCCGCCGCCGCACCGGGTATGCCGGTCCTCCCGGCTCGGTACTGCTGCTGCTGCCGCCGCCGGGCCTGGCTTCTTCGGGCTCGTCCTCCTCCGAGTCGCTGAGAAAAGGGTTCACGCTGCTGCCCCCGCCCGCCGCCGCCATCTTGCGCCCCGACGCGGCGCTATCGAGGCGCTGCCGCGGTGAAAGCCGCGCAGAGCAGCAGCCGCTTCTGGCGGGGCTGGGGCCGAGTCCGCCGCCAGCTCCCTCAGATACTACGGGCGCTGCAGCCGGCGACTTCCCCCGACAACCACCGCTTCCTCGGACTCCCACACCCGCCCCGCTGCCGCTTCCGGATCCCGCCTCTCGCGAGAGCTCTCCGACCAATCGTGAGCAGCGCCCCAGAGCCCAGGCCCCGTCCCTCGGCCCCCTCCAGGAGGCAGGCTACAGCTGGGAGAAGGGCTGGGTGCAGAGGGCGGGAACACAAGCATAGCAGAGGAAGCGGAAGTAGGTGCCGGCGGGGCTCGCAGCGGGAGGCAGTGAGTGTTGGCGCCTGCGCACTGGGCGCTCCTTGGCCGTGTGTTGTGGGTGGTGGTCCGGGACTACTCTTGGGGCTGTATGTTGGGCCGTGCTTGGCGGCTCAGGGGGAGCTTCCTGCGGCTTGGGGTCGCCCGCACGTTAGCCTCGGGGTTTTTAGCTGTCCGGTGGCCTGCCACCCGGTGTTGTGCGGATGTGGGGCTGCCTGAGGGATGTGGGCGTGTGGCAGGGTTAGTCCGGGCCCGCACGGGAGGGAGGACGGTTGCGTGGGGTCCTCCTGTATCACTCGGTGTGGGAAGTACGGTTTTTTTTTTTCCCCATCTTTGTTGTCCTTTGAGCTTGAAGAAACACGTGTTGTTTTAATTTTGTTTTCATATCTCAAGCCAAATTTGGCTCTAGCTGTGCCTTCCTGGTCCCCTCCCTGCAGTCCCGTCCATATCACTTTAACGTTCCCAGGATATGTATTCCTATCTGGTGTCCCTTTCAGTTTTGTGTTTTACCTTGTCTTAGTGCCCTGACTTAGCCATGCTGCCCTCTGCCTGATTCCTTGCACGTCAGGGTTGAGAGTTCTTATGCCTTAAAAAAAGTGTATTTAAATAGATCCCAGCTCTTGTTTGTACCTCTGTCTCGTGGAGGCAAGGGCTCCTCTGGACTAATGCTCTTAACAATTGAAAGTTTGCTTTTCTGAGGTGTCTTTGCCTGCCTTGTATCTGCCAAGACTGAGAATTAGTAAGAGTAGCAAGAAGCTGTATGTCTGGAACTATGCTATTCCCATTGATAAAACTGTGGTGTGAAGGTGTTACCTCTGGTGCTTCCTGGCGGGATTCTCCTGTTACATGCTACCTTCAATATGTGTTTCCCTACTGAAGTGAGTTCAACTTGTAAATGGTACAGAGTAGAGTCAGCACTGGTTTCTGTTGTTTCTTTGAAAGCACCGAATTTCTGCTAACTCAAGACTTCTCTGTGTCAGGCTGATTCAGTGGGACATCTGTGGCTCGATCATGTTGCTCAGAGCCTCGACCTTGAATTTCATCTTCAGAGATGAGGCATCTACCACATCTCTGGGCAACCTGTTCCAGTGCTTTGCTACCCTCACTGTAAAAAAACAAACAAACAAAAAAACACACACAAACTTTTCCGTTATATCCAGTCTAAATCTCTCCTCTTTTAGTTTGAAACCATTTCCCCTTGTCCTGTCACAACAGACCCTGATAAAGAGTCTATCTCCTCCTTGTTTACAGCCCCTATTAATATGTTTAAACACCAGTCTCTCTGGAGCCTTCTCCAGGCTGAGCAGCCCTTGCTCTCTGCCTGTCCTCACAGGGGAGGTGTTCCATCCCTTGGATCATTTCTGTGGCCCTCTGGATGGATTCCAACGTGTCCATGTCTTTCCTGTACCGAGGACTCCACAGTCTTAATACACTGGAGTTTACTAGATAGATAAGCAATATTTACTATCATAATTGCAATCTATTGACTTCATATTAGTATGCTATAAAAAGATACTCTTCTACTTAGTTTACATATAATTTCCTTTAAAATGTAATCAATTTTGCATTCTGTTCTTTAATAAACCTTTTTTATTCTGATAATGTACAATTTTTATAATGTCTTTATTGTAGTGAAGAGAGTAGTGGAACATGAACGTGTTTTAGCCTAAAATAAAATGCAGTATATTGAAAAGGCTTGGGAAGATGACTTAAGCCACAGTAAAATAAGAAAAAAATATTCACTGTTGGTACTTTGGAATTAGGAACCCGTGAAGAAATCTTACTACTTTTCCTTTCCTTTTTGGAGAGTTAAAGCGTGCTCAGTCTGAGCTTGCTACAAGTTGATGTGCTTGTGGTCTGCCTTGTCCCGTAGAGGGAGGAAAATTACTGATGTCCTGTAGCAGCCTCTAGTGGTGATGTGCGGTATTTACAAGTGATTTGAAGTTTAAGGGTGATCTTTCTTTTCAGGAGCTGTAACAGAAAGTTGTGAAGGTTAACAGTTCACTTTTTAAGATGGCATGCTTATCCATGTTGAAGGACAGTGTAGGTAGGAAGGGGAAACAGCGAAAATCAAGTATGAAAATGGTCATTGTAAAGTCATTCAGGGATTTAAAAGTAGTAAATTCACACAAGAAGCTATGTTGCCTGAATTTATTATTGTGTCTTTTATTGAAGCTTTCTGGAAGTGAAAATAAGGCTTGAAATTGAAAAGAACCATGCACCACCAACTTGCAAATATGCTACCATAACCGATACCATACCAATGCTTTCATTGTTCAGCTTGCTGCTCTTCAATCGAGTATTGGAGGAAAATGTGATGAAAGGTGTTTAAGTGAGCCTGTGGTGGAAGTTATGCATCGAAGGCTATGATATGAATAAATGGAACATGAATTGGAGAACAGAGAGGAATCTGAGGACATGCTTGGAACGTACTGAGTTCGTACTGTTGGAAAAAGATGTTCTGTTCATCTGGTGTCGACAGAGGTTTATTTTATGAATTGGACTGGTGAGCTAAACTAGAACCAAGTTATTTTCTTTTTTCTTTTCTTGAGGTTATTTTCAGTTGAGAGTTCTCCAGTCTGCCTCACCATGAAGACAGCCAGGCCAGACAAATAGAGGGCTTGGTATGGGAATAGATGTTTGGAAGCAGGGAACAGGGCAGCTCTCTGCAGCTGTACTTAGTTTTTCTTGCAGGATTTGTCAGAACCTCTTGGTCTTCTAACTGCTACTCCTATGTCGGGTATTCTTGTAGCAATGCAAGATAAAGTATTTCAACTGCTGATTTTACATATTTGGGAAACAGATGCTTTTAATTATGGAAAAGTTCCTACAGATGGTGGGCACAGATAAATAACTGCTAGACAGATGTTAATAGTAGGCTTTTTCTGTCATTATAGAATCAGTTAATTGTTTTCTCTGTGATAGCAGATACATAATGTAGGTAGATCTTGCCTTTGTGTTCTTAAGATGAAACAGTATCTGTCTAATAATAAGTCTACTCTTTGTAATCATCTACTTACCAGTGTTGCTTCACCTCCTTGTTTTGCCAGCAGGGAAATTGGGAAATGGCAACTGTCCATTTGTGACAGAAAGAAGTCATACAACTTCTTTGAATAAACATTTATGGATAAACCTCACAGTATCCTTGATGAAGTACTGTACATACTTGCATTACTGGTTTAGAAGTTGGATGCTCTCTTGAACGTGATGCAATCCATCCTTTAAATGTTTTTCTCCTCTTTGTTATTTGGTTATTGCAGTTTCTTTCCCCTCTTGTGCTTGTTTCTTTATGATAAAGCTCTAAGTACCGAAAGCCTGATTTTCAGATGGACTTCCCTAGGGATTAGCTCTGTAATTGTGTCCACGTGCTGCTGGAGCAGAGGCAAGATCCTTCTGAAGGCTTGAGGAGTCTGAGAAAGACATGTAGGATAATAGAAAGAAGGAATTTCCCTTTCAAAACTCCCAACGAGGGAAGCTTGGAGCGAGGAAGCCAGGCCATGGGCAGGGATAGGTCTCCGGGAGCCGCGAAGCCTCAGGTCCTCGCCACCAGTTCAGCACCACGGAGAGCAGCCGACCACTGGCTGGCGTCTGCGGGGCGCTCGGTTCTTCCTACTTCGGCATTGCTGTAACAGGTTTGTGAAGTGAGGAGGCATAAGATATCGATTCTCCTAGCCAGTTGAGCTGAATAATCGGATACAATGCTTCTGGCTAGTATATTGGTTGAAATAATGCTTTTGTTCTCACGAGCTCGTAAGTTCTTTTAAGAAACTTTACTTTGAAAGAGTGGGAACCTGTGAAATCATAATTTGACTTCAAAGCATTGAGTAATACTTTCAGTAATAAAGACATAGAGAAGGTTGTCTTGTTGCCCTTTTTTCTTCAGCCTGAAAGTATAGGTAAAATAGGCCTATATGCAAGATCCAGCAGGTAAGTGGCTTTGGAGATATTGCATGTTTTAGGTTAACAGTTGATAAGAAAATGTGACTTAGTAAAACAAAACTCTTCTGTGCCAACTTTTTAAATCCTTACTTATACTAGCTTCTTTAAACACCATTTTCTTTGAATGTTTTTCTCTGTATATGTACAGAACAAATTTGCAAGCCAGATTTATTTGAAAGGTCATCTTATATCATTTTCCTTGTGTGTTTTTTTTTCTCTGTGTGGTCTACTTTAATATTTGCTGTAGGACTTTGAAGAGTTCAATCCTTTGGCCCTTTATTTCTTAAGCAAAAAACTGTAGTGCTTGTATCTTACTTGTATCTTACTGTGTCTGTGTCTTACTGAGTAGTTTTATTGTAAATTTATTAAAAATATATTGGGGGTGCTTTCAGCCTTGGATTGTCAGGGAGGTCTCCACTGAGACAGCAAGACTACTATGGCTAGCTGTCATCAATGCACTTGTGTTTTTTTAAGTACTTGTTTCTTGACCCTAGCGGTCCTTGTGGCAGATGTGCTGGTTTCTGTTTGATGTTCCCAGGTACCATTCTGTCCCCCAGAATATCCTATGAAACTTTTAACATCAAAAATCTGTTTACAAGACCTGCAAGTGGAGCATGAAAAAATGAAAATAAAGTCTTCGTTCTCTCGCAAGAATAGAGAAGTCACACAAAGCAATGCAAAACTCTTTTGGCAGGACAAGGAACTAAATAGTCCACATTGAGATGGAAATATGATGTTTAGCTGTAGAACAGTGATGCTTGAAGAAGACTTGCTGATAGAAATTGGCTCTGTGACTTTGAAGAAAAAAAAAAAATACTCGAAAAGGCGTTGTAAATACCTCCTGAAAACACATACCTGGTCCAGAATACTGTTATCAGTGAAATAGCTGATTCATGGGAAAAAAAAAAACAACAACAAAACCACCACAACAACAACAACAAAAACCCCACAGCACTTGTTGAGTTTAACTTTCTCTGAGATCTGACCTTTTATCTGTCTGCATCGTGAACAAATACAGTGCTGCATTCTACTCTTTCATTTTTCTACAATTGGCTGACAAGTGTTACCAGAGGATGATGATTTTGTTCTCTTTCATGCCTCAAAGCATGAAAAAAACACCATTGTTCTTTCTCGGTGCTCTCTTGTTGTCAGTGTTGTTCTTGAGTATGTTTTTGTACCTGGGAGGTTTGTGGAAATTTCTTCCACGTTTACAAGATAATTCACAGAGAAATGTGTAGGCTGGCATTACAGTTAACTGCAGATAAGTTCAGTTGCGTTTGTAGTCCGTAGTCAATTTTCTCTTTGGCATGTTTTAGCAAAAGAGATTTTGTTGTTTGTTTTTTTTTAGGCTGAGCAATTTTGACTATCAAGTGATATTAAAAAGAAAATTAAATATTCCTTGAGCTCTTTGCCTCAGGTTTGGATCTACTTTACTGAATAACATTTAAAATTTAAAACAGATACCATTTGCTATTATAATCCATAAAATTAGTGAAGGTGTTGAACATAAAATAATTTTATAGAAAAAAAGAATAGAATCAGATTCACTCAGGTTGGAAAAGACCTTAAAGATCATCGAGTCCAACCACAACCTAACCATACTACCCCAACTCTAACAACCCTCCGCTAAATCACGGCCCTGAGCACCACATCCAAACAGCGATTTTTAAACACATCCAGGGATGGTGACTCAACCACCTCCCTGGGGAGCCTATTCCAGTGCTTATCAACCCTTTCTGTAAAGAATTGTTTCCTGATATCCAACCTAAACTTACCCTGGCACAACTTGAGGCCATTTCCCCTCGTCCTGTCGCCAGTGAGAAGAGACCAACCCCTCTCTCGCTGTAAGCACCTTTCAGATATTGGAAGAGAGCAATAAGGTCTCCCCTCAGCCTCCTTTTCCCCAGACTAAACAGCCCCAGTTCCTTCAGTCACTGAAGAATGCCAGTGACGTCTTAAAAAAAAAAAAAAAAAAAAAAAAAAAAAGTCAAGAGAATTCCAGCATGGAAAATGACTTCAAAACTGCAACTGTGATTGTAGCCTGTACAAAATATATACAGTTGGTTTAAATTACCAAAGCCACTTCAATGCAGGAGCAAGCGAAAATACTGTCATTGCAGCTTCATTATCTGACAGAACATATTATGCCTCACAGGAGAGAAAATGGAGTTTGAGAAAGGAGGAAAAGAGTCTTGATCATTATCTCACTTCTATTCATTATATGTGTGAAGTAAATCACCGAATCAGAATCGTAGGGGTTGGAAGGGACCTCCAGAGATCATCGAGTCCAACCCCCCTGCCAAAGCAGGTTCCCTACACCAGGTCGCACAGGTGGGTGTCCAGGCGGGTCTTGAGTATCTCCAGAGAAGGAGACTCCACAACCTCCCTGGGCAGCCTGTTCCAGTGCTCCGTCACCTCACCGTAAAGAAGTTCTTGCGCACATTGGTGCGGAACTTCCTATGCTCCAGTTTCTGGCCGTTTCCCCTTGTCCTATCTCCACACACTGCTGAAAAGAGTCTGGCCTCGCCACTTTGCCCCCCACACCTTAGATATTTATAGACCTGGATCAGGTCCCCTCTCAGGCTTCTTTTCTCAAGGCTAAACAGACGCAGTTCACTCAGCCTTTCTTCATAGGGGAGATGCTCCAGGCCCTTCACCATCTTTGTGGCCCTCTGCTGGACTCTTTCCAAGAGATCCCTGTCTTTTTTGTACTGGGGAGCCCAGAACTGGACACAGTACTCAAGATGAGGTTTGGGGATCTCCTCTGTCTTAAGTATTGTGTAAAGATGCAAGAAAGCCTAATCTGAGACTGGCCAGTAAGTCTGTATAAATTTGTGTAGTCAATAGGTATGTGCTTTGACAGCAGGAAATCGCTTGTATTGCTTGACTATTGTAACTCTTTAAGCATCTAAATTAGTAAAAGAATAGTGTAAAGGCTGCTAGTGCTGTCTTGGATGATCTATAATTGCCACACCATTCAAAATACTGTCACACAGCAAAATTTCCATTTTGCTTCCCTACCCTAAGCAAAAGGATCATGTTTTATATGTGGACAAATCGTACAGTCACAAATTTGACAGTTTAAATTATGTAATGCACTATACTGTAGTAGCTTTTTAGCTGAAAAATGTATTCATCAGCCAGAAACATAGCAGACATTCCCGTCCATTTCTTTTTTTCTATAAAAGATTCTTACCAAGGCCATTGACACTTATTGAAAATGCCTTTCCAATGGATTTTTTTCATCTTACGCAACAGACTTGACAATATTTAGTGAGGCATGGTGTCTCTAAAAGAAATGACTAATGTGTCTTGAGTTCCCTCTCTTGACATTTTATTATCCTTAAAAAATATTCCTGCCAATGGGGCATATTCCGTGTAGTATTTTGTGGTTGTTTTATTGCGTATTTAGAGGGGGGAAAAGAAGCAGGGAAAGGAAATGTGACATTTCTCACAAAGAACTATACGACGCAGTGCAAATATGGTTTTCTTTGTCTAATTTATAATGCTGAGAGATTATAACTTCAGGGAAATAGAACTTAGATGTTGATTCCTTTGGGGAAAGTGCCGCATTTCCTTAATTATATCAATATTCCTGTTAAGTTTTAAGGGCTCTGATCTTGCATGGGGCTGTGGGTGCTGGTTGTGTGGCAGTCAGAACTGACTGTGAAGGAAATACTGGACTCTGGTGCAAGTCAAAATGTGTCTTGTTAGCAAGATATGGATCAGATTGAAAGGAACAAAAAGCTAATGTGAAATAAACTGCCTGCTTCTTGTCTTTGATGGGGCTTTGGTGGCTCATTGTAGCTGTCTTGCTTCCCTGCTACTGTCACAGTTTTCTTTATTGCAGTTCTTGCACTTACATGACCACTAGTGAGGAACTTGCAACTAAAAGAGGGCTTTCTGCTGTGTTTTTTATAAATGTGAGTATAAAGAAGGAGGAGGTCTCTTTTGTTCCTGGCTGGTGCAGATGAGGTGAGCTTTCTCTCTGAGGATTCTTTTAAAACAAACAAACCAACCCTTTCATCTGTTCAAATAGTAACCCCGCACCCTCATCCCACCCGGAAAAATAATTGCAGTCAGGAGGTTTTTGCTGCTTGTCTTTAATCTTGTAGACTTCTGGAAAGGTGCCTGCTGATTCTGTCTTATCTTTTCTTTCAGGACAAGTGCTCCCCTTTCATCTGTGTGCTCTTTTCTCTGCTCACATACAAGATCCAATAATGACAGAAGTGGTAAACACTGATGAAGCCCATAGCATAGCTGAGGGCAGTGCTAATTTCCCATTTGCTCTCTACCCATGTACAGCTTATGTTACAGGCAGTGAATGGCCTGATGGATCTTAAGTACTTTCCAGTCAATATCTGAAAATCTGTTGTTGGTTCCAAATTGTTTGAACAAAGTACTTTAAATGTGTGGCTTAAATTCTGTTGTACTGGAGGCTGGGCAGCATCATTATTGGCTCTGTATTTAGTTTAAGGAGGTGGCGATAGTAGGAGGAAAAAATATAGAAATAAAACAAGAAATCTGAGTCTGATATACTCTTTACTACCCTGGATGGGTCTGTAGAGGAGATGAATTGTCTGGCTGAGCTGTATCATTATAAGTAGCATTTTGGATGGACAGTAAGAAATAGCATGTGACAAATAGGTTGCAACGTGCTCCTGACCCTCAGCCTATTGTTTGCAAGACTGGAAGGTGTTTTCTTTTTTCTTGATATGTGACAAGTGATGACTGAACAGAACTACACTGAATAATGCAATCAGGATTTGGGCGAAGATTACATCTTCAGATTTTGGGACGTAGTGTACTAAGTGACTTGACTGCCTGGGAAAATATCAACAGAACAAAATGCTGATTTATCTTTGACTTAGGTTTTATTGACAGACAGATGTAAGATACGTCTTCAAGTGTCAGTTTGTTTAACCGCTTTTTGGCTGACCAGGCCCATGAGGGCATAGATTTTGCACTACTAATAAGTGCTTAGATCTAGTCACTTGTCCTCCAAATTGAAAAGGGCTTTGTGTGTGTTTAATGTATCTTTTTCTTCTCTTGACATGTTTTGGCTTTAGCTTTTTCTTATAAATAAGCTAATACATAGTCTACTTTTCTTTTGATTCTAGTTATTTCTTCCTTTTAGCATGCCTTGTATGATTTCTGCCTTGAGCCACCAAGCACCAGACTCTACAGAGAAATTTGCTTGTGATGACCTTTGCAATAGGTGGAGGGGAAAAGAGCAAGAAACTCTTTCCCTTTGGTGGTAGTTTGTAAAAGCTGGATTACATTTCTCTAACTCTTGAGATGCAGAGGCACGGTGCTTAGCTAAGCACACTTCCTGCTAGGGTACATGCATGGATGCAGGTTCCTTAGAAGTGTTACCTGTGCTCCTCTGTGCCTGGAAGGCTGTCTCAAGGGGTGTCTGAGTTGTTCTGGGATAAATGTTCCCTGCTCCTCCTACCAAGAAAATCATGCTAGAGATTTGCTGGGCACCAAGAAAATGAATAGTGAAGCTGTAAGACTAGTGAAGCTGTCATCTGATGGTGATGAAGAGTTAAACATGTTGTGACCGAATAGTCTACTATAGTAAGATCAAACTTTTGCAAATGAAGAAGTCTTTTTTGTCATTAATTTTGTAGATCACTGTAGATCTGATGATATTAAACTTGAATTGTGTTGATCACACTCTTACTGCTGCAAGCTAGGTCTCAGGCCTGGGGAGAGTTGAAGCAAAGAGAAATACCTAGTGGTGAAAACGGCTTAGGTTACTGTTACTTTAGTTGGAACTTAGAGTATGGAATTCTAGCACTGGAAACACCCAACAGCAAGAAGTACTTCAGATTGAAGTGACATGCTTTGTTTATTAGGGTATTTAGTCATATCTGTTTTAGGCCTCAATTGCTTGGATTCTCTTTTCAAACAGGACAACCACATCAAAAGAAGCAGCCCTACGGAGAATAAACTAAGTAAAATGAGGTCCCATGTTTAAGTTAGTGGTATTTCTGTGATTGTGGTTTTGTGTATTTAATTTCATGCAGGAACTCTGACTACTTATAAAAGCAGTAAGTGAACAGATGCTTCAGAAATACTCCAGGTCTCTATTGGAATCCCGCTTGTAGATGTAGAAGTATGCAAGTTCCTGCTTAAGTGATCAAAAAATGCTCTTTATTGAGTATGACTACCAGATGTCTCTTTTGAAATGCTTTATCTATCTCAATCTTCTTTCTTTTTTCTCTCAATCCCTGAAATTGGAAATTGCTGCATTAATTATTTTGTTTAGGATGGAGGTTGTTGCATCTGTATTTCAATAGGCAAATTTAAAGAACTGTAACTTGCAGTTGAGCTGCATTGAGGCCTGAATTTTATTCTGACAAGTTTTACTTAATTTGGATTATTTTTCTATAAAACTTTCAAATCTTTTCCAGTTGGTGGATTTTATCCTCTGTGATTTTCCTGGCTCTTTGAAGTTTTTATTTTACGAAAGTATTTCAGTTTTTATCAGAGTTAGTTATGTGGTAGTGAAGCCTTTCTTCTTTACTTGATGATAATGCCATGTGTTGGCTGTCAGTTGGCTGTCTGTTCGTGTTTCTGACTATTGACATTTTGTAAGCAGCAAGATAAGAAATGTTCTCATGTAAGAGCATTAAGTAGATTCTGAATAGTTTATTTAGGAGAGAGGTGTGTATTGATACACAAAGTTAAATGTCTGCTGCACCTTCCAGGCTATTAGGAAGATCTGTTTCTAAATTAGTAAATTGAGGTGCTGTTTGGGTACATCTAATAATTAGCTTATTTATACAATGAAGTTGTCAACTTAGACAGAACTAATAGTCTCATAGTCCCCAAGCTTACTTGAGTCCTATGTGTTTGCATTGCCTTCAGTAGGCATCATGTGAAACTCTCTGTATGTGTGGTAGATGCATACATTTTCAGTGTATCTAATGGTAAGCATATTTGTGTCCCTAACTTGACTTCTAAGATTGAGAAGGTAGGAAAAGCACCGTGAAAGCGCAGATTATTATCCAGCTGAAACATAATTCTTCACCTGTTGTGCTTTTGTTATCTATTTTAGAAGAGTGTTCTTCACTCACACAAAGCATCTTTGTTCATTTAAAATAAGATTTCTGTGTACAGGCAGAATGCAATGAGCCTAGAATTGATGGTAAACTTAGAAAAACATCTTTGGATGGGTGCTTGATGTAGGATGGCTTTCCATAGCTGTCTTTGGTCTGTATTTGCCTTAACCTCAACGCTGTTATGCAGTCGGCCGGTAGAGGGTAGTGTGCTCATGGAGACGTCGCATTGTCCCGGTCTGCTGTCACTGCTGCAGGTAACGCAAAGCCGCTGCTTGTCACAGAAGCTGGCCTGATTTTATGGTCTTTTGAAGCCATCCGATATCCCTGTAAATGCCAGACATGTATTGCTGTGATGTAGCTATGTGACAGTCTGAATCAACAAGGTGATGATCAGAACCAGAATTTCTCTCAAAAAGCATCTTTATGTAAATAGAAGTTGGTTATGGGTCTGGGTAATGACTCTAGTTATGGTACTGCTGTGACAAATGATATAAATATATAATAATAAATAAAACCCGAGTTTCGTATGACTAACCATATTTCTCTTACTCCTCTCTAGTGTTGGGCTTTGCCTTGGCGGCCTCCGGTTACCATGGGTATACCAGTCTTCATACTTGCTGGTCTCCTTGTGCATTTTGTCTTCTTGGCCTCTATTTTTGACATCTACTTCAGCTCCCCTCTGGTTCATGGTATGACTCCTCAGCAAACACCACTGCCACCTCCAGCAAAGCGCCTCGTACTCTTTGTTGCTGATGGTCTGCGGGCAGATTCTCTGTTTGAATTGAATAGCAGCAGTACTCCCCAAGCACCTTACCTGCGGTAAGTCCATCCAAAAATAATTTGGATCCAGAACGCTTAATTTCTGGAGGTAGTTATTTGCAATGCTGGAAAGAGTTCTCAGAGGAACAAGAGAAACAAGGGCAGCTGTGGTGTCTTGGTACTTCCTTCTGCCTTTGAAATGACAAATTTTTGCAGTTGGTCTTTTGCAGCATCGAGAACTTGTCCCCATCTCTAGGAGCAATGGTATGTAGCAGCTAGGAAAGAGGATATTCTTGCCATCAAGTGTCTTCAGTTTTTCAGTTTCAGTAATTCAGCATTATTGTACTTTCTGGTGATAATGCAAACCATACATTAGCTTGGGAAGTCTGCACTTCTACTGCCTTTATTTTACTTTGTCCTCTTTTAATATTTGTTCAAGTCAAAAATTGTCACTGGTGCTGAAAGGATGTGGGAGAGTGGAAGGGAAAAGCTGCCTTAGAAGAAAATATGCTGGTGGGTCACTGGAATCATAGAATCACAGAAGGGACCTTTCAGATCATCTAGTTCCAACCCCCCTGCTATAGGCAGGGACACATCCCACTAGACCAGGTTGCTCAAAGCCCCATCCAGCCTGGCCTTGAACACCTTCAGGAAGGGGGCATCTGCAACCTTGCTGGACAACCTGTTCCAGGGTCTCACCACCCTCACATTTAAGAATGTCTTCCTGATATCTAGTCTAAATCTACCCCCTTCCAGTTTTAAGCATTTTCCCTTGTCCTGTTTCTATATGCCCTTGTAAAAAGTCCCTCCTCATCTTTCCTGTAGGCCCCCTTTAGGTACTGGAAGGCCGCTATACAATCCCTCCGGAGTCTTCTCTTCTCCAGGCTGAAGAGTCCCCAGCTGTCTTAGCTTGTACCCCTAGGGGAGGTTCTCCAGCTCTCTCATAATCTTTGTGGCCCTCCTCTGGATCTGCTCCAACAGCTCAATGTCTTTCTTGTGTTGGGGGGCCCAGAACTGGACACAGTATTCCAAGAGGGGTCTCATGAGAGTGGAGGAGAGGAGCAGAATCACTATTATACCTGTAGAAATTGTTTCCCTTTATGTCCCTGGCTAAATTTAATTCTGTCTGGGTTTGAGCTTTCCTATCCCAGTCCCTGGCTGTTCAGACAACTTCTTTGTGATCCTTCCAGGTAACTTGTTCCTGCTTCCACTCCTTATAGACTTTTTTTTTGTGCCAAAGTAAGTCCAGGAGCATCTTGTTGATCCACAGAGGCTTCCTCGCATTCTTGCCTGCCTTCCGCTTTCATGGGATGCACTGCTGCAGTGCTTGGAGGAGATGGTCCTTGAATGCTGACTGGCTTTCTTGGGCCCCTCTTCCCTCCAGGGCTTTATCCCATGTCATCCTGCCAAGCAGTTCCCTGAAGAGGTCAAAGTCTGCTCTCCTGAACTCCCGAATAGCAAGCTTGCTTCGTACCCTCTTTTACACTCTAAGGATCTTGAACTCCACTGTTTTGTCGTCACTGTAGCTGAGGCTGTCTTTGAGCTTCATGTTACTCACCAGCTTCTCCTCGTTGGTGAGGACAAGGTCCAGTATAGCACCTTTTCTCTTGGGTTCCTATACCACTTGGAAGAGGAAGTTATCATGCATTCCAGGAACCTCTTTGATTCTAGTGCCCTGCTGTGTTTTCCTTCCAACAGATTTCGAAGTGGTTCAAGTCCCCCACGAGGACCATCTTTTATGAACATGAAGCTGCTCCTGTCTGTTTAGAGAAGGCCTCATCCAGTCAGTCTTTCTGGTTGGCGGCCTGTAGTAGACCCCCCACTACAATGTCTCCTTCCTCTACCTTCCCTTTAACCCTAACCCACAAGCTCTCTGTCAGCTCCTCATCCACCCCCAGGTGGAGCTCCACGAACTCCAACTGGTCACTGGTGTAGAGAGCAGCACCCCCTACCCTTCTCCCCTGCCTGTCTTTCCTAAAGAGTTTATACCCATCTATTCCTACATTCCAGTTGTGAGAGCCATCCCACCACGTCCCAGTGATGCCAGTGACATCATAGCCCTGTAGGCATGCACATGCTTGTAGCTCTTTTTGCTTGTTCCCCATGCTCCACGTGTAAGTGTACAAACAATGAAATGCCATCTGTGTATCTCTAGTTCTCTCTCACTTGTGTATTAAAAACAAGTTTGAGTGTGTACATGTGAGATAAATGTACAAAGTGAGAAAATGTCGCAGCATGCTGTGCACTGTAAAAGGTAAGGCAGTCCAGGGCACATAACCTCTATTTTTTTTGCACATTTGTTACTAAGTTCCAAGTGTTCATTCTCTTATTTGCTTTAGTTTGCAGCGTAACAGACAGATAATTTCTCATGGAGGTATTTTGTTAAGGAGGAAAGATCACCTCTAAATGAACAAGAACTACTCACGTAGCAGTATGCTATAAATAAAAGCAATGTTTTTTAGTAGGTATATAAAGTTAATAAAGATTCATTGTGTTTAGAGCAGATTGCTGTTTGATGTATGCTAAGTACCCAAGCTTTTCTTCTGCAAATATTCTTGAAAAATCTGTTATCCATCAGTGTTCAAGTAGCTGCAAGGGACAGCAGGTGGTGTGTTCTGAACTGCTGTGATGCTGCTGCTAAGGACTGCAAGAAAAAGGTTTTAATCCTTGTCAGTCATGTTTTGTATGTATTATTGTATCATATTCATCATTGTTATGGGTAGCTAATGTTTGTACTATCAAGGAAATTGTTGTTTTTTGAATTTCCTCTCAATGAGGGGCTTTGAAATAATTCAAAACGACTAAATGAATTTTGAGAAGGTAAATTACATTCTGGCTGTATTCTGCCTGCCTTGTGTTATTGTTAACTTCAGATTTGGTAATATAACCTCTCAGAAGCAAAGATAAAGGATTACTTTCTGACTTTAGCAAAATTGATTTGGGAAGTAATCCAAGGAATAGAAATCAAAGTCTAATTAAAACAATTTCCTACCTGTTGTGACAGCGAAGTGAGAGGAGAGCCAAAATTCTTTTATCTTTGTCTTAAGTCTTCTGCTAATGTAATACATCTTGATCAATCTCCAGTGAGAATAAATTAGAAACCACTTCAGCTGATACTAAAATCCTTTTTTCAAAATGGTACCCATTTTCAATGTGACCTGTCTAAAAACCTGGCTGAGATGATAGCTAGGAATAACATCAGAACACTGTATGACCTTTTTCATTTTTCACTGTAATATTTGAACTATTCCAAATAGTCTGTGAACTTTAAAGTAGGCTTGAGAATGTGAGATCCAATATGAGTTTAGAAAAAACAAAACTATGCATCCTGTGCACACATTGAAGCCTTAAATTTTAGCTTTTGGTTAGATTCTTATTTCATTAATGAGAAATATGTTTGAAATTTAGAAATTTAGTGCAAAGGTCTTGTAATTAACAGCTGTATAAAATCAAAGTGGTCTGTCTGTTAAAAATAAAAGTACAAAACATGAACTTGTTAGTCTGTATTGATGCTTAATAACACTAGCACATTTTGTGACTTATACCTTGAAGAACAAAAATAACTTTTCCCAGTGGTTTTGACTCTTAAAATTGCTTTGGGTTTGTTCAGAAGATTCTTTTTTTTCTTCTTTTTTATTTTTTCCCTGAACATTAATGTATGATTTGTCAGGGTGTATTTTGTGAATGTTTCTCTGCTTCCAGAAGATGGAGACAAGAAAGCAGCCTATGGTAATGCTCAAATGCTTGTTCTCTGACATGCTCCAGCTGTTTGTGTCTTCAGCAGACAAGAATAGTTTGAGGTTGTTTCTTATGCTAAGGCTTTGTCCTCTATTTTCTTTCCTTTTTATTGGTTGTAGTTATTGAGTGTACAAAATCCCTAGACAACTTCTGTATTTATATATGTATGTGTTGAGAATGTACTTTACTTCACATCACTGTATCTGCAAAAAGTCCAAGGTTTGCTTGTGTTTTCTGTGTTGCTCAAATGATTTGCACCTCGCATTTGCATTCGGTTTATATCTTTTTGTTGCTGGCTTCCAAGATTCAGCATGGATAAAGGAGACAGACATGGTGACAAGAACTAATTACAGCTGAGCATATTTAATGAGCAAAGGAAGATTTGGACTTTCAAGCTAAATGGAAAGAACAAAGAAAAGCAATGCCAGACAGCAACAATCTGGGCATTGAAGAGAGGGTTACAGACAGATTAGAACGCAGCAGAAAGAAACTGTACATTAATTCTGAATGCTGTAAAACATCAGATAGTTTCTTTGAAGTGCTGATGGTCCACACAATAGCAGTGTTGTCTGTGGAGTGTTATAACACAGAGCTATTTGCAAGTTAGTATTCAGCTTGTATTCCTGCACAGCAGGCTAAAGCAAAAATCTGTTTTTAATCTGGACTTTTTATATTTCCTGCCTAGCATCTACCTGTCACTCCTTTTGTCTGCAAATTGTTTTACTTGGAAGAAGTTACAAGCATTAACTGCCTTGTACCTTGTTTTCAGTGCTGTTCTGGAGAATAATGGCAGCTGGGGCATCTCTCACACCCGAGTCCCAACAGAATCCAGACCAGGGCATGTTGCGCTGATAGCTGGGTTTTATGAAGATGTCAGTGCAGTTGCTAAAGGTATGCCAGTCCCAAAGGTTTGAACACTTTCCTCCAAATTAAGTACTTTAGTGATGTGGAAAATTTCTTATTGGATGTTTTTTTCACTGTTGATAGTTATAAAAATACATTAAATACATTAATGTTTTGTAACACAGTAAAACTTAGCACCCTAATACTGAAAGCAGAAGAACCTTCTGGATTCATCTTACTGTTTCAAATTTTAATGTGAGATGTAGCAGATGATGATTAAATAGATGTTGCAAACAAGTAGAAACTGCAGTGTTTTAGATGAACTTTTATTAAGTGGAGTTAGCAGCAAAAAGTGAAAAACCTTGTCTGACAGCAGTTGCTGCTTGCTTGGAGGTTAATAATGTGATATAAACCTTCAGATTACTGACTTGCTTTCTTGGGTGCTTCAATGCGTTCTCCCAGGAACATCTGCAATATTGTGTGCCTCTTTTGGAAAAGGGGAAGTAAGAGGAATTATGCGATCTTGTCCAGGCTTCTAATCAAAAGATTCTTCCTTCTGACATCTGCTACAAATGTGGGATTGGTATGATCTGCTGTTAAGAGCATCTCCAAATTTGTTAACTGCTTTGTCACAGAAAGAAAATCTTGAACGTTTTTTGTGAAGGAGTGGGATGTGGCTACTGGTAATGTAATACGCACGTGTGTTACTGCGTAAAATGTTGAAAGCTGTAATCAAATAAAAGGGGATTTAGAATTCAGGAAAATTATTGCTTTGTAGATAGTAAACCAGCTGTGTTTTATGCTTGAATCCTTGCATAATGAGATTGCCTTAGGTTTTCAGCTTATTTCTTGATGAATGGGAGTCAACTGCAAATAACAGTAAAGAAGAGTAAAACTGAGACCCATAGGTGGAGTTTGTTTTGTACAAGGAAAACTCTAGGACTAAAAGATTGTATGGACTATTAGTCTTAGCTGTCAGTGAGATCTTTTGGCAATCCCGTTGAAATCCGTGTATGTTTTTTTTAACAGGATGGAAGGAGAATCCAGTGGAATTTGACTCAGTTTTCAATGAAAGCAAATACACGTGGAGCTGGGGAAGCCCAGATATTTTGCCAATGTTTGCAAAAGGTAGGGTTTAAATTTCATGAACTTTCTTCGCAGTTATCAGATAATAAAATAGACATGCTTGCAGTTCTCAAGTTAGAGAAGAAGTTGAATTACATATTTCCAGTTTATTTTGTATTTCTGCTCTAACGTGTGAATTCAAGACCAGGTGGAGAAAAAGCAAACTTTTAAAGAAGATATCCTTATTCACTCATCATTTAAATAGATTTTACTTAATACTGTCTGCACACTGAAGGAAAAACACCCATATTTAAAAAAGACTTCATGGTTTTTCTTTGGTATAAAGTTCTTACTTGCAGGTCTACAGCTGAGGCTTTTCTTTCTCTTGCATGCAGCGCCCAGTGATTCAGGTGGTAAAACTGGAGCCATATTTTATGAGTGTCTGTGCTGGAGAAGTGGCTTATTGCAGGCTTCAATTCCAGAACAGTAATGGATAAAGGGAAGAACTATAGGCAAGTAGGAGCTGCATGGTATTATTCCTGAAACTGGAGATCTTTTTAGTGTGCAGTATGTTAAAAGTCCTATCAGCCCAATGGGCTTGGTCTCTGGACATACAAAGTGCTGAGCAATATTTCAACAGTTAAAAAGGTCTCCGGATTTAATTTCATTCTTCTCTTGGAAGAATGAGGAAAAGCTAGCAGTATATGCTGCTGTTTTGTTTAAATGTTGACATAAATTAGAAAAATATGATTGGGAGGATAGCAGTGGAATCTAATACTGGTTTAGAAAAAGCATCTGTCATATTTCTCATAATAATTATTGAACTTTTTCTGAACTCAGTCTCTCTCCATTCTCTATGTATCTCTTTTGCCACACACACCTCTTTTTACTGTTCCTGGGTTGATCTATATAAATTTAAGTTTATGATAAACTACTAGGAAATATTTTTACAACTTATGCTTTCCCATGACCTCAGATTACAGCTTTTATTTAGAAATATTGTGATGGTGGCTGGGGAGCGAGGAAAGATTGTACGCTGTCCTTGCACAGATTATTTATATTTCTACAGATGTCTTGGGAAAATATTTGAGGAATTCTAGAATTTCTCAAAGCCCTGTCCTTTTGAGGGTTTTCTTTGATAAGCAGGGAACTGGAAGCAGCTTTGATGTTTTCTGCAGTGATGTTCAAGGGTAATGCCATACAGTTGCCTTATGGCTCAGTATGGCTTCTCTGTGGCACCAGTGGAATTTTTTGATTCCTCCAAAGGTGAACTGTCTAAGGCCTATGACCACACTGCTTGAAGAAGGTTTAGTGCAGCACTATTTGAGAAGTAGATGCTGTTTACAAATCAGTTTGTCACGATAGAAAGCTGGTTTAATTTTTAGTGGAAAAAGTTACTTTTCCTCTTCTTCCTTCTCTCCAATATGAACTTCATCTGTAAGCAGTCTATTTTTGATCATGTATAAATAAAAGATATTCACTGTTTCTTTATAATGAGTTTCTGAAAAAGAGAGAGAGGTTGGCTTTTGTAACGCAGAAATGAATGGAATCAAATCACAGAATCACAGAATTGTAGGGGTTGGAAGGGACCTCCAGAGATCATCGAGTCCAACCCCCCTGCCAAAGCAGGTTCCCTACACCAGGTCGCACAGGTGTGCGTCCAGGCGGGTCTTGAATATCTCCAGAGAAGGAGACTCCACAACCTCCCTGGGCAGCCTGTTCCAGTGCTTCGTCACCCTCACCGTAAAGAAGTTCTTGCACACATTGTTGCGGAACATCCTATGCTAGATTTCACTTTTTATAAAGTTAAAAAGATGGGTGAAGCATGGCTTAAATTCTGTCCCTCTTTCCATGCTGGAAATTAGTAGATGTTATGAATTTTTGTGTTGGTTTTGTTATGTCAAAATGTTCAGAATTCTATTAACTGTTACACCATTTTCATTGCATGATGAATAAGGAATACATGACACAACCTGAGTTTTGTCGTGGAGTGAAAAATCCCATTTCCTGTCATTATGTGTCTTTGAGTCCTTTCCCTGTCATAAAATAAATATTTCAATCAAATGGTTGTAGATTCTATAGAGAAGGTAAATGAAATGCTCATGGATCTCTCAGTGCAAAACACTTACATTCACATCTGAATTTGCGGAAGACTGTCTGATTAGAGCTATTCTGAGAAAATGACTGAAATATCTTTGGAACTGGTGTGCAATTTATTTAATCCAAAGTAGTATTAGAAGGTGTTAGTTTCCAATATTTCCAAACTATGCCAATTCAGTGTTTTAATTTTAATCTTTTTTTTCTAAGATATTTTTAGATTGAGCTTGACATTACATGAAAATAACATACTTTTACAATGTCTA
This sequence comes from Pavo muticus, assembly GCA_016647715.1. Taxonomy (NCBI): domain Eukaryota; kingdom Metazoa; phylum Chordata; class Aves; order Galliformes; family Phasianidae; genus Pavo; species Pavo muticus. Next base: position 681,770 of record JACDJE010000201.1, on the reverse strand, counting down.
TTTACAAAATGCCCTTTAAAACTGAGTTTTTCTTCTAAACTTGCCAAACCTGGAGATCTGATCTGCAGCGTGCCAGGTCCGTACTGTTTTGTCATGGGTTTGGGCAGCCGAGGTTCCATTGCTCAGCCCAAAGCAGAGGAGCTGAGGGAGGCCTCATGGCGGCTGCAGCTCCTCACAGGGAGCGGAGGGGCAGCGCTGAGCTCTGCTCTCTGTGACAGCGACAGAGCCCGAGGGAATGGCATGGGACTGTGTCAGGGGAGGGGCAGCTGGGGGTTAGGGAAAGGTTCTGCACCAGAGGGCTGTGAGTTTGGAACAGGCTGCCCAGCGCAGTAGGCATGGCCACAAGTACTAGAGTTCAAGGAGCATTTGGACAGCGCTCTCAGACATAGGGTTTGGATTTTGGGCGGTGCTGCGTGGAGCCATGGATTTCATGATCCTTGAGTACATTTAAGCTTGGGATACGTTATGATTTTAAGGGTTCTTTTTCTCTCTTGGAAACTGGGAACAGGACTAGGGTTGTTGGTTTTTCAGCCCTGAGAATGGTACCATAGAGACCAGGAGGGCAATCAGGACAAGGCTTCATTGGGGTTATTCTGGAGAGTTTGTGCTGCCTCAGTATTTACGTTTGGATTGAAACTGACCTGTCAGTCTCCTCTTCTTGGTGTGCTGTAGGAACAGTGGGATAGAAGAAAGCCACATTTCTCACACTGCTCATCTGACTTTGGTGGCAGTTCTCTAATGCCTGTGTGCTGTTGGCTCAGTATCTTACTGTCTTTGCAACTTTAATGGTTTTTTTTTTGCCTCTTTTGTGCATATAAAATTTGCCAACAGAAGTCTCCTACTAGCATGGATTCTGGTGACTCATGACAGACTTGTCAGACACAAAAACTGTCTTGCTGGTGGAATAATAGCTTTGATTTCCAAAGGATGTAATTTTATTGCAGGAGGAGAATTTTATTCCTAACTGTAATATTTGAATCTTGATATTAAGGGCTGAAATGCCAGGCAGAATTCTGCAGTAAGAACAGCTGATAATCTGGTATGGGAGTTTCTCGCACTTCCAGTGGCTTCCATTAGTGTAATGGCACTTCCAAACAGTTGAGCTCTGTACTTCTAAAGAATGTTTTCGTCCTTGGTTGCTATCTATTTCTCTATCCCATCTTTTCTTCCTTCTCTGGTGGCCCTTGGTATCAGACATATTGTTGCCTACTACTTCTTAAAATACAGAAATATTATGAAATATATTACCTAGTAGGTTGTTTCCTTATTTCCTGAAATTGTTTTATAAAACTTGCTAGGCACGCCAGATCTTTCCTGGCATGGCCACTGTGTTTCTCTTTAGCAATGCAAGGTTGGTAGTTTTTTTTGCTTTGTTTGTTTTTCTGTGGCAAAAATGGAAATGGATAAGTAGTTGATGTGTTCTTTTACCCGTTCTGCAAATGGCATGCTTTGGTGTTGTGCTTCGCAAAAACACATCTTCACATGTCCTGTAGTGCTGTGGAAGAACAGTACAGAACTCTGTCCTCCTTAAACATTAGTCATTCTTATAGTGATTGCCAGAGCTTATTTCTTCTTTTGAAGTCCTTTAATCCACCAAATTGAACTCCATAATTCATTTTTAAATGCCTTGGAGTATTTTTTAATTTTTTTTTTCAGATTGAGAACTGCAATGCGTGTTCTAGTTTATAAGCACTAGAAACATCTCCTGAGGGGCAGCCAGGGGGAACTGCACCAGAAGATCTGTGCTGGCTTTCATCTTTCTGGTCTGAAGTACCTGCATCAGTTGTGTGGGTTTGGATGTAATCTTATTTAAACAGCTCCCTTATACTGGGATGTTAGTCTATTCACAGGCCTGGAAGCTTAAAAAATGGCACTATATAATTGTAACATCCAGAAAATCAGCTACAAGCTTGCTGGCCTTCAACTGATAGAAGAACATTTTCCCTTTGGGAGTTTATGTAGTAAAAGTAGAAATAGCATCCCCAAGCTGTAACAGCTCAGCCACTGACAGAAAGATTTCATTAAACTGCACCTAGTTTCAGATCTTTTCAGGACTTCAGAAGCTAACTTTCTTCTAGGTCTTCATCATCTTTTTTCCACCTCTTTCTCTGCTTTGCTTTTTGGAAGTCCAGATGCTGTGTTCTCGCATCAGTGGGCATCGTGCTGTACTTCATGCCGGAACATAGTCCTGTACTTTTCCCTTTCAGATTTTGAATCCATATTTTAAAGATGCAGACTTTGAATACTTTCTTTTTGAAGGTGTATGTTGAAGTTGTCCACTTTGTTCTCAAAACTAGATTGTCTTCAAGAATTAATAGACAGTACAGTTGCATTCCTCCTATTGCCTGCCCTGTATATAATGTATTATAATCTCCTCTGCAAAAGGCCCAGGCATTTTGCTGTTGTCTGGTATGATTCAGTTTAACAACCAAAAGCTAAGTACGACTTCTTAAACAAGAAACAGGGAAGAAAAAAAAAGCACAGAGCATGTGTGTTGAAATGGGGCTCTAGACATGTTGCTTCCTGTGAGAAGTTTCTTAGTGAAATTCCTTGTTTCAAAACTAATTTGTTTTACTTACTTTAACTGGAATTTGTTCAATTCCCATTTGCTTTTCCATGCTTTTTCTCACCTGAGTATACTAGATAACATTGTTCCTCACCCCCTCAGTGATGCTGATAAGCTAATAGTTAAAATGATATCCAGGCTTAAAAATATAAATATAGGAGTAATTTAAGGAGAGATCCTTTGAATTCTCTCAGGGTTGTCATTCTTGATGGATTTCTGCTCCCATGCATCACTGTTCCTGTATTTTTGACTGACAAAAGGAAGAAAACTTTTCTTTCTGTTGTCTTCTATTCGATCTGTATTGTTTTTGCAGGTGCTACTGGAGATCATGTTTATACATTTTGTTACACAGCAGAAAGTGAAGACTTTGGAGCACAAGATGCAGCCAAACTTGACACTTGGGTTTTTGATCATGTTAAGGTGAGCAAAGAATCTTTTTATACTTTACCTGTGTATAAAAAGCACAACTGGATGACTTTATCATAAATAATGTCAATTTTACCCTAGATCTAGAAATTGGAAATTTTTTGAAGACATCATTTGAAGCAGTAACTATTAAAAAGAAAAAGCTTGAATTAATTATTATGAGCAGTAACAGATTATAGTATGTCATTCAATGCAAATTACACTGACAATAAGCATTCCTTTAAGAAAAGCCAGGAAAATTTTTAAACATAAATTTGCATGTTATCTGAAACCCATCTTTTTAGGGAACTACAAGCCATTTAAAATCTTGTGTTTTAGTTAATTTCGTAATAGGTGTTATAGGATAAACGAGTCTTCACTAGGAAATCAAATGGACATTATTATTGAGTTATGTCACGATTCTGTCTATCCATTATGACTATAGTGTTGCTTGTTCTGATGCATGTAGTTGAGTTCTGATTATTTGTTGAGGCTCCTGGTATGCTGTGACTACCAAAGGAGGCACAGTTATTTTTATGGAAAAGGCAAATTAGGCCCTAAAGCAGGATAACTCATTCAGGTGGTGCTCTGCTCAGCTTGGCAGACATCTACAATACTATCATTGTTTGCATTAACATCCAACGCACATCTGTATCTGTGTTACTGTATTGCAGTATCTGTCAATTCCTGTATTCGTGTTATGCTGTGCTGCTTCACCGGTCCTGGATTAGGAAATACTGATAGTGGCTATTTGTGTATAAATAGTTATATAAATGGAGTAATTAGGGGAGGACTTTCAGCTTTCTGAATCTCATAATAATGTTAAATGTGTTTTAATAAACTTCTTCCATAAGATGTTTGGGCTATATACATTTGCTAACTAGTGTAAATCAAACCAAAACTGAAACCATATAAAACAATATATAAACCAGATCAACATCTATCTGCGTTAAGAAACCAAGGCGAGGTCTACTTTAAACTATGATGTGAGGTGGAAAACTTCATTGTAGTTCAGTAGTTTTCAAAGAAAGTGATTTCCTGAGTTTGCAAGCAGAAACATGATTTGTTTTGTTTTTTTGTTGTTTTTTTTCCTAACCACCATCCTTTCTGAATTTGCACTTGTCTCAGGTTGTGTAATGTGTATGAGTAATAAAAGTCAAATTAGTCTGTCAGTTACTATCAAACTGTTGTCTTAAAGTTACACCCTGCTGTCATTTGGAGTTGCACAGGTTTATGTGGGTGGCGCTTCAAAACACCTAATGGCATTTCAAACAATAATGTCATTACTGATGACTTTCCTTGGAACTAGCACCAGTCATTATTTTCAAGACTTACTTTGCCTAACTAAATTTCGTGCTATGAATGGATAGGACTTGATTGACTATTGTAAAGTGCTCATTCCATTAATCATCTCCTCAGTTACACATCAGTGATTATTTCAGAAGCGTGAAACTTGAGGCTACTTGAAACCAACGTCACTGCTGTTATAACTCCAGCAGCTGTCTTAGCTACACTGGTGAGAATATATAGGTAACAACAATAATTTTCTGAAATCTGATGTCTGCTTTTTCTACATTTTTTCCTCACTTTAATTTTTTCTCAAATACTTAATGGCATATCATTTGACTTTGTCTTGCGTTTCAGGTCCCTGCATTTCTGTCTTGTGCTCTAGGAATTAGAATGAAAAGGTGTTCTCCCTCTTTGTTATGTAGTCAGCATGTCCCAGATGTCATGAGAACCTTCTGTGGCTTCCTCTGCCCCTCAAAAAGATGGAGATAAAATGGAGAATGGTTTGGGCTGCTAACTCTGGCTTCCTGCAATTGATTTTCTCTTCAGAAGTGCTAAGTAGCAGTAACTCACTTGGTCAGGAGATGTGTAAACTCTAGTCTTTACGTCTACAGATTTTAAGAAGATTGCTTAAATCAAGAATGCAGGAAAAAATGTATAATTCTTTGTAGTTCCTATCACGTCTGTTCATTAGGGTCCGAGAAAACTGAGCATAGACTAGACGATGTGCATTTTTAATCTGCAACTGGATTAAAACTTTGTGAAATTTTAATGTGTGGTGTAGTAGCTTGTGGGTGGTCCAGAGCCACATAGGGATGGGGCTGTTGGTGGTCTTTTTTTTTCTTTTTTCTTTTTTTCCCCAGAAATATTCAATATAATTAAGTGCCTAAGTGGAATTTGGCAGGATGTGATCCATCAATTAGTTGGGTCAGTTAATAACCTCTGTGTGGATCATACTTTGACTATATGCTGAAAAGAAATTAGGGAGCAAATACTGTAAGACTCAGTTAACAGTAAAAGAAAAAAAAAAGTTCTTTTTTATTCAGTTCTGATTTTTAAAAATACTGGTTAAAACAGTTTTATATACTCATATGAACTCAATATAACTCATATACTTAGGACAAAATGAGTAAAATATTCCAGGTGAGATGAGTCTCAGTAGTGTTCTAACCACAATTTATTAAGACCACAAAGTAGAAAACACTTTTAAAATATTGAGTTGTCTTCTGGTTTAAATGGACATATAGATAGCATTCTTTTTTTTTTCCTTTTTTCTTTTTTTCCTAATGACTGTTGTACTTCTCTGACTCCTTTCTGCTGGAAGCAGGCCAGGCCAAGTCTTCAGACTGTATATGCTGGGGACATATATAAGCAGGGGGTTGGAGTCAGAACTGGATCATGTTGAACTTTGAGGTTCTGCAGACAGTGCCATGACCTGGCGTGGATTTGAGTACAAATAGCTTTGCTCTAAATAGCAGTACATTGGTTGAATGATTTATTTCTGTAGTGCTCTTGCATAAGCATATTCAACTGATACAAAACCAGCATACGTATTTTTATTCTGCCTTTACACATTCAGTTTTTGTCTAAAAATGGGCATAACCATTCAAACTCTCGCACTGATCTGAGCACAGATCAGTGTACACAACTTTCGTCATTCAACTTAATTAAGATGTCCTGGATTTATGAGTGAAGAAGCTTTGTGCAAGGAAAAAGTTTTAGTCTTTCTTTTTGTGCATCCATGCTGTCAGCAACAGTTTATCAGCTCTATGAATAGATTGTGCTTCCAAGGAGGGCTCAATCTGGGGGAACAAGGTGTCCCCAGCAAATTGGTAGACATCAATTGAGTCTGTCTTTTGTTCAGGCATCAGTAAATTGGGATTTGCTAGACCTTCTAGGTAGTAGTCTTCTTTTTATTTTCTCCTCTCCAGGAATGGATATGATACTGAGATTTCATCTGATACTAATATTATGGATGTTATAACCAAATTTTTCTTGTAATATTTTAATTAATACTTGCATTACAAGCAACTTTTCAGTTTATTGAGAATGTTTTAATGGGAAATTTATTACTAGTCTCACTAAATTGCATATCAGTTGTAGCCAGGCTATTTGCCATAAAAGTAGAAAGTTGGTTGGATTTGGGAAATGGAAGTATCTACTCCATGTAAAGTTTTTCATAAGTGTAACTCAAAGTCATTGGAAAAATGAAGTTAAAAGAGAGTTCTAGTGGTAGCTCCCTGCATGAAGGAGGTCCAGTTAGAGTAGGATTCTCAGGCCTTCCTAATCACATTTGGGTACCTGTTTCAAGGTCTGACTACACTCATGGTTTCAAAACCAATAAAAAATAAGTCTCCTTATCTTATTTGAATTTCCCATATTTTGTTTCAAATTGTCTTTTCTCTTCTTGTCTATCATCAAACCCTTCTAAGACTCTGGCTCCATATTCTCTTCAGCTTCCTAGTAGGTAGTTGTAGACAGCTCAGAGATCTCTCCTTAGACAGTTTTTTTTTTAATCTTTATAGTTTATTCCCACCCCCAAAACATCTTGAGGACACTTAAAGATAGTATCACTGAACAGAGCAAATAAAAGTGAAGTAAAAAAAAAGTCAGAGGGACAGAAATATGTAATTAATGCATGTTAATTAATATATATTAATATGTATTAATGTTAGCTTGGCAATTAGTTGCCATAGGTTTTGAGTTTTGTGATTGAATACCAAAAAAAAAAAGGAAGCGTTTTAGCAGGCAGTGAGGGCACACGTGCTGGGCACACAGCTTGGCAACCGCTAGTGCAAGATTAAGTGTTTTTGTTCCAGCTGTTCGATGTCCTGCTTATCAACTTGTCACCTTTAGCAGCCTAGGATAACTCTTTGCAGTGAACTTCTGATTTACTTTTTTTCAGTATGCAATTTGAAAAAGCTTCCACGGGAAAAAGTTTGCTCTTTGCTCTGAGAAAAGATTCTGCATCTCAAGTTACGCTTTCATTCCTCTTGTTATCTTATTCGTAATTAGCCTGAGGTCAGGCAAACTGTTTTGGTTGCTGTTGCTGTGTGTTAAAAGGTGGCTGATGCTAGAGAGTGGGGTATTTTTGGAGTAATGTGGGAACCTCTCTGCTGAGATAGTGAAACCTTAGGCCTTGCTTTCCTCGTGAAAATTTCTTTTGCTTGCTTGGGTTTGATATTCTAATATTTATCCATATTTCTAGATGTAATTTCAGGAATTTCCTGTATCTGTCCTGATACGTTATTTAAATAAAAATAACAAAACAGAATTATACTGTCTCCTGTAAATTATTGGTGTGCACTTGGAGACTTCTTTAGTTTGCGATCAAGTATGTGCAGGAAGTCAGATCCATGTGGGAAGTGGAAACATCCATAAAAATAATGACATTGGTTTTAAACCAATGCAATCAGATATTTTTTCCTTGCGTCTTTATTCAGAACATCTCTATATTTAAAACAACAACATAAACAAATCTTATGTAAGATTTTTTTTTTCTGAGATGTGCTGAAGTTGGCAGCATGCAAATATGAATCTGAGACTTCTGTATATTCAGGGATAAAGGGTGAAATTGAGTAATATCGTGGTATCCTGACACACCTTACTATGGGACTCTTGCTGCCAGTTTGGTTATGCGCTTGCTACAATGATTTTAGTTTACACAAGGTGTGAGCTTTAGTTTTTAGCAGCTCCACCATGGTCATGCAGGTATACTGTAGGTTGCTTTTTCCTTTGGTAGCAGAAATGGGTCATTCTGCCAAGCTCCTGTGTGAAATTCAAAAATACTTTTCTCTGTGTTACTGTTACTTTGAACTAAAACCTTAACCCAACTTTGTTTCCTTGGGCACTTCAGTGACTAGGGAGATCATGTTGAAATAGCTGTCTGCCTGCATTTTGCATTGCTGTAATGTGGCCTGTCTAACACTGAATAGCCATGTCAAGACTCATTCAATCTCAGGAGAAGATCCCAACCCCCCGGCATCTGCCTCGGGGATACTTAAGTAGGACATGTGCAAGGCAGATGCATGTTCTGTAGTTCTTGTATTTCCAAAGCATGTCTTGTTTTGTTTTGTTTCAGTTTGATTTCTGCAAATGGGTTGTGGCTTGGTATCTTAGTCCTGCAGAACCTGCTTCTAAAGCAAGAGTACTGAGAACTTTGCTTCCAGCTTGAAGTCAATAGGTATATAAAGCTGTATGTGGAGCTCAGGAATGGTGCATAGTTGTGTTTACGTAAGAGGCAAAGAAGGGATGCTGCACAGTTATCTGGTATTTCTACCTAATGAGAATAGAAGAGAAAAAAAAAGCAAAACACCTCAAAAGCGTTTCCCGTCTTTGGTAAATTGAAACTTTGGACTGATTATATTGATAGTGGCTGTCCTCCAATAAGTAAATCAGGAAGCAGTCTTTCTTTCACAACTACCAGTATTATGACACAAAACCAGTTGTGTTTTAGTTTTAATAAGCAGCCTGTCATCTTTTTCCATTGTACTCAGATTGATATCTTATTGGCTTATTCCATACAGAGCTTCTTTAATTCTTCCAGAAGTAATCAAACTTTGTTCTCTGCACTCAATGAAGAAAAAGTGGTTCTATTCTTGCATTTGCTCGGCATAGATACAAACGGACATGCTCATCGGCCATACTCAAAGTAAGTGGAGAGGTTAAGTTTATTGTTCTTATTAGTGCTGGGTGCATATAGTAAATCTTTTTTTTTCTTAACCTTGCTTTTTATCAAAAAAGACTTGCAGTCTTGAGGGTCTCTTCTGTAGGCCACATATGGAACCATGATTACTTTTGGGCGGGTTGTTGTTTTAAGGTCTTCTCTACAGAAGTGGTTGATTATTTTGCCATATATCTTATGCCAGGTTATAATTCTCAAATCTGATTTTTTAGCTGGTTCTCTAATTCACACTTAATACATGATGTAGAGGATATGTAAGGACTTGAATTTTCACATGTAAAATTTAAATAGTTATTGGGTTTCACATAGCTGAAAGACTAAGATTTACAGAAAGATTTATAGAAAACTAAGTTCAGAAAAACTGATACCAGAATTTGTCAGTCGTGGTTTAGTTTTTGCAAGGCATTTGAATAAAAAGTTTAGATTATTAAGAGTACTTATCAGTGATTCGCCTTGAAGTGAGGTATTTGAGAACTTTTGCTTTTACTTCTTCACATGCTTTGAATGTAGCATTTTGTACCTTTATTTTCTCTTAGGATCATAGAATCACTCAGGTTGGAAAAGACCTTAAAGATCATCGAGTCCAACCACAACCTAACCATACTACCCTAACTCTAACAACCCTCCGCTAAATCATGGCCCTGAGCACCACATCCAAATGGTTTTTAAACACATCCATGGATGGTGACTCAACCACCTCCCTGGGGAGCCTGTTCCAGTGCTTAACAACCCTTTCTGTAAAGAAGTGTTTCCTGATATCCAACCTAAACTTACCTTGGTGCAACTTAAGGCCTCGTTCCTTGCACGCTTCTAAAATCCTTGTTCTGATTTCCTGCATCATTCCTAAGCTTATACTTGCTGCATTCCTCATGCTCTTTTTTGTTGCGATGTTAAAAGGTAAAGTTTTCAAATTGACTTTTGCAGCAGCAATAAATAGAAAACTGGTTGGCCAGAAGTTAATCCTTGTCACTGTCTCTAAAAAGAAAACATGAGTTTCTTGGTTTACCCTGTCTCAAACTCAGGGATCTGTGGTAGTCTATGAACAATCTCAGGTTGGTTCTTGCGTTGTGAAATTTTCAAAAGTTACTTTAAACTAGTAACTAAACTTGCAATTTAAGGTGTTTGATTTTTCCAGAATTCCTTATTGTTTGCATCGTCCTTAACTTAGAATCACAGAATGGTTTGAGTTCGGAGGGACCTGTATGGATCATCCAGTTCTAGCACCTCTAACATGGGCAGGGCCACAGGGCCACCTCCCACCAGATCAAATTGCTCAAAGCCCTGTTCAACCTGGCCTTGAATACTTTCCAGAGATGGGGCATCCACAGCTTTTCTGGGCAGTCTGTGCCAGTGCCTCACCGCCCTCATTGTGAAGAATCTCTTCTTTATGTCTAATCTAAAGCTACGGTTTTTTCAGTTTAAAACTGTTGCTCCTTATCTTGTCACTACGCTCCCTCATAAATTTGCTTAATTGCTCTGGGTAATAAATTGTCTACAGTCAAGAACAGGTCAGATATGTAATAAAGATAAAAGTCCATTGAGACCGTAGTTCCAGGGACTTTCAAATAGCAGCATACGGTATTTCACATTAGACTTAGAGGAGGAAAGATTTTACATCTAGGATGCCTTTTATTAGCTTGAGGTTCTGAGAGGAGTGAAGTATAAAAGCAAAGGACTGAACATAATTTGTATAACTTACTTTATAACAAATGCAAAAGCCACCTGGAATCTAATAACATTTTCTTTTCTTGTTTTTCTTCAGGGAATACAAGGAGAATATTAGAAAAGTTGATGAGGGTGTAAAAGAAATTGTTTCAGTGCTCGAAAGCTTCTATGGAAATGATGGAAAAACTGCATATATCTTAACTTCTGACCATGGAATGACAGATTGGGGTGAGCATTTTTAAATTTTGATAGCCTGCTGAGTTTATGGTGTCTAGCTGGGTTATGTGTGAACACTCCAGACACCCAAAAGTGCTAGAACATGCGTTATCATGCAGCATGTGAATATGAATTGAACACTCCGCACATTTGAACAAGCGTAGACACACCATATGTGTGAACGTGTATTGGCATGAAATGGGGGAGCACAGGTGGGTGTGTGTGAACACACATGGACATACCATTCCTTCTGCTTATTGTTGATATCAAGTGACAGAACTCCTTGGAGACTAGGATTGTATGAAAAATGAAGAATAAGCAGTAGGCCATATAGCTTCGTATTTTGACTGAGGTTTGTGAGGAGTATTATAAATTCCAAGAATTTTAAAATTAGAGACTTTCATTATTATTTAAGCTTTTTATCTTCTATATATCATTTATTGATGGTTCTTTATACATACAGTTGTATCTTGAAGCCTGTTGTACACCCAGTATTAATTGCAACATCACAAGATCTTGTTCAAGCATAGGTGGAAAAGAAATAGTTACCACTTCGTGCTCTGAAGCGCCTGGAAAAGATGGTGAATCTGGGAGCTGGTGACAAACTTCTCTAGAGTTGTCTTTCCTCCCATTTAAGCTTTTAGGCACACCAGAAAGGAGGGGCTGCTGTGGGCTCCCTTTAGAGGAGGCTGGTGCTGGAGAACAGGAGGAGCAGCTGCACGTACAGGAGTGAGGCAAGCAGCTCAGCCAGGCTGTTAGCTTCCGAGGGCACGACCATGCTGCTGAATGACTTGAGGCCATTCTAGTGTAACTATACATAGAGCGGATGAGGAGAGTTTCCTGTAGTTAACTCCTTTAAACAAATCTTTTTCCTTATTTTTTTCTCCAAGAATTTTAAGAATGTTCCTGTCCTTGTGTGCTACCAACTAAAATAAGTCTACATTCCTATGCTGTGTGTGTTTGTAGCTATTAACTGGGATGCTTTTGAATCAAGGGATGCTTAAGATGTGGTAAAATTCAGCATCTTATTGTGTGTGAAATCCTAAACTTTTCTGATGGATGGCATGTAGTCTTTTTCTGTTTTCAGAGATGACAAAACTATTTATGTGTATTCAAAATCAGCCTAATTATCATCTGCAAAATAGTTTGTTTTGATTGTTATTTGCTGTTGAGCTGGCTATCACTTGCAGTAATATCTAAATTCTGATGCAGTTTTTTTCAAGTAGTCATTTTTTAATATACATGTGTACTTCTGTAAATGCCTGTGTGTGTGTGTATGTGTGTGTGTATATATATATATAAAAAATGATATATATGATCAAGAGGACCTCAGGAGGTCCAACCACTTACTCAAAGGAGGGCCAGCTTTGGGATCAGGCAGGGCTGCTTGAAAACCTCAAAGTATTGAGCCTATACAACCCCTTTGGGCAACCTTCTCCATTTCTTCCCTGCCCTCATGGAGGGGGGAAGTACTTCCATCACGTGCAGTCTGACCCTCTGTTTTAACACATGCTTTTTGTCTCTTAACCTCTCCATGTTGCACAGCAAGACCCTGGCTCCATCTTCTTGCCAACCCACTTACCCTGGTGTACAGGCAGGTTGCTGTTAGGTTCCCCTTCTTCCCCAGAGCCATCTCTTGTCCCAGCTGAACAAGTCCCAACACTTCAGCCTCTCCTCGCAAGACAAGTGCTCCTCTGACCAGTCTAGGGCCTGGGATGGGACCACTGGGCCTGTTCACATGTTCAACATGACCAGAGAAAGATAATCCCTTTCCTGGATTTCCTCTCTTTATTCCTGTTAACAAAGGCCAGGGTGCTGTTGGCCTTCCTTGCTACCAGAGTGTGCTGCTTCTTCATCATCAGCTTGCTGTCTGAGCATCCTATGTGCTTTTCAGCAGTTGTGTGTGTAAATATAGAATGATGCCATATTATTGTATTCAAAGACCTGCCTTTCATCTGCATCAACCTGGCTTAATTTTGCTGTCAGTGCACGAGTAGATAGGCCTGTATTTAAAAAGTATTCTAGGTGTTCTCATTATGTACTGGAACCTTTGAGGTGGGAACAAAAGGTGACAGGAGTAAGTCTTCAGGCTTTAAGAACTACTGATCTGTCATAGTTTTGTCATCCCTTTTTGTCTGAAGCGAAAGCTTGATTTTTCTGCCAAAAGCATCAGTGACTTTAAAGTTGACTTCAGCGAATACAACAGCAAACCTAACACTTAGGTCTGTAGCTAGCCTTCTCAAGGCTATTTCAGTAGCTTCTTATTCAAGTTTGCAGTATCAGCAGCTGTTGTGGTCTTTTGCAGACCATTTGCAGAGGGGGATGGGCACAGATTCAGATAAATAAGAGGATTGGGAAGATTTCTTAGGGAAGAGAACATGTTTTAAATTTGATAAGATTAAAGAAATTGTGGTTGTTAGCAAAGGTCAATAAAAATCACTTGCTTTCCCAGTCTGACTTCAAGATTCAGCTTTAAACTGACATGAAAAAGGCCTCCTCACCAACAGCACAGGGAGTCTCACACTCATGGCTACTTGGTCCTGTTACCTTACTTGTATAAATAGTGCTGTGATGCATGCTGGACCAGAGAACAGAAAACTTAAACCAACATAACCATTTCCTTCCCTTTTTCCTGAAAAAAAGAATGTGTTTGGGGAACAGACCCAGCTGAGCATTGTTTCTTCCCCTATTGTATAATTTGGATTAGGCTGAAACCTGGCTTTTAAATTGATGAGAATGGATACAGCTGCCTCTCTCAGCTGCATCTGTTTTACAGAGTTAATGGAGGCACGATCTCAATAAAATGCTGTTAGAGTTGGTGGCTCAGATAAAATGAAAACTCACCAAAAATTGTACTTTCCTTCTATAATAAAAGGAAATAAGTGATGCCTGGAGGATGCGTAAGTGTGGTTTCCATCTGTTCTTTTCCTAAACTCTGTGAAAAAGAATATTTGCTGCTTTCAAGCCCAGAGAACACCTTGCAAAGGATTTCAGTGTGTCTGAAATCTTATTTCCAGATCTGTATGCTCTTAAGCTTAGAGCTGGCTTTTTCAGTTCTGCCATAGTAGTTGTTGTACAGGCAGCCTCTGTTATTTCCGAGTTTATACCTAGTTATTTCTTAATAAAGTTGCCCTTGAACCAATGTATCATTCTCTATCCTCTACAAAGGTTGAAATATATACACAAACAGGATGTGTGCATCTACACACATGCACACAAAAATAAAATATGCATTGTTTTAGAGTCTTTTAGATCAGCATAGTTTGTATAACAACCTCATTGCTTTCAAAACTGGATTAAGTCCCACTGTGGCACCTCACCCAATGAATTCAATGACCAAAGCTGCTTTCAAGCTTGTGTGGCTTTTGCTTCAACGCAGCTGGTATTGAGATGTCATAGTTCTAAAGGTTTTTTTTCTTCTTTTGGCAACTGATATGTTAATGTGGAGGGAATCTGCAGTGCTGTTTCATCAGTTCTTAGTCTGCTACCAGGCTTTAAAACCTTAAAAATGAATTTGCATCTCTGAGAAAGAATGGCAGTTGCTTTGTATCTTCTGTTTTTGAAAAGGAAGTCTAATGATTATTTGGGTACCAAAGAGATTGGTCCTATGGGATTTCTAGGCACTTACCTAATTGCTCATATCACCCGCCATTCGTTTCCACAGAACGCTTAGGGGATAGGCAAATGCAACTGTTTTGAACAAGTGACTCCTCTGTGCCTATAGCCTTTTGACCGCTTGGGCTTTAGTTTCTATATTAATAGTTTCTTCTTTCTTTTTTTCCTGCATTCAACATTATACCTTTATAGGCTTGACCTAAGTGATACCACTTTCCCAACGTGGAGCTCGAATTCTGCCTTTATTGCCAGTGACAGGAAAAAAAAAAGCTGTGAAGCTGGAATAGTTCCTCTGTAAGAGGATCCTAGTATGTTATAACAGAAACTTTATGTGTGTATGTGTAAATATATATAATTTTTGTTTTTTACTCTATGCATTTTAAAATTTACACTGGTTTTGTTTCTGTGCATCTTAGGATCCCATGGAGCTGGTCATCCCTCAGAGACTTTAACACCACTGATTGCCTGGGGTGCTGGAGTGAATTATCCACAGGAAGTCACATCCCAGCTCTTTGAAGACAATTTGTTGAAAGGTATGTAAAATATGAAACTTAGTCTGAGATTTTGGTGGAATGGATAAGGTTCAACAGTTATATCTGTTAAGCTTCTCTAGCATCTGTTCCATTACTCTAAGAGTGACTTGCTTTTTGCAAGGAAGTTTGGTAAAAAAAAAAAAAAAGGTGACAATGCATGTACATGGAAGAGACAGTAAAGCTGGGTAGATAATATCAGAGTAATTTCCTGTGAGCCATGGAACTGAGGACTTTCTCTTTGGGTACGGGAGACTGTTCACACTCCTGAAACTTAGTTCCAGAGGAGATTTAATTTTTATGAAGACACCCAGAGGTTAAAAGCTATTTGTATAGAAACATGATCAGCTAACGTGGTGTAAGACCCCTTCCTAGCTCCACAGTAGGACCCTGGGAACTTGCCAGGGGAGTCCTATCTTGCATTCATCCTTGTGGCTGTTGTGAAAATGTAAACAGTCTTTCTCAATGACAAACTGTGACTCTTCTATTTTTCCCCTATGTACTTTAAGAAGAGTAAACATTTATATTTAAAACATTTTTAAAAAAGAAAATCTAATATTTCATATATATAATAAGTATTGTCTTATTGGAATTTTCTTGGGATTCTAATGCTAGATGTGATAAACAGCACTAGCTCTTCCTCTTTCATGTGTTTCACTCCTCTTTCTTAAGATGCCTTGATTCTCTCAGGTTGTTACTTGGGATCAATGAGGTAATGACTTCATATTTTGCTAGATTTTTGTCAAGGTATGTAGATTACTCCAAAAGTAATGCCTCCTATTTATTTTGATGGAAGCTATAACAGGTATAAAGAAGATAAAAACACCACCTGATAGAGCAAATTCTCAGCTACAAAACATTTTTTTCCAGCACAATTGCCACCATTAGCTATGCATTTTTGCCAGAAGAGCCTGCATGCTGTGCTTGTGAAAATCTGCATGACAGTCCAGAACATGGCTTGTCTTTCATGTTGCTGTTGCCACTTCTAAATGGCACCACCCATCACCTCACAATGCTCAGATCGTGTTGATGAATGTTAATGTGTACAATTTTTTTCTGCATGGAGGAATGTGATGACACACCTTTGCCTCATCAGCACTTCTATGTCAGATGCCATTCTGTCAGACTGCCCCTCTGCTGCCATCTCTCACATGGCAATAAAATGTAATGGAGTATTGGTTGGCCGGTTCAATCTCTGCTGCCACATCACTAACATCTGCATCTGACGTCGTGGGCCAATGTAACAAAATAGGAGGCATTACTTTTGGAGTAGCCTTCATACACTGGAGAAGAGAAAATGTGCAAAAATAATTTCAAACCTCAGTTTTTAACCCTACCTACTCATGAGAAGGTATTTGGTAATAAATAAAACAGGACCTGTCGAGTGTGGATCACGCACACGTTGTGCTCATTCGTCTTTATTAAAAAATTACAGCATCTCTGATAAAACTGAAAAATAGTAGAATAGAATAAAGACAGCAGACTGGAGCCTGAGATGGTTGATCTACAAGACTTCTAAGGACGCTCAGCGTCTCTCTTTATCCATAATAGCAGACTTTTATGACCGTCACAGTTT
This sequence comes from Pavo muticus, assembly GCA_016647715.1. Classification (NCBI taxonomy): domain Eukaryota; kingdom Metazoa; phylum Chordata; class Aves; order Galliformes; family Phasianidae; genus Pavo; species Pavo muticus. Next base: position 665,226 of record JACDJE010000201.1, on the reverse strand, counting down.
TTATTCTTAACTTTAGTATGAACATCAGTGGCTGACTTGAGGTAACGATAAAAATGGTGTGAGAGCACTTCAAAAATATGAGTATTGAACTGATATCTAGGTACACAATAGGAAAAGAGACGTGGCTGTCACCTGTTAGGAAATGTTTATTTTTTTTAAAGCAAGGAATATGTCTGCAGCCTGCTGTGCCTGCTTCATATTTTCCTTGTACTGGTGTTTTGGTGTTGTGATGTGGTTTTTTTTGTTTGTTTGTTTTGTTCTTATTAAAGGCAAACATCTGATGCTGCTCTTTGTTCTAGACTTGCTTTGCATCTTTCCAGCTGAAGAGCGTGGTGTTAATTTGGTATAGACACTGGTTACAGGTTCTTAATTGCCAGGAACAATCTCTATTTGAGTTCTGAATTTGTGTGAATAAACTGAGAGTTTTAATCTCTCTTTGAATAACAAGTACTCTCTCTGTGATAGCATATTACACTACGTTATCACAACAGCTTCCAGTAGGCTATGTAGCTCAAATGTAAAGAAAAAAATTGTTGGAATGGAACTTGACGCTCAGTTCAGTTACTTCATTGAGTTACAAACCTATATCTTTTCATAAAGCCCAGGCATGTAAGAAAAAAATGAGTATAAGAAGTCTCAAGAAAAGTTCTCTGGGCTTGCCTCTTCTGCTCATTAAAAAAAAAAAAAAGTGGAAACCATGTGCAGGTAAAGGCTGCATTTTTAAGATTGCTTCATTACAGATCTAGGCAAGTGACAGATTTATATTTCAGATTGTGTGTTCCAGTTCTTGCCTCTACTGACAAAATCCTTCCTAAGTGCTGAGTTAGAAGTTCATGGAGGCAGTGCAGTATTTTCAATGCTGCCAAACTTATGCTCTGCTCAGTGCAAACAGGCTCTAGGCAGCTCAGTGAATCGTCTCTTTCTCATCATTGCCATCAAGGGTAGATACCCCCAGAGGCAGTGCTGACAGTCAGGACTCAGTCCATCCAATTTGTCATGCAATGATCAGTGTATTTCTTGGGTGCCTGAGGGACACAGTGTCTGCTCCAGAATGACAGCAGTCTCCTTATCAGTCCCTTCACCTGTGCTTTGCCTTCCCTCAAGGCTGTCCATGCGATTGTTTTGGAAAGATTCGTGATGGCAGAGCTGCATCCTGTGGGCAGTGCACAGCATTACCCATTTGGCTATTGGCTTGATCCTTCAAGGCAGTGAGAACATAGAGCTCCTCAGCATAGGCCCTGCCGGGTGGCCTTGAAATGCCATTTCAAAGCAGCCTTTAAATGTGGTGGTGGCTTTCATCTACAGACTTACCTGTTTCAGATGAAGTTCAGCCTGATTTGCTTCACCTGAAGTAGCACAACGTGTCCCTTTGCTATTTCTGCTTGTGTGAATTTTCCTTTGGCTCATGTAGCCTCATGCTTAGCTTTTCTTCTTGCACTGACACTTCCCTGAAGTTCCTTTGGATTGTTTGCATCTAACAGCTCAGTGAGCTGCAGTAGTAGTGTGGCAAGATAAGAAAAGCATCTTCTCGAGCAGATAGAAAACTGCTAAACACCATACAAGAAACCTGGACAGCAAGCTTGAAACACCTACAAAAATAAATAGATTGAGGGCAACAGCTAGATCCACCCTGTCTCATTTCTAGGAGTGCAGCCCAGTTTGGTCAGTTTGGAGGAGTGTCTCATTCCTTGCAAGCAGTTGGATCTTATGTGTTATAGCTCCTGGTCCAGGGCATGTCTTAAATCCATTTTGTGTTGAAAATATCTGAATAAGGAAAGCAGAGATGTAAAAGCTCCTAGGTTTAACAGAAGCTTCTCCAGCAGAGCTGCAGTTCCTTCTTGCCCTCAACATTCTTGTCCATCTATGTGTATAGATAATTTTACCACCTTTTTGATTGGAAAATGTTATTAAAGGAAAACAAGCATTGCTTTTATATAATAAAAATAGAGCTGAGAATCTATCTCTAGAAATAACTATAGCCCTGCTTCCTGTTCTGGAAAGCACAAGGAAACAACCATACTCATTTTGTTGCAAATGTAACACAGAATTCACGATTAATACTGATAATACTTCCCCTCTGTTGCCAAGGAAACTCATTTTAACTATTTCTTACTATTGTTAAAATGCATTGGTGCTGTTCAGGATGTTCTTACTACATAAATAACAATGAACTTGTAGCAGTGTAAGCTGCAAGGACTTCATTACAAGTTAATTGCTGAAACTTCAGTACATGCAATACTCAAATCAGAGATTTTTCTCGTCCTGCTTAATTTTTAGCTGAGGTTTGGGTCTGATGTAGTCCGGGTGCATTGAAAGTCAGAGAAAGATTGCAGTCTAGGATTTGAATGGATATTGTTGTTTGGAAAGTAATGAGGCTGTGCCAGAACTTTGCATTATGGTTTACTAGTGCTTTCAATGAAATTTGTTTTTCCTGCGCTTAAACCTTTGTTCATGTCAACCCAGAAGTTGTTAGTTTGTTGTTAGTTGTTGGTTTGTTGGTTTGGTTTATTTGCTCCTGTTGTTGCTGTAGCTATTGGGTCACCTAATTTAATCACTGGGAAAAGACATGAAGAAAGAACCCTCCTAAACTCTGTTTTGAAATAGCTCTCCACTCCCAAAGAAAAAGAATTACTTCTTCATGTCGTTAGAGATTAATGGAGAGCAGGAAAATGCTGTTTTAAACCAGCTTTTTGTATGATCCACCACAGCTACAGGAGTTTGTATGTTTGGCTTCGTCTCTGTCTTCTCTGTAGTTGTTCTGATTGCTAAGTTGCTGAACTTTTCCCTTTAGCTCAGTTTTAGCCAGTATTGCATGTGGCAAACATGAAGTGTATTTGTACTAGTCTGTACCAGTATTTAGGGGACCTTGAGTTAACCCTTTCCTTAAAAAAAACCAAAAAACCAACAACAAAAAACCTTATTGAAGAGATTTAAACAAAACTGAATTTTGGTCTTTTAGTTGGTACAGGAAATTATGTGTTATTTTCTGTGCTGTACTGGAAAAAGTAAAAAGCTTGGACTTTCCTCTGCTGATCTGGGTCACAGTTGCTAGCAGCAATTTATTCTGGTGGGTGAAAGAAAATGTGAAGCAAAATAAATACATTTTATTGTTTCTTCCTGTTGTGCTCTCTGTAACCTCTCTTGAGCTAGCATCCTAAAGCCAAATTATACTTTTCTTTAGTAACAACAATTTTCAGAAAGTGGCAGCAACATATTAAATGTCAACCGTATTATCCTTTTCAAATCTATTTAGGCTTGCTGTTCATGTGCTCTGTTATCTCTTTGCAGAATGGAAGCTGGAGAATCTGAAGAGAATGGATGTCAATCAGGTATCAAACATACCTAATTTAAGAACTCATAAATGTTCAACTTGAATTTTGTGCTATTTAAACTAATTGAGGGAACTTGAATGAATCACCACACTCACTTAGTGTTTTCCTGGAAAATGTTACTTAAATCTTAATTCAAGAGTTTCAGGAACTGCCCTCAACATTTATAATGCAGTCCGATGTGTCAGGTATTCCTTGGAAGCTCGGTACTGCTTATCTGAAAGTAACTTGAATAGCACCTAGTATGTTTTCAGAGTGGGATTTGTTTTTGCAAACCTTTAGAAATGAGTTGTGATGCCTACTGTAGTGGAAATGCTAAGTCAGGGCTTGAACCAGCGATTGAGCACCTGGTAAGAATGCAGGGCCAACCCAGGGGAGGTCAGGTGCAAGCAATGCACCTGAGTGACTGGAAGGGGTGGAGCCAGGATCCACCACTTCCCAGACCTTATTTAAGGGTTGGCAGTGGAAGTGATGGTGTTTCACTGGAGATCCCTGCCCGGTGTAGGCCTTCTAAAGGTAAGCAGCTTCTTTCCTTTATTTCTGCGCTTGCAGCTATTGTATTTGTGCAGACCCTCACTTGCTGCAGCTGAGGATCCTCCTACTCTGCTGTCATTGCTGCACTTTCCATCGCATTACACCTACCCTCTATTTTCTACTTTTAAAATACTCCGGTGTTGAACTTAATGTCTCCTCCTATGAAGATGCCCCGCTAAACACAAATAAAAAGTAGTCTGATGACTGTGTTTCTGAAGTTAGCGAACATCTGCTGTGTGCTTTTTGCTACGCTTAAGGTGGTTTTGTTTGTTTAATGTTGTTTTTCAGAGATATTTTGTAATCTGTATTTTTATTACTTTTTCCATAACTTGCTATCACTGTTGAATTAAAACTAGTTCTTGCTATATTGTGGAACTGTTTTATTGTTGTTTTTTTTTCCAACAAGATCTATAGTTACGGCCCAGCCACGTGGGTGTTTAGACAAGTATGTGGTGTTGTATTGTAAAGAAAAAAAGATGGACAACTTTAACTCTTTGTTACTAAATCAGCCAAGCTTTAAGTCCTGGATGTGATGTACATTTGTGCAGTGGCAGCTTGCTTCTTACTTCATCCTGTTCTATGAACCCCAGTATATGAATAAAAGACTCCAAATGTGATAAAACAAGGGAAAGATACTTGTGCTGGAAGGTTAAGGCTGGGAAAGTTCTCGATCAGCTGCTTTCAACAAAATCCTTGCATGACGGTAGAGCTGGATTTTCATCTCAAGGTTGTTAGGAGTTACAGGGGCATCATTTTAAGACTGGGTTTTAATATAAATAAAGAGTCTTAAGTGTCACTTTGTTTCATGTAATGGACTCCTCAAAGACAGCTTTCTTCAGCATTCCGTAATATATGTGGAATTATAGGTAATAATAGCAAACTAGATTTCTGCTTTTATATTGCAGTACATACGTTTCGTGCTCTAAAAATAACAGTTTGGAGTCTGCTTCTGCACAACTGTGCAGCAGTGCCTTGGATTTCAGCACAGTTTCTTCAGATTTGTAGTGGAGGAATTTTTACGCGTAGTTTTATATTAAAGGAAAATACGAACCAAGTGAGATCCAGTGTTTGTCAGTACAGGTAGAAGGCAACGGTAGCTTACTTCCTGAGAAGCCTTGATGTAGATAAAGGGCTTCCTTGAGGACTAATTGTTGAGTGAAAAAAAAATAAAACTCCTAGAGTCCTGCTTTGAGGGGGAGGAGTAATCCTCACCGTGGAAATATGGGCAGAAGAGCATTTTGAAAGGCAATGTGTTCCATGTATTGTCAAAAACTGAAAATATGACATTCTTTCTTGGTCTTATCATAAAAATGTTATGCTTCTTGCAGTGAAGAAGAAAGATATTGAATTCCTTCGAATAAAAAACATGGCATTTCATATTTTGCTTTTTAAGCTAAATACATTTTTGAAGCTTTGTCAGTAGTAGAGTCTCATGTTTTGCATGTTTTGAATCTAACCATTTCATGATGACTACTGGAAACTGTAGAAGAAATATTAATAAGTAGTTTTAACTTAAAGCTTCACATTATGATATCATTAATGTATCTACATTTGTAAAAGTTAAACTGAACTTATTAGTTCTAGAAACTTTAATTATGTTAAAATGAGGATGCTTCTGTTTGCACAGGCTGACATAGCACCGCTGATGGCTTCCCTTATTGGTGTTCCTTTCCCCTTGAATTCTGTGGTAAGTACTACAAACATTTTACCATATTACAGCAATCTGCTTGTCTTAGATGTTGGGATTAAGACATAAGGAGTAAGATTAAAAATCTGGAAAATTACTTGAGAGTACAAGACTGCTCATAGTTTTAATTCTACGTGCATGACTTTTCACTTTGGTACATAATCTTTTTATATATTGTATAGTACTGTAATTTGGAAAGGCGGCTGATTCTTTTATAACCTGCCACTTTACACTGTTAAGCTAGAAAGATTTTTGTATTTATAGGGATATTACCAATACAATATGGTTTGAATAACATTTGATTTTGATCGTGAAATGAGCTAGTTCTTGCAAGTTAATGTTTAATCATTTCTTGTTTAATTTAGTGTGATGGGTTTTTCAGATGATATCTTGTGCCTTTAATTTAACAAACAGTGAGAGGTCTCACTGAGATGGCTTTTTCTTTGAATTTGTTTCCTCTATTTTTGGGTATTCCAAAGTTTGTTTAATAAATACCTGACTAATGGTTAGCATTACGCTATCGTACTATCATGCTTCATATTTTGCATTAAAAACATCTCTTTACAATACATTTTCAAAATGTTTTTTCTACAAACTCTGCCCAAGAGCATGTCCCCCTGTACTGCAGTCCTTGCTGGACATACAGACTGTGAGGAAAGAGGGATTGTGGCATATGAACTGTTCACTTGCTCATCATGAGTGCTGGGCAAATCGGGACCGAGCGTGGGTTTGGGTGGAAAGCTTCTAGGTATTTTAAAAATGACCTCAGATTAGTGCTTGAGGTCTTATTACTCAACTTACCTTTTTTACTTTCCTTTGGGAATTGGAGTGATATAGACAGTCTTTGTGATATTGGGAAATGAATGTAGAATATTTAGAAGCTATTACGGTAGTTATTTAAGTAGTACTTTGAAGCACTCTTACTGCCGTTTTGGCCTGCCATTCCATGAGAGAAATTCCTGTTTTCCCTTACATTTTTGAGATAGAGAGAAATATATATATGTTTTTTGGTTTTTTTTTTTAATATATATATTTTTTTCTTCCTCAGGGAACCCTGCCTCTGGACTACCTGAACAATAGTGATCATTTCAAAGCAGAGAGCATGTTTACCAATGCTGTTCAGGTTCTCGAGCAATTTAAGGTAACTAAGCATATGGTGAAAAAGAAGAATATGTCTTTGAATAATAATTATTGCTGCGCTGTGTAAAATAGTTTTCTGGGACGTGCAGTGTATGTGGCATGCTGTAATTCAAAGGACTAAAACTGCATGCATATGCTATATAGGTCCTCCTGAAAATAATGCCTCCCACTTATTTCTATGGAAACTACAACAGATACAAAGAGCAAAATAATACTATTTAATAGAGCAAATTCTCAGCTACAACACACTGTTTCTCAATATAGTCATACTATTAGCTATGCATTTTTGCTAACAATAAACAAAAGTCTGCATACTGTGCTTGTAAAAAAAAAAAAAAAAAAACTGCACCAGTGAGGTGACCTGCTGTCAATGCTGCTGAAACACACCACCCACCGCCTCCCTGTGCTCAAATCCACTGCTTGGTCTCCATAAACATTCTGCAAGTGTCAATGAATGTCAGTGGGTGCTGGTTTTAGCTCATGGAGGAATTCAGTTCCACACTTTTGCTTCATGTGCACTTCCATGTCAGTCACCAATTTGTCAGACTGCCCCTCTACTGCCATCTGTCACGTGAAAACAAAACAGAATATTGGTGGGAAGGTTCAACCTCTACTGCCGTACCACCAACATCCACCTCTGATGTTGTGGGCCAACATAATAAAAATAAGAGGCATTACTTTCAGAGCAGCCCTTGTAGGTGTTCTGCCTAACTAGTGGTGAAGCATATATGAAGAGGCTTGGAAGACTTTAATAAACATTTTTTTTAAGGAAAATAAGTAAATTTTTTCTCAATTCTTAACTTAAATGCTGATGTTTATTGATTTTAGTGTAAACTAACCTGTAGGCAGTATGTAGGTAGGCTTCAAGCTGAGTACCAAGTTCTGTTATCAGAAAAGGAGGCATCTCTTTTCCAACAGTGTTTGGGAGACAAGGCTCTCAGGCAGAATCAACAAACAGACTGAAAAATAACAGGCATGTGTCCATTAAAGAAATGAAATTAGTGGGTTAATTAACCTTTAGCTTATGCTTTAGTGTCTGTTGTTTTGCTTTTGTTTATCTTATCTTTGCTTTCTATCTTATTTCATCTCATATTGGATATTATGAGAACATGTGGTCCAAGCAAACAAAAAAGGTTCTATTTCACTAGATGCTGTCTAATTATGGAGTAAGAAACAGTCCCAAATCCCAAAATCTCCATTTTTGACAGAAAGCAGAGTCATGCAGAACTGTCAAGAAATGCATGTGACAGTAGCAGAGCAAGGAACTGATCTGAGATCACCTGTAACGTGATGATTAGTGCCTTCAGCACCTTCTGACCCTTGAATGCGCAGCTTCCCAAACATAGTTTGTGTGAATAACAAATGGGCCGTGTCAACAGCAGAGTCATTTCCAAGTCTGTGATGGAGAACTGCCATGTAGCAGAGGAAGTGACTGGCTGGATGTGTAGCTGAAGTGTGCTGGTACAGCCTCCATAGTTGGAAGAAAGTCTGCTCTAAGTATTAAAGATGTAACGCGGCTTTTTTTGTTGTTAAATATTGTCTTGGAGAATACTTAAGAAAAAATTAGTAGCTCTTGTCCTACTTTTCTGTAAGTTTGTTTATTCTGTAATTTCTTAGTGTTAGATTATTTTCTTGTTGAGTGGCTTTTTTCTAGAATTATTTCAGAAGAACTGTTTGTGAATTTCTTCTGCATTTCATTGCTGAAGCAGAAGTAGTGCATTGGATTAGACATGCCAAGTGAGTTTCTACTTTTTCTGTGATGGAGTGACCCGACCACAGATTGTACTCCCTGGAGAGAGTATGTTGTATTGCATGGATAGGATGAGACATGCGGGTTGCAACTTCAAGCTGTCAGATTCTGAGAGCACTGTGCTAGAAAGTTCTCTCTGCTTTATGCCATCAGTCAAACTCAAGTCAAACTGGTGCAGGAGACCTTAAAGATGTTTTGAAGGGCCTTGGGCAAAGTGACTCTGTCATCAAAATCTTCTATTTTTATCCAAGCGCAGGTTAATCGATCTAATATTATTTTTTGAACGCTGTAGCAGCTGAGTTCTAGCTCCTGTCCAGCATAAATAATGGCACTTTCATAAGAGACTGTTGCTGAATTCATTTAGTATTTCTAGCTACATCTTTCCTTTTTCCTAAGAACTGTGGAAATCCTTCTATAATAATCACTGAGAGGGGGAGAGGGGATTGTGTTTTACCTACACTGGAGCAGCTTTGGTTTTCCGGAAACACCGATTCAGTGCTCAGAGGAGTTGCATAGATGATATACTGACAATTTGATTTCATTCCTTTTCCTAAAAGACTCTTCCACAGAATAGTCTCTTCTATGACTTAGTTTAATGCCTCATACAATTTTTATTCTTGTTGCAACTTGCATCTAATTGTTTATTTTTTTTATGCAGGTTAAGATGAGTCAGAAAAAGAGAACTACGTTGTCATTTCTGTTCACACCATTTAAGTAAGTGCCTTTAAAACTTAACTTGATTGTCTTAACACTTTGTTATTCCAGTGAAATGCAACAACAGACAAATCTGGTCTCTTCAGTCTATATTAAATCATGGTGTTCATGTGACTATGAAACTTTGTACTAGAAAGAAGACTGTTGAATTAATTTATATTTCAAAGTTCTGATTAGAAGTAGATTTAAAAAAAAAAGTTTAATTCCTTACTGTTAATCTTTTTTTAAGGACTATTTGCTTAACCTTTTTGACAAAATACCTTCATATAGGCTTCACCGTAACTTTCACTGCCACCTTTTGCTATGTTCTTTTAGTGACTTTAATCTCCCAAAGAATGCTATAGGGTTAGGAAAAAAATCTGTTCTCTTCCTTGTTTGTATGGATTTCAAAGTCGGACTAAGAATTGTTTCTTCTGCAGTTCAAGTTCTAATGAAAAGCCAATAAACAAAATGTTTTACAGCTAGAAATGAAGTTCAGAATCTTTAGAATTTGTGCTGCCTAGTATTAGTGTTTCCAAGTCCATGAAGGAGTTCTCAAAGGGATTTGTTTAGCTGTGAGCTCTCTGTTCTAGTGTGCAGAGCTGTTAGTGACCTTCTCACCCTTCAGTTTTATCCAACTAAAGCTGCTTTATCCTATTTCCATCCCCCTACCCCAAAAGGTCTGAGAAAACTTTGCTTTGGGTGCACAGGATCAGTTCTGCTTTTACTATATGGAGTGCTCCAAAAATGCTTTGTCATTGAGCACAGTTGTTTTCCTTTGAGACATAAAACTGATGTTAATTAAGATCTTTATGTCATAGGAACAGTAAAGTACTTGAATCTTTCCCTGTGAAGCACATTTAACTGCTAAATAAGATTGCTGTCTTTCTGAACAGAGATTTATTGTGTTATTTACCACCACTAACTTCTTCAAAGGGAAAGGCTCTCAGACGCTTAGTCTCTGCAACCGCAGTTAAGTCAATCTTGGGCACACAATGAATGTTTCAATTAACATTCTGATTAAGAATGATGATAGTATTTTCGAAGAACTTACTGATCATATGGAACAAAAATACTGTATGGAATGGATGGTCAGTCATCTTTGGTTCTGTGGGGAAGACCTAGATTGACTTTATAGCTCTTGATTAAATTTTACCTTTCTACAAGAAATATCTAATTCAGTAAAATAAGATGAGTTCTTCTTAATGCTAGATTTATCTTTAAAGGAACTAAGTGCTACTAATTTCCCTATGAACTGGTGTTTTCCTCTTTTTTGTGATATATTGTTCAAAGTTGAAACGCTTGAGACATTCATCACTTTGAAAATAAGACTAAAACTTGTTATAAAAGTATTGTTACTTTTTGGCATGGTACGCTGGAAAAAAAATTATTTTACTCTCGATATTTTTAAGTAGCTTCTGAATGAGAATTTGGGGTAATGGTTTCATGGGAAGTGTTTTCACGTGAAACCAAATAGATTCCTTGGGTCTGTGAATTACCTTACAGAAGTTATCAGTGGTTGCATGTTATGTGAATAAAGACTTTATTTGGTTCCTCAAGAAGATAAATTTGTATCTTCACTGTAGGAAAATAGGAAAAGTTTCATACTGCAGACCGTCACACATTAATGCAAATACTCATCCAGCATATACTGTACAGTGTTTGCCTACGTGCTAAGTAGTATTCTCAGCACTCCTTCATTTCTGAAACTTGGCCTGTGTCTGAGAAGCTACCAAGAGGCCTTGTCCAACCAGTTATTAATAATTGTGGTAAAGCGTTTGAGGACAAACTTAAACAGACAAATGGCTTCGTAGTAGTCCAGCTTGCAGGAACCGAAGGAAAACCTAAGATAATTCTAGACATGGCATCTACAGATCCATCCCTTTGTGTGGACATGACTGTGAGAGCAGTGAAATGTAAGCCTGAGCTTCAGCTGTAGCTGATGATCTGCCATGTTAGAGTAAGCCAACTTTCATCAATGGTATAAGTGAATTTTGCTTGAACCAGAGTGAAATGCTCAGGGAACGTATCCCTTTCTGATGGCTTTTCCTGTGATACTGTAGGTCAGGTTGTGTGTATTTGGTAGCAAGGAGATGTGCATTTCATATCTTCGCACCTAGCTTTGTCTGTGTTAACAAATCAGAGGGTTCTGACAGTTAACATGTCTAAGTAGGTTTTTGCTGTGTGCAACCAAACATGTTTTGAAGAACAGAAACACAGATGGCAGCAGCATTACGACCCACGTGATCCAGTTTGAAATCTGATAATACGATACCTGTTGTTCCACTGATACCACTACACTGAAAAAAATTGTTTAGAAGGGAGTCTATGTATAATTGCCGACGTATAATTTTATATTAGCAACCTCTTAGAAAGCAAAAATCTCTGCAGATGCAAAGTAGTATTTATTACTTAGCATATAAAAGGGTATGGAATGATGCAGTTGCTCTACTGTTCTTAAGAGAAATTAAAAAGGTGAAGCTTTGGATAGCTTACTTTTGTATTTGAAACAGGTGATCTCCTGCTATGCTGTTTCAGAGTAATTTTTAATTGTATAGAGGTTTTATTTATGCACAGGTATGCATTTTTTGGATTTGTCAGCATAGGTCTGGAGGGTTTGCCCACAAATTGTTAATCTATGATTGACCTTGCCCGCTGCTGAACACAATTGTGAGTTCTGGCTACAACTGTCCTTTCAGTAAGGTGTAAGTAGTTTCTTCTACCGCTGTTCATTTATTTGAATTTTTGTAGAAAGGAGTTAAATATTCTTTTAAAATATTTCTGGTGTTGTAAATCTGTAACTTGAAGCTCAGAAAGCATAATGCTTTATTACTCCCTAGTTTATTGGATATTAGTGAGGCGTACTTCATGGCTTTTGGGACCACCAACTTTATGTGGAAATTTAAAATGTAACATTCTGTTCTTGAATATTAAAGATTCTCTTTCGCTATCATGATAATGGAAAAATAAACAAAGATGTCTTAAGAATTGCCTTTCTTAAATTATTTAAATAATGTAATTGAATAAATGTTGTTTAAGTCTGTATAACAGAAACGTGGGTGTAAGTTCAAAGTGGTACATGAATCTAAAACTTCTGACTGAGGCATTCCATTTTCAGAGAAGTTGATACAATTACTATTATAGTTGTATATATCTAGGGGGAGAGAGATACCTTCACAGATAACATACTCTGTAGAAAGCAGAAAGTACCGAAAACCTCAGCTTAATTTTTCAGCATGTAGAAAATATTTTTATATTCTGTGGTGAAAATCCTGTTTCTGAGTCTGAATTTTCAAGTGTATTACTATCAAGTGACTAGAAAACTGTTTATGTCCTCAGATCCAATGACTTAAAAACAAGTGTTTGAATTGTATATTGAATCTATTACACCAAAAGCATTGAACTATTTCTTGTATATTACAGGGCTGTGTTTGTCTTATTCAGACAATATTGTCAACAGAGAGGAAACTTCTTGAGTTGATATTAGACTGATTTCCACAAGGAATCCATCTTTTAATGGAGGTGTGATTAGCTCAGTGGATAGGGAAGGAAGGAGACCATTGGAAACGTTCCCTTTCTTACATGGATCCAAATTGCATCCCCTAAACCATCCATCAAGTCCATGAGGATGGGGAGGATGGATCTGATCATTGTTGTGTAATGGAAACTTTGGTAGTGTCTACTTGACCACATTTGAGGGAAGGTAAGAATTTGGGTAGTTGTATATATTGATAAGGATGCGTTTGGCTGACAAGTAGTTTTGTTTACATTTAGTCAAAGTCCCTTCATCAAGGAGCAAACCTTTCTAAAAGTGTATCCTGAGGCCACCGATTTCTTAGGTATACCTTTTGGAAGGAAGTCAGCTTCAAGTGTCTGCTGATTCAGCAGGGCCAGTTGCACAACTTGCTCCCACAGGGGATGAATATACAAAGCAGATATGTCCTTTATATGCAAGTTACTTGTGAGGCTTACACTGAATAATTGTTTATAATATTTATAGTCTATTCCAGTTGAGTGCCTGAAGGGATTTACTGTCTGAATTGAGTTTCCTTCCTGCTTCCTTCCACTCGCTACTTTTTTTGCTATTTATGAAAGGCAAGTGAGTCTTCAAAAATTACTTGCTTAGCAAAATCAGAGGCTTTTCTTATCAGGAAGCCGGGACACTGGCAATATATTCTGACCTTTATATTTAAGAAAGGCAGGTACAAAAATGCCAGATGCTTTGCAGGAAGAGACAGGACAAACCTGAAGACTGCTGACAGAGGAAAGCTTATGTCCAGGATAGCGAACTTTTGTATTAGCATTCTGACCACTTGATGTACCTTAAGGCAACTGCAGAGCTGGCATAGTTTGAAGAGGTGTATGCCAAGGGTCCAGATGCTACTGCTGCAAAAGCATTCCCAAAGCTGGCATCTCTGGGCTGTGAAAATAATCCTAAGAGGAGTAGAAGGGGAGGACTGGTGTAGTGAGGTGAGTAGAGGGAACATCAGTGTATCATGGAAATTTTCCTAACCAATTAAAGCAATTTGATTATTCAGTGCAAGTGATTTAATATATTAAATTACATAGAAGCACAAGAGTGCTTTTTGTGTTTGTCCAGTGCATACAGTGCTTTTGGGGAAGACTGCTTCCAGCTGTTCAGGTTCTGATTTGACACACAGCAAGATGGCAGGAGTAGTAGGTTAAGAAGAATCATATACAAAGAAGATGAGCAGCTGGATTACAATCAGTGCTTGGTTTCCTCTAGCTCTGCTTTTTTTGATATCTTCAGTGTTTTATATCAGTAAGGCATTTTTTTGTTTGTTGTATTGTTTTTTCAGGAAACAGCTTAAGCATTGTTTAATGTCAGATTGTATCATCTCATGTATGAAAAATACCATACCATGTTGATGCTACATCTTTAAAATAACTGCTTGAATACAACATCTTAGTCATCCCAAGGACTTATTTTTTGCATATAGTCAAGCCATGACTTCCATAGCTATAGCTCTGTAGAAATCTCAGCGTTTTTAATGTGTGCAGTGTACAGCTATTAAAACATGCTCCTCTGCTATATTAAAATGCAACATTTCATTCTCCCTATTCTCCAAGATGAATTGAGGTATGACTACCTTAAAAATTTGCATGGGTTTGATGCAGGGAAGTATCAATCACATAGACTGAGTCCTTCCATTTAGGTATACATCATGTACTTGTCATGGTGATAGAAAATAGTTCTTTCATAATGTCTCTGAAGATGTACAGCAAATTCAGAAAATGCCTTATACAAGAATACTTTTTTGTTCCTTTCTGTGACTGAAGATACAGCTCACTCTGTCTTTCAAAACTGATATTTCCACAAAACTGATGTTTGGATCAAAGTGCAACAAGTAATTTCTCCTCCCTCCATAAGGGATAGTGTCCCTGAAGGTCAGTAAACATACTGCATCCTTTGAAGCATCTCATTCTTGTTTTGTTCAAATAAATGGCATTTATTTATGCAAGTTGTAGTACCAGAGACGTTAACGTGCTGGTATTATATTCACAATTAAATATGAGGAGAAAAGGGTGGAACTATTGCAGTAGGAAAGAGTATTTCTAACAGTGATTACTCCCCTTGCTCATTTGTGTGAATACTTTGTGTTTCCAGAGGAACTTTGATTTATCAGAGGTATTGCTAAATTCATTGAGGAATACATTTCAGCCCCTTTATCCTGTGGTCAAGAATAAGGAACAGCATCTTCTGGTAACAGCTAGTGAGGTCTGGCAAGGCAGCCAGCCTTTTCCTTTTCCTATTTGGTCCCCACTGTGTTAGAACAATGGGGATCTCGGTTTCTGCTTGCTTCTGGGGAAGCCAGTGTAGGCAGGTGAGTAGGGACACTTTTAGCCTGTTGGTGTCAGGGAGGTAGTAGACCACAGTGCTTTCTCTTCTGCTCTTAGTTTTAAGAACTGGTGTAAATACATATGAACAAAAAGTTATAGTGAACCACTAAAGAAATGAAAGTGCTCAAATGGAGGGGGGGGGGGGGAATGCTATAATACCAATTTTTTATATTGAAAAAAATCTTCACTGTTAGATGTATTAGAAAGTAATGCCTGTGCTAAAAAACGCGTGTGCTTTGGCAAGAAAAATAAAGTGAGCTTCTGTTTCACTGAATGTGCTGCGTCTAAAATGCTCTGCTGAACACTGATCAGGGAGGATGCAATCTTCTTAGAAGGCAGGCGTCCTGCTGCTCTCAGGTTTCAGCAACGCTCCCAGAAGCTTTTAGTTTTTATATGAAAAGCTTACTGGCAGTGGCTTCTGTGCAGAAGGACTGAACGTAATTGGATTTATTACCCAGTGGGAAGTAGGTAAGGTCTTTAGAAGAAGCTAAGAGGCTAATCTATAAGATAATATATCAAAAGATTAGTATGTGTTTCTGTGTTTCCTTGTGTAAATCTGTTTGGCCTTTTCTTGGAGTTTGAGGCTTCATGTATTGAGGATGGGGATCATGTCCAGGACGGGCAGAGGCAGTGGCATGGGAAGGGCAGGGGATATTCCTCAGCAGGCAAGTGAGGTGAGAGAAACAGCATAGGGCTCTGTGGTTATCAGTAAGACAGGCACAACAAATAGCTTAAGATAGCTGTTTTAGTAAGTTAAAATAAAAGGAAAATAGTAAATCTAATGTCCCTTGAGTTGCTGGGTAAAATGCCTCGTGCCTATGTACGAGGGTTACTCTAAAAGTAATGCATCCTATTTTGTTATGTTGGCCCTCAACATCAGAGGGTGGGTATTGGTGGTATGACAGTAGAGGTTGAACCTTCCCACCAGTACTCCATTACTTTTTGTTGCTGCGTGACAGATGGCAAGCAGAGGGGCAGTCTGACAAAATGATGTCTGAAATGGACATGCGTAAAGGTGTGTCATCTAGTTCCTCTGTGAGAAACAGTGGCACCCATTGACATTCATTAATGCTTGCTGAATGTTTAGGGAGACCAAACAGTGGGTGTGAGCACAGTGAGGTGGTGGGTGATGTTTCAGCAGTAGATTTTTACAAGCAGTGTTTAAGTGTTCAGCATGAAGGATCATGGAGCAGAAGAAAACCTGTGGCACAACATGGCGTGCCATAATACTGCAGATACCTAAATGCAGCTCAATGCATAACACAGATCCGTCATACATTTCACAGGGGTTAGGACTGTCTTGCTGTATATACAGGGCTTTATCAGGTAGTCAGCTTGTGTGTCCTGTACTACTGAAAGAGAGAAAATTGTAAAAATGGTTCCTTCAAGGATCTTCATCTTCCCTATTACTGTTTCCTTTTCCAAGGCTTCTGCATCACGTCTCTCTGACTTTTCTAACAGAACACCCTACCCCTGCAAGATCCCTGCTCCAGTTCCTCAATTCCACTGAGGGCCAGAGGGAGTATGGCTTCAGAGTATGGCCTCTGCATGTCTGCACCTCCTGCAGGGTAGCGTGCGTGCAGACTCATGCTGTATGCAGCCCAGTTATCTTGTTTCTTTCTGTTCAGTGAATTGGCAGCTGGCAGTTAGCTCCTTTTCTCTCATCTTTGCTATCTAAAGGATTTACATAAATATCCTAAGGCACTTTGCTGTTGAATATATGAATATGCTTCATCAGGGATGCTGAACTGTGGAAATAAATGCTATTTTAGTTTTTAGGATTTGTTAGCCTAGAATTAAACTATTAGCAGTCAGACCACTTCTTGTGTTTCTGTTGATGTCCCGTTTCTTCCTTTGTATGTTTGTAGATCTGAATGTGAAAGCCTAAGTGTTAGAAATGTATCAGTAACAAAGCTTATTGGTATCTGTGGAGGTGTGTATTCCTTCTTTGTGCTTTACAGAACAAAAACACTCAGAGCTTAAACAGGAGTCTCTTATTGCCGTTCTTACTCCTTTTCTTTCATTCTGTGATTTTTAATGCTTGTTAAAGAAAAAGGTTTGCAAAGACAACTGAGTACAGCCCTCCAGTTAGACTGACTGATTTGCCCTCTGACAGAGTAGTTGGAAAACCCAGAAACTACAAAAACCCAGCTGAATTTTAGACGGTGCAAAACTGAAGCTCCTGACAATGGAGGAGTGGGGGAATAGAGAGTACTAGACAGTAGTGGGGATATTGGAGGTCCTGACCCTTATGCAGATGTGATAAAGGGTGTTAACCCTTTACTGTGGATTACCTTTTCTTTAAATAAACAGAACTTTAGCACACTACAGTGTTGCCGTGATTTTTTTCACTTCTAAATTAGGTGCATCTTCTGAATTATGAGCACTGAATTTCATAGGCCTTGCCTGTTTAGTAGCTTAGCAGAAAACTTTTCAGTAAATTGTTAGAATTCAGTCTATCTAAATAGATTAAGCGTCACCAAGTTACCCACTGAGTCGTTTAATCTTTGATATTTCACTGTTTGATCACTAAAACATATGCAGAGGAGTTTCTCTGTCTCACAGTATGTGCTTTCAGCAGATCTTTGGAAGAATACACAGTAAAGCAGTTCTTTGAACCAGCGTATCTAAAGAACTAGAACACAAAAATGGAGAAAATCAGCTTCTGAATGAATATTAAAATTAATGTAAGTGTGTCGTTTAGTGAAGTCCATGGAACTGTAATACAGTCATTTTTCCTGATCGTTGCCTCTAGTAGCATCATGTTCTCTCTACTGTACAGCAAGTTCAATGGGAAGTAAACATCATGGTTCCAGAATGTGGTTTTTGAAATATTTATTTGGTTGATTTTTCCCTGGTTCACTGAATGAAGTCATGACTTCGCATTGCTTGCAGTTCACTTTCAGATGATTCTCTGTTCTTGATGGGAAAGTGGAAGGGCTTTGTATTATGTATTTCATTCTGCTCCTCCTAAAAGGCTATCTACCATGCCCGTGAAAGAAATTTTAGGTTGATAAGATTAGGCTAGTTAATAATAATATTTAATATCAAATCTCTGCTCTTGCAGATTGCTTTTTAGTGTGAGGTTGCTATGGATCAGGCATAAGCATGCAGTCACGTTTGTATCAAATTGAACTTGCATTGCTCACTATCAGTGTCTTGCTTTCTCCTTGCTCACCTGGAGTATAATGAGATGCTGTCTGTTGTATGGTGGGAATGTATGAAGGCATCTCACAGACTACTGACTTTGCTTGCAAAGCCTGTTGCTGCTTTGAAAAGAGATGTGAGAAAGTGTTGTTCCGTTACTGGTACATCTTTTGAGTAGAGGCCCAGCAAAATCACCAGAACCGTTTTATATCTGTGCTTTTAAGATGCCATTTTGCCAGCAGCAGTGATGTGGATCAAAATAGTAATAGTTGGTCCTCTAAGTACTATTTCAGCTGATTGCAGGATTGCTGAACTGGAAGCAATCTGTCCTTCTTGGTATGGCTCCCTCACAGTGGGGTAGATAGCAAACAGCCTGAATATATTCAACCGCTTCTGTTGCTGGCTATTTTCCCTCCTGGTGGGAGCAGAGATTATAGTGCTGGCCCCTCAGTGCCCACATCATGGAAAAATGGGGGTTCCTGCCGTGCAAGCTTGGGTTGCTCTGAGGGTGGGATGGTGCCAGGTAGAATTTTGTGATGAGAGGGGCAGTGTTAGTTCAGGGCATTTTTTTTTTTTTTGTCAGGTTGTAATTTGTCAAAATGCCAGGAATCATCTTGAGAAGAGGATGAGAATCTGTGGCTGCTCAGCCTTTTGACAAAAGGGTTTGCTGGCGCCCAACTGATACCTCTTTACCTGCCAACTGTTCTAGGGTTAGAAGTTTCATAGTGAAGCAGATGAGAAGGTCTGCTGTCTCACATTCAACATTCTAACAGGCTTTATTCCAGTTGCCTTTCTCCACCTTGTTGGGGCTCAAGGGGTTGAGGTTTAAGGAATCTTTACATTCTAGATCTCAAATTTCTTTCAAAAAGAATGTTTTGGTTTTTTTCCCCCCACCTCTAAACATACAGTATGAAAAGTTGAAGATTTTAGTTTGTTGAGCAGCTACTGCTGTTGCTGCTGGTGGATACGAGTCGTAGAAATGCAGTCATTGCTTTCCACAGATCTTGCCATTCTCATAGTGTTGTAGGATGCACAGGATGAGTGTGTCTGTGTGTGTATGTATATATATATACGTATAATATTTACTTGTTAATGTGGAAAGTAGGAAGCAATAGGATGTAGATGTGCATGAGCTGACAGTGCACATCTGTGCGTTATGGATCATATATGTGAAGTTTGTTTTGGAGAGATTATTGAATTCTCCTGCAAGTTCTCAAGCATGAATAGTTAATTTTACATACATGGACGTTTGCTGAAATAAGGTGGTTTTCAGTTAACAGTGATCTTAAAAAGCTTAGCATTTTTCTTCATACAAAGCATTGCTCTTCTGCATGTGCATCCTTGACTTTCATAATTAAATCTGGAGCCTTTAAGTGTTGGACTACTACAGATCCTAAGGGGTTACTTTTTTATAGGATAGTTCTGGAAAATTTACTGTGTGAAATAATGACTGTAAATCATTACTCAAATAATCAGACATAATAAAATTAACATACTAGTAATGGAGGGTAAAGATTTAATTGCAAGATGTCTCTTTGTTCCACGATTTTTATTTCGTAGGTTGTCTGCAGCATGCTGATGGGGATGGTAATTTTTTAGCATGATGATAAATAAAACTTATTGGCCAAAGAGAGGTCCCCTTGACATTGCTATGGTAGCCTTCCTTTATCACAGTCTTGTTATGAGTGTTGTCAAATAGTTTAACTTATGTGAGGCATGAATGATGTGTTGGAAAGATTAATTTTGTCAGGTACACTTATGAGAAGGGTAGCTAACATCTCATAAGGGATAGTTTACGAGTACTTGCACAATTAGCCCAATTGTTTCATAATTAATTATGTTTATTCATGGATGAAGCTGGGATTTTACTGTCTGGAGCTAGAAAGCTAATTTCTGATAAGTAATTTTGTTTTTTTTTTAAGGTGGCTTTCTCATAGTCCTACCATCATTTCCTGTGGAGAATGTAATTTTAAATCTTTACAGTCCTTACATTGTGAATGCTTATATAAATAATATGTGACCATCGAGTTCTTAGTTGTTTAAATTTATGGGTACACTTCACAGTACATGAGTGATGTATTCTGGAACGCTTTCTTATTCAAAGAAAGGAGAACAAATTTGAGTTGACCAACTGCATTCTCTGTGTGTTTTTGTTAATAGAGAGAATAAACCTTAAGTATTGTTGTGTTATGGAAATATACTTCATTTTACTAGTTGGACTAATCATTTTGTATTTGGTGGAACTGGATTTTGGTGATGGGTAGCTGGGAAGAGCATACACACCCATAACTTTTTCTTTGTTTCTTTGTAGAGTTCATTATCTTTTTAATAATGATTAGTAAATTCATTTTATTTCTATTAATATTAATGGCACATGTGCCTTAGATGACCTTCAGAATACATTTGCATAATAGTAGTGCCTCTGGGTTTTTGCATACTAAAACACAGGAAAATAACAGATTTCTCTAACACTATCTGCTTAGTATTCTAAATCTTCTAAATGGTTGTTTTAGTTAAAATTAAGCTAACTGCTGTTATCTTCACAGACTTGCATTTGCTGTCCAAAACAAAAACCTACAAAACAATTTCTCCAGTTTGTATTCTGATAATCAAAACTGAGATAACGTTATCTCATAAGTTTGGCCTGTAAAAGATGAAATTCTTATTACATCTGATGAATTTTGTTTCGTTTGCTCTCTTCGACTGAAATTGAGTATGTTCCGAGTCAACTATTATGCTTAATCATCTATGAACAGATATGATACTGATTTAGGTATTACTTTTTCTTCTTCTCCATTCCTTTGTTTTTGGTGGCCTACCTCAAAAGGATAGATTTCAGCAATTTGTGGCTTTATTTTTCTTTCTCTGGAGCCTGGCTACCTTTTGATTTGTAGTATTATGCTGTTGTGGAACCTCTCATTACCGAATGCATGTGAGTGGAGTTGAGTCCTGTTTTCAGCACTGCACTGAATTCTCAATACCTCTAAAGGTTATTGAATTCCCCTGAAGTGATACTTCAGTAAGTCTCAAGGTCTCTGGTGTTGTGTGTTGTTCAGCATGTTGTGTTGTATATGTGATTTTAGTACACAAGTATTGCCTTTTTAATTTCATGAAACCTGGGTAAATTCCAGGCGTGGAACCTTAGTTGTAGGCACAAATTCCATCTGTTCCCTTATAAGGAAAGCAGCATCCTATCTTGTCCAGCTGCCCTAAGTTGCATGAGTTATTTTTCTTCATATTTCTTCCCACTTCTGTGATACTTAATTCCAGTGATCTGTTGCTTACACCTTTTATGTGGTTCCAACCTTATGATTATTCTGAGTTGATGGATTATTTGTTTTGGAACATACTCTGCCTGAAATAAGGAAGATGCACATATCTAACAAAAGTTCTAAAAGAAACCTCAGTAGTGTAGTGTGGGGAATAGAGAAATTTGGTAAAATCCAAGTGCTGTGCACACAGTTCTGTGTCTGCTTTATCTCAGCTCTATTTTGTCATTTTTACTGACTTCATTTAGATTTTCTAGAATCATTTTAGTCCCTGGCTTCTGTTCATGAGTCCACTTCC
Organism: Pavo muticus; assembly: GCA_016647715.1. NCBI lineage: Eukaryota > Metazoa > Chordata > Aves > Galliformes > Phasianidae > Pavo > Pavo muticus. The sequence continues at coordinate 643,517 of JACDJE010000201.1, read as the reverse complement.
GTTCATGTGTTGAGTTTGTCTCTCTGCTACATCTAGCAGTGATGTCCTTTTAAATCTCCCATCTTCTTTGTCACCTTCAGGGTGTGAATCAGGGTCCCCAGTGGATGATAAACTATCTCCTGCCCTTAACTGAGGGATAACCTGCATAAGTTGTAACTTTTCTCTCTTGTTTAGTGGAGATGCAAAAATTCTCTTATCGTTTCTTTTAGGCTCTGTTTAATGTGGAAGCAAAAAAATATCGAAGATAATAATCAAACCTTGTATTCAGGATGCAACTTGCATTTTGATACAGATGTATATGAATAGTCCTTAGTTTCTGGTCAAATTCATAAACTTGGCAAAAACATAGATAATTGCAGTTTCAGCATCTTGAAATGCATGCATATGGAAGCAAGGTAAAATGCATGGGGGATGTAGCTGTGGAAAATTAACAGTCCTCTTGCTAATGGCAACCCCATTTGACAGAATAATTGCATTCTGCACTTGACTTGCTGAACCCTTACTGTTGTTTTTTTTTTAAAAAAAAGCATTTATTCTGTTACACCATTTTATGTGTAAAGATAGTAGCAGCTGTCATCTAAGGAGTAGGTAGAAACTATAACATGTTCATTAGTAATGAAATGATTATTGAGAGTAAAAAGATAATTAAGGCGTTTATAGGTAAATGGCTATAAGGTAAGGTATAAAGTGAAAGATAAAAAAATACAGCTTTTCTAGTATAAGCCTTGGCATTAAATAGGGTAAGGGTAAAACTGGCAGAAAGTCCTTATACAACAATAAAATTTGAGTCATAAAATATCCCGAGTTGGAAAGGATCCATAGGGATCATAGAGTCCATGGGGTCCTGGTTCCACACAGGACCACCCAAAAATCAGACCATATGACTGAGAGCATTGTCCATATACTCCTTGAACTCTTGTCAGCTCAGTGCCATGACCACTGTCCAGTGCCTAGCCACCCTCTGGTCAAGAACCTTTTCCTGATACACAGCTTGAACCTCCTCTGTCACAGCTCCATGCTGTTTCCTTGGGTTAAATTGAGATGATGCACATTGTCTCACGCTTCTGATGTTTTAAGATCTAAATAAAGCTGCTTAATATTTGTTGCAGATTTTAAAAATCCTTACCTAAAAGTTAAGTTACCACTTTTTCTGCCTACTAATCACGCAGTGGAAACTCCCAACTTGACTTGTTTCCTTGGGCAATTTCCTCTGCCAAAAGACTTTGGCAAAACTGGAGAAATTTCTTTGGGGAAGTACCAGCATCTTCCTAGTCTACTTGAAGAATTGATTCCGCCTTGATTTGTCATTAGCCTTGGAGCATGCTCTTTGGCTACAGGCTGGCAGCCTCTGGTTCTGTAGCCCTTGGGGCTGTGAAGTTCAGACGTATCAGGTAGGTGCAGAAATAACCAGAGTTCACTCTCTGCTCTTCAATACTGTTTTCTAAATTCCCCTCCAAAGTTAAGATAATCAAACGCCACTGCCCTGTCATCTTTTCCTGCCCTGTTTCTTATATTTTATTGAGTGTATTGAATTTCACTCCCTCTCTCCCTCTGCTCATTTATAGATACCATCTTCAGATTTTTCTTGATGCAAAACACATGAACATTTAAAATACAGCTACTGATTTAACGTTTTAAAAAGTAGGATGCACTTTTAAGATACAGTTTTGCTCTTGTGTTTTAGAAGACTGCTACACAAAAGGGCTGTGCTCTGAACTCAAAGCAAACAGTAGCAAAATACCTCAAGATACTATTAGTAATGAAAATTCAGATAGATCAAGCACAGAATCCTTCTCATCTATTTCAGGGCTCAAAAGGTAGTGTATGTATTCCTGATGATGCATCAGCTATTTCTGGATGGCAAGCAGAAGTAGTTCCTGAAGCTCATAGTAAACAATTGGGAATAAGTGTTTCAAGGCAGTGGTGGCACAAGAGCAGAAGCTGCCTCATGGTTCAACGAAGTGGCGACCCAGATGATTGCTGCAGATTAAAATAATAGGAATGAGACCCCAAGACTGGCTCCAGACTGGGCTCTGCCTAAAACATAAATCTGGGATTTCTGCACAAGGCGTGTGGAGGAGTGAGCGTGAAGGGAGAGTGTCGCACTGCTGGGCCTGGTGCTGTATCTCAGTGGTATTGTGGAGGGTGCGAAGGAAAGCCTTCCTGTAACTGCTGATCAGCTATCAGAGCATTGTGATCCATGTCAGTGTGTGCCTGTGGTGTTGGAGGTTGGGGGTAGTGGCTGTCTTATGGATGATAATTTGCCTAGGAGATCTTCTTGCCTGCTGCCATCCTAGGTTAACTAGAACAAAGTGGAATGGGACTTAGCTCCTGTCTTCTCTGATCAGTGGGAGTTGGCTGACTGGCTTGTTTTTTCATGATGCTACTTCCTGTAAAGGAAGAATCATAGAAATGATTTAGGATGATAATCAAACTCATTAAAATCAGGTGTTTTCACCATAGACCTCAGTGCAACCGGGTAACTTTAGTTAGGGGACTCTAACAGTTCCCTGTGGAAGAGGAGACAAGCGCTCAGATTTTTTTAAAGAAAAGATTGTTAGACATCATCTATTGCCAACTGTGGAACCTGAACAATTCATCCTACGCTGATAAGCTTATGAACAGCTTACAACCATGACTACCAAATCAATTAAATGGCTTAATTCTTGTGTGTGCAGTGCTTCTTGTCCACAGCAATGGTCAATAATAACGCACAAGGGAGAGAATTTGCATTATCTAAGTAGGTGGGAATCCCGATGTTAAAAAAAAATGTCTTAATGAAAAGTTCTTGGGGTAAATTAGTTAGCAGAAATGTTGACTCGTGTGGAAAATAAATGGCTTATTCCCCTAATGAAGTTCTGAATACTTTTTGTTCCAGAGTCTTTTTTGATTACAGAGTAGTTTTTGTGCCTCTTCCTCTGTTTGTGAAAAGAAGCGTTAATGTTAATATATATTTGTTTTCTTGTACAGACCACTTTCTGATTCTGAACAGATCAACTTTTTAAAGAAAGCAAGACTATATATTCAGCAACAAAAGTACAATGAAGCAGTAAGTGTCTTTGCTATTTATCTTCTAGAAACTTTGAGAACTTCTGCTATATGTAAATACATTTCAGTTTGTTTAACTAAAATGAAATCCAGAAATAACATTTTACATCCTTCTGATGTGCATCTCACTTATCAACAAAAAAATCCTGTTGTGTGTCTCTAAAATTTTGCATTTCATGACATCAGTTCTAACGAATAATTCTGACTTACTCATTCTTTTCCTCATGATTCTTAATCTTTTTGTTACCATTTCACAGTATACTAACACACAATGTTTCTATTTTCCACTGTTAAAAGAGCACATTCAAAGGGCAACTAAGGAGTGTAGTTCATAATCATCCTTCCTAAGCTGCTAGTTGCATGAAAAAGTATGTCTTGCTCCATCATAGACCTTGCTTTGTTTTGCAGTTCTCTTACCTGAACCACCTGTTCATGTTTCTTATTTCACATTTCGATTTGTCAGAAACTGAAAGCCATATGCAGCCTCATTCTGTGCTTCCCAGTTTTTAAATACCTTTCTAAGCATTTGCTGCCACTCGCTGAGACACGGCACTTTGTGATGGCAGTTCCCCAGTGTTTGCATTTTGACACTCACAGAAATAATTTGTGGGGCTAAACGGTACAAAGAAGTCTTCCATTTTAGCATTCAGTTTAGTTACTGAATTCTGTGTTACAAAGTACATGAAAAAATTTAATCTGTGAGATGGCTTTTAACCTGGCAACTGCACGGAAGAATAATTCCATGAGTTGCTAGGGTTCAGCTCTTTTTTTTCTCCTGCTTTCTCTCCCTTTCTCATGAGTGCCCGACCACTCTTTTGGAGAAGTTTTTCTTAATGTCCAACCTGAACCTCCCTTGGCGCAATTTTAGGCCATTCCCTCTCATCCTATTGCTAGTTACTCTGGAGTGGAGGCTGACCCCACCTTGCCACAACCTCCCTTCAGGTCATTGTAGGGAGCAATAGAATCTCCCCTGGGCCTGCTCTTATCCAAACTGAACAATCTCAGTTCCCTCAGCCACTCCGCTTAATAATTGTGCTCCAGATTGTTTATCCTAAGGAATGATATGATTTTGGTGGAGTTTGTCCATTGGCAGAGTTCTGCTTGACATACCTTTTTAAATTGATAATTGCTGGGGATTTTGTTCTAACGTTGCGGCTTAAATAGCATCTATCACCTCACTTCAACGGGTAGCTGCAAGCAGATGATATCACCATACTGTAATTCATTTATTTTGAGGAAGTTTATGCCCTTCCAAGAGTTGCGTGTAAGGCTTCTTCTCAAAGAATACACACGTTAAATATTATTGCCCTTCTCTTTGTGCCTGATCTCTTATCTGATTGGGGCAGATTTGCTGAACAACATGTTTTTTTGATATATTCTAATATTTGTGTGTAATAGGGAGTAACGACACATTATTGGTCGAGGTTTTCTCAAAATGAGCTGGAACTGGAACTCAAGTGCTCAAATTGAAAAGAATATTGCTTCTACTGGGAGAGATGGATGTGAAACGTCCATTACTGTGCCTCGACTTGAGAACTGTGCTGAGTGAATTCATACAATTGATAAGTTATTTAAAAAAATAAAAATAAAAAAAATTACTGGATACCTAGGCATAAAAGAAGCATTGTCATGAATAATCAGATTCTTATTATTTACATCCTCACAGATCTTTCCGTCAACCAAAGAATTCTTTGTGTTCACAAAGTGTTCGCAAATTGCACAGCTGAGTTTCCCATCTTTAGGAAAATCACTGGGGTCAGCACACCCATGTGTGAGGAATGACACTCAGTGGAAAACCAGCCATCTTCATCACAATGTCTCCCCAGCCATCACTAATTGGCAAGGGAAGTACTGAGATAGAAAGACCTATGACTAGACTGAGTAAAACCTAGCTACAGCTGCTTCCATTGTCTGCCACCTATTTAAATGTGGTACCTTCAGAAACTCAGGACTGCTTTTTTAATGATTCACCTGTGAAGGTCAAATATGTTCAAATGCTGATGGGAAAAACGTGTGTTTTATAGTAGATGGTGTTCAAGATGCGCTGCCTGCATAGCTTTCATCATCTCACCACTGTTATGGCTCAAAAGGGTGGTGAAGGAGCCAAGTGATGGTTGATTTTAAGTCCAACAGGAGTCTGAAGCAGAGCCTACTCCAACAGTCAGTGTTGGCTGAAACACTGCACCTGATTGCACTCACATGCCAAGAGCATTAAAGCTGCTTGAGCTCCAGCTGCTGTTGGTTAGGTTGATTTGTTGCATGGAGCTTAGACTACTTTAAACTGATGCTTGTATGTTTTGTCTGCCTCTAGGTATCTCTGTGCAAAACCCTGATTAACCTTGCTTTGGAAGGCCTGTCGTATTACCATACTTATGACAGGTTATTCCTGGGCCTAAGCATTGCAGTAAGTTTTGTGGGCTGGATAACTTATGTGATTCTGATGATTATCAAGACTCACACCAATTTGATTAAGGCTACTCAGAGTAATAATAAGGTAGGTTGGAAATGTGCGGGGATTTCTGTTTTCAGCATTATGTATGCTTGGTTTCTTTGTGCAGGAGATCAGACTGCACACCTTCCATTGCTCTGTTCTCTTGACTGCATGTAGAACTAGGAAGGTGTAGAGCTAGATGCTCTCACCCTGCCTGGTATCACTATTTGGTCCATTAAGTAGAATCAATATTCCTATGCATTGTAAATCACAATGTGCATTACTGCACTTTCTGAATTCCTTTCCCACAGCTATGCATCTTACTAAATGTCAGTGCAAATATAATAATTTAAAACTATTAGAGAGTCTATCTTTATTACAATTTTTGCAAATAATTAATTTCTAGTTAGCTCTCTAATAATAATTTTTTTACAGTAATACAGACTTTGCACTTCTATTTTGATTTTTGCTCTCAAGTGTAAGGCCCAAAATTTGCATGTAAATTTTGTTCCTGTCCTCTGTGCCAGTGAGTAGTCAGCCTTCAGAATCCGAGTGGTTCCATGGTGGCAGGTTTTTTTTAATTTGTAACTTGTTTTAAGAGAAAAGTGAACTGTGATTTCACATATCAGCTTACTCATTTATGATTTGCAAGAGTAAAGCAGAAGACATGAAAGAAACTTTCTTTGATAAGATTGATGGCTTTATTTTTTCACAATGTACCAAATCCTAGGAAATTCTTTTTTGTTTCAGTCATTCATCAGAAAAGACATACTTTGAAAAGAAGAACAGGCAGAATGCTAGCATTTCACTAGGGCAGGATTAAAGCCTTAGGGAAAAAATAAACCTTCCCAGACTTCTAGAATTTTTTTCAGAACAAACTGAATTGCTAAATTTGGTAATATAAATGAGAAGGTGCACTCACTTAGCATCTTTACTGCCTTCGGTATGCTACTCTGAGAAAATTCCTATCATGCTATCTTGGTGTTTTAACAACTGGCTGAAATGAGAGAGTCTCGGCCTTTAGTGAAAATTATCAAACAAAATTGAATTGGAAAATATTCATAAGTGTTGTGCATGACTTAGGATTTCTTTCAAATAACTGAGAAGAAATAGTTCAGGATGCTTGTTATGTGTTAGATATGAACGAAATCATTACAAAAAAATAGACTGAATGTGAATAAATTGAGTAAAACTATGATATTTTTAGTCATTGTAAAATTTTTAATTCTAAAATAATTTACATACATACCATTTTTGAGATTTCACTGAAGATAAAATTTATGGCAGTAGTACTGGTGGAAAAAAGAGGCTTCTTATAGCCTGTATAGTATTTTCTTTTTGCGATTTTAGCAACAGACCCTTTTCTGTAGAAGCATATTTTTTTTAGTGTTGCTGTATGCTTAGGAAGTCACAGTATGAGACCAGTACTTCTTACATGGAAGTTATTTGGCTTATGGATAATAGTGGAGCTACTTAAAGAATATTGCTGAGAAACTAATCTACCACTGACAGCCTTCTGCAAAGCGCAGCCTTATAAAATCTGGTAGCAGCCTTTGAATAATGAAACTTCATATCCTGTATATATCATCTATAAAAGTTTGTGGCTTCTTGTGCTACTTATGAAAAAACATTTCTTTCTTTTAGAATAGTGTGTTGGTTTTCTTAGCAAGAAGCCTAACCTTTTAATCTGCTTTTAAACATCCAGGGAAAATGCAGATCTGATTTCCATCTTCAATGCATGGCCAGTTATTGGATTGTATAATCTTTGCCTCTGTATGAAATAAAATGTTGATTGTGTTTGTTTACTCATTCAACAATAAATTATGTTGTGTGCCTATCGTAGCTATACATATTCATTTTGCCTACATGACTGCAAATGTAAAGTTTAAAACTAATAAAACAAAATTGCATTAGATCAGCATCTATATGGCATTTTTTTCCTTAATGGCATATCTTAGCAGAAATTTTATTTTAAAAATCATTTAGAACTTGCATTTGCTGTCAGTTTATATCAGGGCTGTTTTATATCAGTTACAGCAGGGGAAAACCAAAAACTGCTAACTCATCAATGTGACCTGCTAGTTGAGTGTCTTGTCTTCTTCAGCATATTTAACATAGTCACATATCTTCCTAAACAGCTCATTCTAAGAAACTGATCGTACAGAAGAAAGTAGTTCTTTCAGTCATTGCCTACACATTATGCTGGGGGCTGCTGTTATTAAGGCTGCCTTTGCTACCTCAAATTGCAATACTGAAAGATAAAATTCTTTAAAATTGTATGTAATCTTCCCTTATCTCTATGTCCCTACATAAGGAAAAGTAGTTCAGTGACCAAGTGAAAGGTGGATGGATTGACTGTTTAATGCTCCTCTTTGTACAAGTGGGGGGTTGCTGCTAACTGATGATTAGTCCCCATCAACCTCCATGGGTTCTTCAGCAGCCACCCCGTTTTTGCATCAGGAAAAATTGGGTTGACTGACAGAGCACCTCCTGCACTGCTGTCCTAGCTTTTGTCTCTGTTTTGTTTGCAGCAAATAGAATTTGAGGCTAGTTTAGCTTAATGCTTAAAGATGGAAACAACTCCTGTAACGTACAGGAGTTTAGCTGTGGAAGGCTAGTGGCAAGATACCTTCAGTAGTTGTCCCTGAATCTTGAAGAGTTTATTTTTTTAATGCTATTATCTTTAACTCAAGAGGTTATGCTCCAAGTCTCTTTTTAGAACCTAAATTTAAGAGTTGATTTTTTTCCAAGGCACAGAATTCTGTCTTCCTTTGGGCTTCAAGCATCTGTTGAACATATATAATGCTGCTTGCATTAGGCTTCTAAGTGCTACAAGTGAACTTTACCTGTGCAGATCTTACTGCAGAACCTTATGTAGAGAAATATTTGGAATTTCAAATCCTACTGTCAGTTTTTGCATTTTGCTGGAGATAGCATCCAGAGTTGTGTTCATAGTCACAAGGCAGCTTGAGCAGCATTTTAGCATAACGTTTGCTTTAGGGTGTAACTTGCAAGTGGAAAATAGTGTGTTGTTTAAACCATTTTACTGCTGTTTCAGCAATGTTTGCCAAACTATTTGTTTTTCAGGAATCTACTGGTCCCTTGTATGGTTTTACGTTTGTTGGGGTGATGATAGCTTTCTTCCTGTTGATTCAAACAAGCCCTTGGACGTACTATGTATACTGTCTGTTGCCAGTACCCATATGGTATGCAGTTGTGAGAGAGTGAGTAAAGAATATGTTTTACAAAGAATGATTTATAAAACCAGATCTGTGTTTCCTTTTTGTTGACAATTAAATTATTCCTGTAAGTTTGGGAGAAAAATAGATACAACTTTATTAAAATTGCTGAAATGTTTTCTGAGGTATTCCAAGGTACCCTGGTTTATATTTCACTTGACGTGTTGAGCAGTTTCCAAACAGATTAATACAACTGCCAGTTCTAAAGATAGCTTTTCTATTAAGAAACATAAATTCATGTCTTTCCAATACGTTTTCAGTACTCTGGTAACTGAAGCAAATGGGTGTTAAAAACTTGGGCAAATTACTTGTAGCAGCTGACTGTTGTTGTAAAATGGGGTGGGTTGTTCCCTTTCTTCTGTTACTTTTAAGTAGTGTGATCCTGCAGAGTGTTGGGTATGTGAACTACATTTGCTTTTGAAGAGGATGTGCCGGTGATGTTGAGGGTTGTGCTCTGGTATTGAAACAAACTTGTCTCGCTTGGCTCTCCTTTAACTTGACTGAGTGCTCCGCATCCAAAAAGATATGTTACTTTCTGATTTCTATTGCTTCCATAATCCACTGGCAATTCTGTAGATACCAGCTAGGTATTATTCAGGGAAAATGAGACCAACTGCAGTTAGATAATGAGCTGCTTCATAAAACACTGGAAGAGCTAACTGGGGATTTTTTTTCTGTCTAAAGCTTGTGAATGTTTCATCAGTTATGACAGACATTAAGCACAGCATAACCAAAAATGTTCATAAACACGGAGTCAATTTGGATAAAGAGCAATCTGAAGTTTGTCCAAATACTCGCAAAGATATGCCAGAAATGGGAGGGGAAAAAAAACCTGAAAGGTTTTATTGTTGGTTTTATATCAAATTCAACTGGGCAGAAGGCGCCTCAGGCCATCACTCAGTCTGTTTCCTAGCTGCAGGCAGGATCAGTGATACCTTAGTCATTTCTTGTGCTCTGACCCTTCACCCCTGCCTTTCAAAGCTGAAATTCTGTATTATTTCTGTTGTGTTAAAATAATCATTGTCTTGTTCCATTGTTTTGAACAGACTTCACGTTATTCAAGACCTTGCTGCCAATCTCTGGTCAGTTCCCACTAGTCAGTCTGTAGGCTTCCTCTTGATTTGTATACTGGGAATTGAACTACTAGTAAGTATTGTATTCATATGTATCAATGGAGTATGTCATTGCTGGCATTTTATCTTTTTTAAGAATTGTAAATTTTATTTAATGTGTGTGGTTTTCAGTCTTATGTTGGATTTTCTTTGTTAGGTTTTCAGCTTTTTCTACCGTTCTACGCTTACTGTGGGTCTTCTTGTCTTTGCTGGCTGGCCAGTGATCACACAGCTGTGGGTTCAAGCAAAGGTACTGTATTTGCTTTGCTTAACAACAACAACAAAAAGGCATTTAATAAGGATGTTGTGTTTAATCTCTTCTGATTCTTGTTCAGTTATGCACTTGCTCTGTTCTCCGTTGTCAGCAGCATGCAGCAAAGTGAAGGAATATAATATGATCTGGATAGATTCCTCATAGACAAGACAAGCAAGAATGCAGCTTAGGTATCAAAACTGATTTGTCTGACATTGTGACTGACATCTGACATTCTAGTGTGGTGTTTTTATGCAAGAACAGTTGTAATCCAGAAAGTCTGACAACTTTCTAGGTTTTTTTTTCTGAAGTCCTCTATCGTAGTTGTCAGATATCGTGCTGCTGTCCTTGTTTCAGGATAGCAGAGAGTTAGCTATTTGTTTACTGTTGTTAGTGATAAATAAGAAAAATGGTTAGCTTAAAATCAAATGAAATGTTCACTGTTTGTTGAATTGCCACAGTGACAAAAGCAATGACGTACATGATCAGTGAACATTTTACCATTTTAGAAATATCCTTTTTTTATTTAAAAAAAAAAAAGTAACTGAAAAATGCTTCTCATGTCTTTATTGTCTGCAGTCAGCTGGCATATATTGTTCCTCAGAGGCAGCTTCCTATGCCATTTTTCACAGGAACAAACTCCACTTTGGTAGATATGGATGTAAAGTGGCACAGTCTTTAATATCAGACAGTTGTTCCATTTGTTCGTTTGAATTCTTACTTCACAGACTACCTAAAACCTAGAGGTCTGGGAAAGAATTAGCATTTTAATTGAAACAGCAATTTGGTTACAAATTTAAAGTCCTGCTTTGCAAGAACTTTTGAGATGTAAGTTTGTAATTGCTTATTTATCCTTTTTAAATTGTATCTGAGTAATCAAGTAGCATGTCTTAAAGTGGAAGAGGCATTTTGTAGCACCAAAAATATCCTTTACAGTCTAGAATCTGACTTGAGGTAGAAAAATCTAAGTGATGTAGCTCTTGCTGACTTCATTGTGAACAAAATACCTGGGATTTTTTCCCCATAGCAGAGTTTCAACAACTAGTTAGATGATTATGGTGGGTAAATCAAAGGGCATTCAGATTCAAAAACTGGAAAATATTACTGTATTACTAGAGAATTGGTGATTAGTTAGCTGCTGCAAAATTCTGACGAGATCAGTTTTATTGCTTTCTTCCATAAGGCTATGCATCAGATTTCTGGTGACTGCTATGTGTATGAAGGCCATGCTTTCTCAAAATGCTATTAAGCATAAGATTAGCTTTAATTCTGATTGTCTTTTATAGTATTTTGACATTGTGGAAATGAGATTATTTTCTATTGAATTGGAGAGCTGTGATATGAATGACTTTGCCCTTTTTCAGTTAATTTTGTTAATGATAGATACGGGGTGGGGAGATATCTGTTAGGAGGTGCTTGTAGCTGTTTTTAGTTCAGTGTATGCTTCTTTTCTGTTTAGATGATAGTCTGTCTATGTGACTTCAAAATATCACGTTTCTTTCTTTCCTTTAGAGAACAACATTGATCTGGACTCTTCTGTGTGTGCTCCTGGCAGTATTTCCTTTAATGCCTGTTGTAGGAAGAGAACCAAACATTCCTCTGGTGTAAGGATTTCATCTTGTTCTTTAAACTTTTCATTTCCCTCTTTGATATTCAAAATTTAGGCTGACTTGATATATGCGAGGAATTATATTATTGAAAGCTGGCTGAGACAGGTATTGAAATTCAGAATTTAAATAACGTGATTATAGAGACCTCAGTTATTCACTAGCGTGAATGAGAAGAGACTTTTAATGCTCTTGCAGGTCTTCAAAGAAAGTCACATCCATTTGCTCTTTGCATTATTCTGTAATTTCTTGTGGAGGGAAACATTTCTCATAATACCAAAATCTGCAAATTGCACATGAAAATAAAGGTTGTCGTTAAAGGAGGAGCTTTGCTGGGGTACAAACATGGTAAATAGCGGTGATGTGTGAATAAGAACATTTATTCAGAAGCAGTTTACTTTGACAGAATTTTTCTGAATTCCTCCATCTAATTTTGAGTAGTTTGTTTTTGAATAACGTTCTGTAACTAATGAGTTATTCAGGGAAATAGAATAAATAGAGTAACAAGACTTCTATCATCTGCTACTCTTTCATTGTGTGGGCATTCTTTTTTATCTGGATGCAATCCAGTTGGTTGGCCTGAAGGAGTTTGCCTTTTGGTATCCTTTTAACTACTGCAGAGAGAACTGAATTGAACTGGCTGCAACAGCTCCTTCTGCTCTCTGACAGAGGATACTGTGCCCCACCAAAACCAGGGTATCTGGTGCCTGATCCTCAGTAAAAAAATGGGAAGAGAGCAGTAATGTAGATTGCAGGTAAAATTATGAGCACGGATATTTTCCAAATTATTTACATTCTGTCTCAATATTTTCCACCGTAGTTTAAATCTATCCATTGGAGACCCTTCCTATTTGTGGTGCTTGGGAATGTTAGAAATATTCAAGACATATTTGCAACGGCCATAACACTTGTTCTTGGCTTTATATACCAGTTTTTGCTGGTTCAAACTAAAGTTTTTTTATTCTTTATAACAGCCTAACACAGCTTAGAAATCAAAATGGAATTAAATTATAAATTACCTTCAAGTCTTCCTCCCTGACATTTCTTCACGTTCACCTTACCCAGGCTATACATCTTCCTATTTAGTCTTCTAATGAAACATTCTACCTCTGAAGCAGCCTGTGCTTGTCTTAGTCTTGTCATGAGAATTTTGAAGTTGAAAAGATTTGAAGTAACAATGAAAAATATATGTATATGTGATACTTTGGGATATTGAAGATAAGGAGATGGCGGAAGAAAACATACAACAGGATGAAATTAGAGTGCCAGTGAGAAATATGTGCATTTATTAAATCTGTTCTTGAGCAGGGTCACTATAGGTCAGGCCAGGGCCTCTTCAGTGCATTAATAAAACTTGTATGGCAACAGGAACAGGAAGCTCCTAACTGAACTCAGTAGTAAAAAGGAAGTGTATGGGAGATGAAAGCAGACTCATATGACCAAAGAGGAGTATAGAGCTGCAGTCTTAATATACAGAATGAGTTTGGAAATCCAAAGCTGTAGTGAGGGGTGTAAAGTGCAGCAAGACAACAAAAAGAGATGAAAGGAAAATTTGGGAAAATGTGGCTCTGCTCCTAACTGGGACAGAGGACTTGGTGGCAAACAACACAGAAGAGGCTGAGGCCTTCCTTGCCTCCATCTTTACTGACAAGCTTGATCTTCAGGATCCCCAGCCTTTAAGCCCCTGGTACTGGTGGGAAAGTCTGGAGTAAGGAAGAACTTACCTTTAGTGGAAGAGGATCAAATTAGGGAATGCTTAAACTGGACATGTGAGTCTGTGGACCCAAGAATGCTGAGGAAGCTGGCTGATGTCACTGTGGGGTCACTCTTGATAATCTTTGAAGAGTTGTTGCAGTGGGATGGGAAGAGTTTCTTGAGGAGTGGAAGAAAGCAAATGTCACTGATCTCTTAAGGAAGGACGAGGCAGAGGATCCAGGTAACTACAGGCTGGTCAGTCTCATGTCAATCACTGGGGAACAACTAGTCCTGGAAACAAGCAATTTCCAAACATATGAAGGAAAATAAAATGATTGAGAGTGGTCAGCATGAATTTATGAAGGGGAAATAGTGCTTGACCAACATGATAACCTTCAAAGATTAGATGACTGGCTCAGTGAACAAGGGGAAAGCAGTGAATATAGTTATTTATTTCAGCCTCCTGTAACATCCTGCAGGATTGAGTCCAGAGAGTGGTGGTCAGTGGCTCAATGTCTAGGTGGAGATTTAATATCTTCATCAATGACATTGACAGTGGGGTCAAGTGCACCCTCAGCAAGTTTGCTGATGGCACCAAGCTGCGAAGTGCAGTCAACACACCAGAAGGATGGGATGCCATCCAGAGTGACCTAGACAGACTTGAGCAGTGGGCCCAGGTGAACTTCATGAGGTTCAATAAGTCCAAATGCAAGATCTGATGCGTGAGTTGAGGCAACCCCCACTGCCAATACAAGCTGGGGGATGAAAGAATTGAGCACAGCACTGCCAAAAAAGACATGGGGGTACTGGTGGATGGGAAGCTGGACATGAGCCAAAAATGTGCCCTCGCAGCCCAGAAAGCCAACCGTATCCTGGGCTGCATCAAAAGACGTGTGGACAGCAGGGTGAGGGAGGTGATCCTTCCTCTCCTCTCTGTGCTGGTGAGGCCTCACCTCGAGTACTCTAGATATGGAGTCCTTAGTACAGGACCTGTTGGAGCTCATTCAGAGGGGAGCTACAAAAATATTGCAAGGGATGGAAAACCTCCCCTGCGAGGACAGACTTGAAAGAGCTGGGACTGTTCAGCCTGGAGAAGAGGAGGCTCCAAGGTGACCTGATATCAGCCTTTCAGTATCTAAAGAGGAGCTGCAAGAAGTTGATATAGGCTCGTTTGCTTAGCAATACAGATCAGTGTATTAGTTTAAGGACAAATGCATGAGTTTAGCAAAAGGAATCAGTGTTGGATGACAAAAGAAGGGGACAGACTCTTCAGTGGAGTCTGTTGTGATGGAACAAGGGGAAATGGTTTCAAGCTTAAAGAGGTAGATTTGGGTTAGATATAAGGAAAAAGTTGTTTACAGTGACGGGTGTCCCATCACTGGAGACTTTCAAGGCGAGGCTGTGGATCAGGCCCTGGGCAGCCTGATCTAGCTGTCCATGTCCCTGTTCATTGTAGGGGAGTTGGACTAGATGACCTTCAAAAGTCCCTTCCAACTCTAAGGATTCTATGATCCTCACACAAATACTAAAAATATACAGGCTATGTCAATGGGCAGTGAGATGGACTGTAAACTGGCTGAACTATGGGGTTCAAGGGTTACAGTCAGTGACATGAAGTCTAGCTAGAGGCCAGTCAGTAGTGGTGTACCCCAAGGGTTGGTACTGAGACCAATACTAAGTAAAGACTGATTCAGATTCTTGGCATCAGATTGACTGGTATCCATTGAAAAGACAGGAAGAAACAGGCACAAATTTAGGTACAAAAAAAAAAAAAAAAAAAAAATCTATTTAAACATAAGAAACTTTTTTACAGTGAGGGTAGTCAAACACTGGAACAGATTGCCCAGACAGGTTGTGGAGTTTGAATTGTTGGAAATATTCAACACCCAACTGGGCATTGCCCTGAGCAGCCTGCTGTAGTTGACCATACTGAGTAGAGTTGGACTAGACTGTTCTCTAGAGGTGCCTTCCAATCTCCATTCTGTGACTGAGTAGCCTGCAATTGTGTTCCTGTATTGGGTAGATCATTAAATGAAAATTACCTTTGCAATACAGCTTGAGCAGACTGATTTTACATATGAAATAGTTGCATATTTTTGTTATGTCTGAGACAACACCAGGAGTAGAGCAGTCACAAATGGACATTTTGGACAGTAGTGTCTCTGCGCTGAGGCCAAGTGACAAATGAAGGTAATTGAAAGTAGCAGAAATTGATGGGTAGCTAAGCAGATGCATGTCCAAAATGGTGATTTTTGCCACTAAGCTTTTGAAAAACACGTAAGTGACTCTGGATTTTGTTTTTCAGGAACTGAATGTTGAAGTTTCTTTACTGTATTTTGTCTTGATAACAGCAACAAATTATTTCCTCTTAGTGAAGAACACATCTATGAAAAAAATCTGATTTGGTATTTTTTGGTCACATTTTCTGTGTTTTTATTGTTCTTTTGTTTTTATAGAATAGCGGCTGGTTTGACGACACTTTTGATCTCTTGCTTCGCCTTGGCATCTTTTTCTAGAAATGAAAATAAATACCGAGGTAAAGAAGATCTGAAAGTATATTTTTATCAGGTAACTTGCTACTTTACAGTAATTGTGAATGTTAGTGTTTTTACTTGCAAATTTTTACATACTTTAAGAACCTTTTCCAACCAAAGCCACAATATTCAAGAATAAATCGATTGTTGAGTTTTCCCCTTTACTGTTCTCTTCAAGAGGACCAGACGCTCATGGTGATGTTCATTTTATATATCGTAATGCTGTGTTCCCAAAGCTCATACTGTACATATTTATTTGTGTTGGTACATAGATGTGCATACACATTTTGATAATCTTCTCCAAGAATTTGAGAGCTTATCCAGCCTCCAGTCTGTGTATGTAATTCCCACTGACCTTTGCATGAATTGTCTGTGCATGCTAAGGACAAGCTTGTTGGTTCAAGGATTTCTTTCCATTTTCTGAGTGGGTGCTGAATAACAAATGCAAGACTGATACTAAGCTGCTTTTCCATTTGCTAAATCTTCTTTCAGATGGAAGACAGCATTTTTCTTGGCAACTTCATGAAATAGGTAGATCTTCTCATAGCAGTTGCATGTCTGCTGTCCTCATTAAAAAAAAAACAACTCGTTACAGGATAATGGTTTTATTTTGGGATTAGTAATGTTTCTTAAAAGCTTTATTGATTATTACTTATATGGTGGAATTTCCTATTGAGCTAAGCAAAGCATTCATCATATTGTTTTTTTGTTTTTAGAAATGGAATTCAGATTGGTTAAGAGGAGGAGAGGCAAGAATATTGAAGTTTTAAAATGCCTTTATCTGAGTGCCCACACGTTTATAATATGGTGGTGGTTTCTCTTAACTTTTTGAGCTTTCCTTGGAAAAGAGTTATCAGCTCCTGTCCTATATATTTCCGGTAAACATATACTCAGCAGTGGACTCTTCTCACTGGAAAGCTTGGAAACAACTGTTACTGAGGGAGTGAGAGTGCCACTAGGTTGGCAACTGGCAGCCAGGCAAGGTCAACCCACCATGTAACTGCTACAGCATCTCAGCAGGGTGACTTTGTGGAGAAACTCAGAAACAGGGAGGTGGAAACAGATCTGTAGTCAGAGAGTAATACCAGATGCTTCTTGAGCCAGCTTCAGAGACAGGAAATTCTGCAAGCCCTGAGGTACTTAATTAGATGTCAACATTTTGCCTGCTTGTTCAGGGAGAAACATCTTCCTTTTTCTCCCAACCTACAAGAAGATCATAAAGTTCCTCAAATTTCTCCTTAATCAGGGGATATTTTTACAACAGTGACATCTAATTACTGCTCTCTATTAGATTTTTATTTTAAAAGCTTTCTTAGGAGTGAAAAATAAGGGATTCCTCATTCACTCTGCATGAAGACAGGATTGGGAAGAAAGAGCATTCAGACTCCAAGAGGGAGAAGAACATTACAGAGGCACTATGGATGCTTGTCAGTTAAGGTCTTGTTTTACAGTTAAAACGTTTGTGATTGCTCTGAATTGCCAAGAATGCAAATGGAAAATGTTTGTCAGAAGACGGGTGTTTTTTCTAGACAACATAATTTTTTTGCTTTCCCTTTAGCTTTTCTTTTGAGTTGGAATTTTCAGAGGGAGTGTGGGGAAAACACTCAATTTGGAGCATTTTGAACTCATGGCGTCTTCTCATCAGATAATATGTACCTATTCTGCAAAGACAGATGGTGATTGAGGCACTGACGTTCATACACGCCATCGGGTTCCTGCTTTGCATCTGACGAGAGGTTGCTGAAGGATAATTTTCATAGCACCCACATATCTATTTGTTGGAGGCTGTCACTGAAAGTTATGCTTTCCTCTGATACGTTTTTACTACTTACACAGAAAAATAAGATTGGTTGTTTGATTTCTCTCACTTTAGAGAATGAAAGGATAGTTTAATTTGCTACAGTACTTTCTTCTTTGTGCGCTTCTCTCCTGTCAGTCATTGACTGAAGTAGGAGGAAAAACAGAGCATCCTTTCCTTACATGTAGTCATTATGGTATGCCTTGAGATTCCCTTAGCAACTTTGTTAACCTTTTTTGTACGCTCAACAATGGAGAAGGAATATCTGGTGGTTCTAGCTTTTCTTCTAAATATAGCCAAAAAAATTCTGATCTGGCCTAACTCCTCTTATCAGGATGCCCTGACTCCTCTTTTATCAAAGCTTTTCCTTTGGTAGTGTCTGTATGCAAGAACAGTCTTTGGAATCATTTCACCTCATCTCAAATTTTTGCATCTACTCATTTAAGATGAAATGCATTTTCAAATATTTTCCAAAGACTCAAGTAGTTCTTTCCATTTTCCCGAGTCATTCTACATGAGTTATTTTATAATTGCATCTGACTAAAGATGTTTCCCTTTTCAGTTCTCTTTGTATCTCAGTCAGAGAAAGAGAGAAGCACAGCATTACCTAACCTTTTTGATGTGCTTTTGAAGGCTCTTTTTCTCTTCAGAAGACAACTTTCTCCTTTCTTGTCCAAGTGAGCTTCCTTTTCTATCTGTGAACTAGCCAGTAGTGGAGATACTCTATCTGGTAAAGAACAAAGTCTGTTCCATTACATTAGTTGCTCTCCTTTTGTCAGAAAGAAATGTAAGTAACCAGGGACCCACAGGGTAAACAAAACAAAAAAAAGACAGCTTGTACTAAGCTCTCCCCAGTGAAGGTAAATCCCTCCAATCTAGTCCTGAACTGTGTATTTTTGTGTTGGGTTCTCCATGGATGGGACAGAACGTACAACTTGGCAAATTAATATGAACTGCATACCTGTATGATTTGAGAATCCACTTATAGGCAATTTAGTAGTTAACTGTCTTTTGTACCTAGAGATTATGGATTTCCTACATTGTCTTAGCCTTACCGAAACAAGTTGTCCCAGACAACCAAACATCATGATCAAAAAGTTTTTTTCAATGAAAGGGTACAAATAAGAAAGTAAATATACAGGCTTAACTAACTTAATTATGATTATATTTGCCTTTCGGTTACAAAATGTTCGGTTATGTTTAGACCTAAATTTGCAGTTTTGATACATGTCACTGTTTGCGTGAGGCAAAAGATACTAATTACTTCCTTACTTTTTCTGAAAATTGCCAAGAGATTTTCAGGTTTTCTTTTAATCTTAAAGCAGGAGTAACATTTTGTTTCTGAATTTTCTTTGCTGTGGCAAGGAGAGTGTTGTTTTTTGGTCAATTCCACTTCTATCTTAGAGAGGGTTTCAGGAATGGTGAAAATAGAGGTTTTTTTATAATCCATAAGCTGGACAGCTGAAGAATTTACCATGCAACTTAATTTTTTTGCTGGAGTTTATCTCTTTGCCAGCAGTTTCATAGTTGAAGTCCAGTTTTTGTTGCACTACTGAAGACTCTGCTGTTAGCACTGGCTGATTTATTCTGGACCAAACTGTTATTCCTAGGAGACTTGAGCTTCATGTAGGCCCAAGGTAGCAGCTGATTAATTTTCTCCTCTAAATTACTTAAAGCTACAGTAGGAATCCATGTCCAAACTGTAGAGTTAGAGAACAGAAGAATTCCAACGGATGATTCCGGTTCTTATACTGTTCTTTCAATGGGTTGCTTTTATGTATGGTGCTTACGATAGTTGCTGGCAAAGAGGTGCTGATATCACCCTTGATTTCCTCTTTCTAGCTGAGACCTAGAGGTGACCTTTTCTCAGAGGCCAGCCCTTACGCTGTTCAAGAATAATCTCTGAACTTCAAAGGAGGTGTAAAGGGGGAAAGAAGACAGGTTCTTAGCTGGAGATCTCTGCTTACACATCCAAGTTGCTTCCATGCTGCTCCACAGCCCTGGAGATGTCATTGAAGACTGAGAGCAGTTTGAATGTTAGTTGAACTGTGAACATAGAGGTCTCTGAAGTAGATGCCAGGGCGCTGGCATAGATCTAGCAGAAGTAAATGGAGTTTACTGATGTGCTCTTATCATGAATCTTAAAAGGCACAAGTTATACTATGGGTAATGACTGCATGTGCAAAGTGACTTCACCAGTGACTAGGAGATAGTAAGGGATTACCAGAACTCATTATACTAAAAGAAGTTGAAAAGATATATCAAGGGGGGGAGAGAACAATACAGCAGAGATTCCCAAATAAGCATCAGAAGTCTAAATGGGCCAATTCCCTGAGCTTTTGGAGGTGTACTCCCTTGATCTAGTTTATTAATGTCAGACAAAAATACAACTTATATATTCTTGAGCCCTGAAATTAAACAGACCGAGCAGATACTGAGCACCTCTGAAATAGAGCCGAAAAAGGATCCTGACTGCCAGGCAGGTCCTCTGGGCAGGGTGCCGCTAGATGTCAGTGTGTCTGGATGGAAAATGGCAGCTATTCATATGGTAAAAAGCGAAGGCAGTGAGCATTGTGTAGTTGCTTCTTAAAGTGCCGTTTTAAAGCGCATTTGCGAAGTGCTGTGTATGCTTCATTTGCCTTTCAGTGAAATTATGAAGTTGTGAACAAATAACAATATCTGAATATTTGGCTCAAACATTTTCTTGATTAATTGGCTACTTACAAAAATAACTGACTAGGGTAATTTCCCCCCCTTCTTTTTTTTTTAGCTCATACTTGATGACTGGTTGACATCTCCTGAATTAGCCCAAAACAAAAAGCCTCCCATCTTACTGCTTCTCCAAAGCAGAGGTTTCTGCTTGAGGTGGCTCAGACTATTTCATCTGAACAATTTGCTAAGGCTGCAGCTTCTTTGTCCTTTAAACTACACCTCCAGTTTGTGCTGCTGCTATCTCTTCTCCCAAGAACTGTGCAGCCCATACAAAGCTCTTAACTATGCTTTCCCTTCACCCTGTACCTGATCCTGCAGTGAAGCCAGAAGTTGTGCTGATTCTTTGTGGCTGCCAGTCAAGGACATGTGCTCCTCTGCCTACTTCATCTGTTTGGCTTTTTGTTTGGCTCCTTTAATCACAGTTGCACTTATTTTAATAAAAAATTGTGGGTAGAAAAAGGTAGAAATACTCAACTTGCACATCAGAGTCTTCCTCAGGGTTCCTGTTCTTCTGTTGATTCAGATGAGGTGTTTATGCAACTTGAAAGCATATTTACATATTTAATATGGAATGGCAAAGATTTCTACCCTAATTATGAGTTTCTTTGATTTTCCTCTTTCTAGATGTTCAGTATTGCACTTTCGACATATGTTGTGAGCAGTACTCATAGCAGTCTTAAAAACAAGCAAGGATTGCCTATATTCAATCAAATTATCAGTTGGACGACTCTAGGTAAGCATCTTGCTTTCCAAACTTGTTTTCTGATATTTTTTAGGGTTAAGGGTTGGGTTGAGGAGCATTGACACTTTAGTATCAATATCTTACTGTTCCACATATTTCTTCACTTCTTAAAGTTTGATAATGTGTTTACTAAGTTAAGTTTTCTAAAATATTACTTCTCTTAAGGCTATAATAAAATACTAACAACTGAGTTTACAAGTAGCTTTATCTTTTGTTTTGAATATCCTTTTTAGGGTTGCAGTAATGCAAATGCCCTCTTCGCTTTACTTGAAGCCAGATAAGAGTGATCTGAGGTGTTCTACAAACAAGCTAGTTAAAACATAGGGATGTAAGGAAAAGAATGTTTCTGTATTTCAGTGAAAACTAAAGCTGCAGCTGACAGCAGAGATCCTTGGGTTACTGGATGTGCTTTTCAGAGCTGACCTACAAAATGCTTGTGAACTAGTAAAATTAGTAGGTTTGATATGTTAGAAGCTAATTATTAAAGAAAAAAAAAAAATTCAAGTCTGAATTTTTCACTGCTCTTAAATTAAAATTGTAGGATCATTAAACAGAGCAAATGTAATTATCACTGGGGTTATGGAGTAAAGTAAAGTAATTCATTTGGTATTTCAGCTGTAAAATAATTTCTGTATGGCTCCATTAGCAAATGGCAGTATTTATCCCTGTCTGATCTGAAATGTGGGACTTGTTTTAGACCAAAAAATTTCCCCTTTAAAGTTTGGGAGCAGTAGTTTTCTAGAAGTCAGGACCTATAATTTAGATGTAGCTTAATGGAGGAATTATGACTCTTCTTCTCTCGTTGCTGGACGTCTTGTATATTGTGTATATTCCTGTACTGGTAACATTGCTGCAACTTAATCAAATCCTGTCAGTTGTAGAAGTCTTCTGTTTGAGCAAACAAATTCAAGACTGATACAACTGATTGTGATCACTGTGCGTGGGGGGAATACTCTTCATAATGTAGTTTTCTTTCCATCATCCTTTCCTTTGTAGCCTACTAAGCTAAGTGCTCGTCTCTGTGTGGATGAATTCCTTGCAGTTTTAAAGTCAATGACATCAATGATGTCCTGCTTGGCTTACTGTAGCAGGAATTGAGGGTAAAGGTTATCATTCTTTTCTGTGTGACAGTGAAAGAAATGTGTTTTTCATCTATGAGATTATTTGGGAAGTCAGAAGTTTAGAGTTATAAGGAAAAAGTATATCGGAAATTCTCTTTGCTGATGGTGTTGTTTCTAGGACAAAAATAAAGCTAAAATGAAGTAAACTATGTACCCTGTTTGCTGCCACACTGGTACTGAATATTTTAGCAAAATTTTTCAGACTGGAAGTAATCTTTTCAAGTGGCTATGATATTCAAGGTAGGAGCCTTATGCATTTGTTGAAGTTGCTTTACATAATTAAACACAGAACTAAGCAGGTAAAAAGCTAGGGCATCCGATGGAATGTCCTCAATACTCCTAGCGAAGAGAGATTCCTTGTCATAACCACAACAAGCATCTGCCTTGTCATTAGCATCCACCATAAATGTGACATAATAAGAAATAAGGTACCAAGATCTACTGTAGCTTTCCCAGGATTGGTGACACTATAAATGGTCAAATGTCTATTCATCTTTTTGCTTACTCGTGGAAGAACAGTACTGTTGCTTATTAAGCTGTCATTTTGCTCTTCTCTATTTATACAACCAGAAATACAGTTATTAGTATTTATTCATGATAATGATCAGCTAGATACTTCTGAGGTTTTCTAACAAATTGCTATCCCCTCTTCAGATAGCCATTCTGATGAATATGAAGCCTACCGTGTTTAAAAAAAATAATAATTTTAGACCTAAATTAAAGTTTTAAAGGAAGACTGGTATGGGAGGAATCAGGCAAATTATTCATGGGTGTGTGCCTACAAGCCTGAAAAAAGGACCTGCTGGCTTCAGCTGTTAGGCTGTGTGGTTGTTGCAGTTCCTGTACGGTAACTACAAACATACAGAGGTAAACCCAGGAGGCACAGAATGAGTCCAGCCACTTTCGTGTTCTTCAGAACCTTCTTTTTAGCATTACCAGATGTTTCTAAATCAATATACATTATGTTTTAAAGTTTTCATCAGCATACCATAGCAACTAGCCAAGTTCTGAGGAATTTCAGATTATAATTGTACAAGGAACGCGTATTGAGACTTTATAGGTCAGCCAGAAATGTGCAAGTCTTTTGATGGTTAATATTTCATGTGTCATATCAGAATTGGAAAGGCTAATTATCATCTGCAACACGCACATCTGTTTTCATCTGTGATTGTATACAGAGAGCGATGCACATCTGATGCATTGAGCGTCATTCACAGAGGCTAGTTGCCACACTGAATTTCTTTCCAGCTGCTCTGGCTTGCAGCGAGTGTCCCTGGAGTTCCTCCTTGAACTGGGCCTTCTGTAAGCACAGAAAGCTACAAGTGATGCTAGAAGGCTGAAGCACTGTTGAGATGAAGTCCCTTATTCTGTAATTGTAGCAATGGCCAAGGCTAAAAGCCAGGAAATGAAATGAAGGTTGCAGAAACTGCCTCATTACTCTTTCATAGATATGTTACATAGATACTGTGACAATAAGCACAACAAAACAGATGCACTTGCTGTATGTTATAGTTTGATTTCTGTTCCTTAATCGAATAAGTAATTATGACTTAATGCTGAAGCAACCTTTGAGTGTTATTGGATAGTGAGCGGACCTTACCACAGTGAAGAATCACACCAACATTATTTGTCCACTCACTTCTTTATAAGCATATTAAATAAAATTTTCACATTTAAAAACAAGCAAATAGAAAAAAAAAAAAAAACCCACAGATTTAAAATGGCCAAATCAGAGCAATTCTTTTCCTTCTTCCTTTCCCAACTTCAAGCACCTGGATGCTTTTCCTCTACTTTTCTTCCTCTTTACTCACTCTCTTCCAGTAGCTTGTTTTCACTTTTCTCAGTTTTCCTCACCTCCCATGAGCCCCTGGGGAAGGGCTAATGGAAAAAGAAAAAAAGCCAAAATTTGGGCTTTCTTCAGCGAAAGTAACTTTTCAAAATAAGTAGGGCATGTATGACCAATATAGAATTTTTGTACATAAAGCTGTCAAGATTTGAAGAATGTTATCTTGTTACTGAGGAGTAAATGTTCTGCATGCAGTGACTGACAGGTCTTCCTTTATTGCAGCTTCTTCCTCTGCGTTGCCATTACTGAGTCCCACGTTGCTCTTCCAGCGACTGTTCAGCATACTGCTTTCACTGATGGCCACCTACCTGCTCCTCAGCACGGGGTATTTCTTACTCTATTTGCTTTGTTCTTGCATATGAAAATCAGGGGCTAAATGTGAAATTGTCTGCTGAATCTCATGAGCATTCCTGTTAAAGATGTGATGCTTGCTTCCAGCTCTAATCTCATTGTTTATTTCTTTTTCAGTTCCCTGAAGAATATTTCAGGGGAACTTCCGCAGTTCTCTTTGTATTTATTATAAGCTCTCTGTTTTGTTGACATTCCTTTCAGCTAGACCAAACAGAGACTGAAAGGATGCATATTCAAACAGTCTTGCACTAAAATAAGAAAATCTGTTTTAGTTTACATCTTCTCTTGTTTTAGTACATGCTTTTCTGTTCAGAAAGAAAAGAAGTGAAAAAAGTAAAGAAGATGTGATGGGAAACAGGTAGCCCTAAAATAAGGGAAGTGTGGAAAGTCATGGAAGTAACTTTTTTCAAAAGGGTGCTGGGCTCCCAGAAAAAGCAGAGCTTGCTTCTCTCTTGGGCAAAAGACAACTCTCTGGAGCTTTAAGTGAAGAAATCTCCATGTCAGCTGAGCGACTTTTTGTCCACTCAGTAGCTCTTATAAAAACACAACTAGTAAGGAACGTAAGAACCATCCCGCCCTTTCACCTCCCATTTATCCTCTGGACTTAATTACACTAAGAAATTAAGTGGAATAAAATATCTTACAGCAGGTATTTTGCAGTAGCTGTCTCTTGTAGCTATGCTCATTTCAGATCAAGCACCTTTTTTATTTTTGATCTCCCACCTCTCCCTTCCTCCCAGTTCACCATTAAGGGTGTGATCCTAATCTTCTGACAACGCACGCTCTTGCACTTGACTTTCTTAACCTGTCCTGGCTGATGGGTAAAGCATGAGTGTTATTCTTTGTGAGAGTGGCAACCTCCCTTTTTTTGTCAGGGCCTTGCACCAAACCACTTAAATGCTGACTGCTCTCTGGTGCTTTCCTGCAGTGTTCACACAAACCAATAAATTCATAAGATTCCTTTAAAAAAAGAAAAAAAATCACAACAAAATCCAGATTCTGCATTTGTCTCCTTAATGCTCTGTTATACTGTGCAGCAATAACCTGCTGCCTTTCTTGGGTTATTCCAGCACCTTTCTAGCTGTAGCTTGCTTAGCATAGCTTGCTAACAAGTTGTCACTGACTCACTTGAAGACATTCAGTTTGCAGACAAGCATAGGTGACTGTGAAGCTTGCAGGTGTTTCTGCTGCTGACAGCCCAAGCATTGTCATTTTCATGTTTCTTAATTGCTTGTCATTTTTATAATTAAAACAGAAAAGCCCCAAATCTTTTGTTCCAGTTCCAGAAAGCACTTCGTAGCTATACTAGCAGGGAATTATATTATAGAGACTACACCAAGATTAAATGTGATCTTTTTCTTTGTTTTAGACAATTGAATGAGTAGTCTTGTCAGTGTTGGAGTCACAGTCTCTGTTGGTTTTATAATTTTATTCTGAAAGAAAATAATGATAAGCACTGTGAAGTGCAACTGGAACATAGAAGGCAGGGAAAAACAAGTTTTATCTGACAAAAGTCTATACCTCCAAGTTAATCAGGGTGTTTTAATTTCTCAGATTAATACATTCATAGTTTGCTGTAGAAGCCAGCAATGCCCTCTGAGACAGGAGGTCTAGCTGCTAGAATAGCTGAGCTGCCTTGATTAGAGTATGACTTAACACTGCTGTAGGAATGGATGTTGCTGTTGGAATAGGTTGATAAGTAGGAAATATTTGAGTTCAATAAAATGGGATGTTCTTTTTATCACATGACTGCCTTTCTCCTGGCAGCTGGATTGAAATCACCAGAATGAGGTGGTGTGATTAGATCCTAAAGAGAGACACTTCCTAGATGCTAAGTTGGTCTGAACCTTCTCAGTTATCAATAAGTCTTACTGTAAAGCTTTCCATTTTGAAGAAAACAAGTGCTGGGTGTGACTTTTTTTTCCTGTTTCTTTTTTTAATTTTATTTGCATCAGTTTTATTAATCATAGCAGTTGGAATTCAGCCAATGTTGTGGCAACAATCAGATAAAGAAATGGATGCAAAACACAACTAAGCAAAGCTGGAGCATTCTGCCTGTCCTGCTTGTACAGTTTAATCGCTGTGTGGCTTTAAACTTCACCAACCAGCTGTGGGTACTCCTCAGAAATAGTGGCAGGGAGAGTGCTGTTGCGGCTTCCATGTATGATTTGGGTAAAGAAAAATAAAAGAAATGTGATGGTATTTGATGTTAAATGGTTGTTAGTGACTTCCCTTACTATGATTGTTACGTTGCTACTCAGATATGAAGCTCTATTTCCACTGGTGCTCTCTGGTTTGATGTTGGTGTGGATACAGATGGAACAAGAAGCATTGCAGCACTATGGTCTTTCACTCAAACCAAAGGTAACAGCTCCAGATAGTTATATCAGTTTAGTTATCAGAAGCATCTTCTTTTTCCTTTAGGTGCAATAAATGTTCTGAGTGATTTTCATAGAGCAAGACTTTGCGTTTTCTTCTTTGGAGCTTGGGAGGACAGTAACAGCTGTCTCATGAAATGGGAATGTGACCTTGTAGAAGATGTTTCACATCAGAGCTATTTCTAGGAATGCAGGAAATCATTCTGACTTAGCAGTATGTTCTGCCAAATACAAAGCTCTCTTCTTTGAGTGTAATGCTAATTCAGAGTAAGGTCCAGTAACTCTTCAGATCAAGTACAGTGTCACTGTACTTTCTTTATTCTGATGGCAGTAGTGAGTGTCCACGTAAGAGACTGAAAAGAAGTATTTTCATTTCTGAAATGAGCCACAGGAAATGCAAGAAATCTTGTTTGACTTTGTCCTGCCACTTTCTTTCATCAAGGAAGGCCCTTTATTTTTGATTAGTCAGACAAAGAACTGGAGACTAAATAGGAACTCATGCATTCTTGAATTTGCCTGGAAAAAGAGTTCTGTAATAGATGTCAATGCAATTTCTTTCACCCTAAAATTTTTGAAGCTATTTTCAAAGCCTGTGCTGCTTACACTGCTGCTTTTAGGTTAGGTCAAGGTTTTCGCAAGCTGTGGCTATGCCATTAGTTTTGGTTTGGGCCAAAGTGCCTGTTGCAGAGCTGTCTGTGTGCTTGAAGCCAGGCAAATATGCAACATGGTGCTTCCCGACTTCTCCTAAGTATGCCCTCCTCAGTGCTGGTCATGGAGAGTCTGGGTAAGAATGCACAGGAATGGCCAGACTTGCTTGTTAAAGTGGTGGTACACATCTTTCATGCCAAAGCAGTCGCCAGAGCAGATCTCACAAATGCTGTGATTTTGTTTTTCCCACAGAGGAGATGATTTTAAAGCTTGAGAGAGAATGGAATTTACCAATTTAAGGCTGGATATCAGAAATGAAAATGGGAATTGCTATTCATTTTTACTGTGTATACTTGAGGTATTTTATGTGAGGATGTTTTGTAGCATCTGAAGTGCTAATAGTCAGAATCTGTGGTGCTTACCTGCCTGATGGTGTTCTGATCTTCTAGTTGCTTTTCTTTTTAAATAAAGTTCTATTAAAGCATTGTATTACATAGAAGACTAGAACAATGATGAACACTTCATTAATCAATTGCAAATGAAAAGAATGTAAGTGAGCTGTAATTAGTGTTTATGTTGTTGCTATCTGTATGTCATCTGACTTTTGGTTCCAAGTGAAAGGAACAATAATGCTCACTCCTGCTTCCACTTCTACATTAGAAAAAGAATCTATCATTAACAGATGCTTGTTAATACTTAGACAAAGTAAATCTTGTGCATGAGAATCCAATTCAGCTTTCTGATGTGAGGTTAATTTTAATTAAAATGCTGACAGTATTGAAAGTCTGTTATTTGAATTTTTTTTCTTTTCTCCAATGAAAAGGAGTTCACTGGCTTCTAAAAACTTTATGGAGACAGTTCTCCTTAGGTCAAGTGTTATTGTGATGAGAATTAAAGGAGATGGAGAATATTTTAGTATTCACATTCACAGTGCAAGTCAACTAAGGATAATTGCTGTCTTTTATTTCTGTGGGTCTGTTTTCACATACTCATGTGAGCAGTGGAAGTGTTTGCATGTAGGAGGAAGAATATTTATGATGGAAAAATATGATAAATCTAAGGCATAAAAGTTCTTTTTTTAGTGTAGATAGCAGTGGAAGCTTTACTTTGTTCATTTGATCATCTCATTTGTAGAGTCTTTCTGGCAGATTCATTAAAGTATAATAAGAAAAAAAAAAAGGAAAGGTTGCAGTCCTCATCGTAACACCACTCTAATAACAATTGCTAGGGAATTAGGCTTATTTCTCATTCATTTCAATAAAAATATGGTGGGTCTGTCAAAGTACATCAGTTATGTTAGGTATTGATTTCTTCTGCTGTCTTTCCAGCTTGCTGTTTTCAACTTCGCCTATGCTACTGATATAACTCAGTTTCGACAGCTCCACCTAGACGACATCCGCAGATCTTTCTTCTTTGTATCCTTTTGTTGGTTGCTGTGTTCCAAGGAAAAGATGGGTTTGTTTCAATCAGCCTAAAAACTGTAGCCTGGTAGAGGTTGGAAACAGAAACTAGCGAAGATTATTTATGTCATGTTGCTCAAAAGACAGTGGTCTTGTACATTGCTTTTTGATGCAGCAGTAAAAAACCAACTAAACAAACAAAAGACATGAACTGTGCTTTTTTGAAATCCATCTTCTTGGCCACTTTGTAAAGTTTGGCCTCTTGTAGAATCATAGAATCATTAAGGCTGGAAAAGATGACTATTAGTTAACCTTTATTCTAAGGACACTGGTTCTCAACTTTGGTTGTGTTTTATTACATTTTGTCTGCGGGGAATTCATTCAGCCTTGATAAATTAATTGGAAAAAGTGATATTAAAATTATTCTTGTTTTGTCGTTTTTAGAGTATGACAGTGTATTAGGAAGAAACTGTTAAGAGGTGGGCATTGGCCATGTCCAGTCTGAAGAGATGAGAAGCTCCCGCAGACTCTAACAAAACATGTTGCCAGATTCTGGCCTAGAAAGGATGTGTGATACACTTAATTTTCTCTGCTAGAAGAGATTTGTGCTTGAGGGGAGGGGCTGCTTGTTTATTAGCATTGCAGTTACTGTAACTGCAACTGCTGATGATATATTTTTTTGTTTTCAATACTCTAAAAGCTTAATATTATTAGTTTTTCTCTTTTGTTGTGGGACAACAAAAAGTTCAGTGAAAGCGATTTGGCAGAAAGGGTAATGAGTATGTGAGTGGGAGAGTCTGGAATGAGCCAGACTGGAATATACAGGTTTCTATCACAGGTGGGTTGTCACAGATGGGAGGTAGGAAGGAGCTGCCTCAATACTACTTCCAGCAAAAACAGGCTTTATAGTTTGTAGAATAACCAAATCTGATAGAGTGGATCAGAATTGCAGAGTCTGTGTTGTTGATTTGATTTAACTTCGGAATCTGCAGAAGTGGAAGTGAGATAGTCACATCCTTAAAAAGGCAGTTCAGTGCTAAAGAAGGTGGTAAGACAACATGCTAGGTGTTGAACATGTGTTCTCTATCCATATCTGAAGAACAGCTTATCAGACCTTGCAGTGAGTTCATCTATATCATTTGTTGCTTTGCTGGATTTTATACAAAAAATAAGCTTCTAGTGAAATTATTGCTGTCAGATCCTAAAAATTAAACAACCCCCTCCCCCCTAAAAAAGAAAAGATTGTTTTTTAAAACTTCAGTATACTATCTCATAATACCAAATACTTAAATATAGTACTTTAATCTCATCTTACATGAAAATGCTTAAATGTATTCTGTTCAGGTCTTGAAAAAAATACACAATTTGCAGTCTCCTTTGCAGAGATAAGGTATGATACATTCTAGCTCAAAAGGCATGGATGTTTGTTTGTTTTAAATTTAGATATGTACAACAATTAGAGTGTTGTTAGAGGCCTTTTGTATTAAAAACAGTCATGTTGCGCCTGTGACCCTGAGTTGTATATCTTGAAAATAATCTTTCAAGCTTTGTATATAGGGCCCAAAAGTCAGCCTGCACTGAGACACCTTACAGCCTTATCTTCCAGAAGAAGATTCAGATTGCATATGCTTAGCATTTTGATTAGACCTATGTGCCACTGGTATTTTTTCTGTTTTATTACAGAATTGTTGCTCTTATAAATCTCAACTGGCAGATTTGTGCTATGCTGTTAGACTGCTGTTTTACTAAACTTGAAATGATGTGATACACTTGGGAGGTATAATTTCTGTAGTTATGCTGACCTAATCTTTCAGAAATATTGTGTGCAGAATCACAACAATTCTGTTGAATAGTTGGTAGCAAGCTGTTTATGCAGAGACTTGAATGATCTGATGCGTTGGTGTAACAGGAGCGGAAGGACCCAGAGGGTGTTCTAGCAGCAGGAGCCATTGTCACAAACTCTCTGCCTGATGAAATAAATAAAAAAAAAATTTAAAAAATTAAAAAAAAAAAAAAAAAGAAATAAAAGGCAGTTAAAACCATTCTTTGACCAAAGAGATGTGAGTCATAATGGGCCCCAATGAGCTCAAAAGGTAGAAAAATCTCTAATGGGCTGCTATAGCAGCAGTCATCATATCTAGATGAACAAGGTGGGTTGGTAAAACTTTTAGCTATACCGATTGTGCAAGAGTTGTCCTACCCCCGAGTGCAGTGGGAGTCCCATGTTGCAATGGATGGGCTCAGCATAACCTTTGGACTACAAAGTTATGGGAGGGATGGCAACCTTTAGTCTTGTTTCATGGCCAACTGCCTCTTCCACATTTGATTCCTCAATAAAGCCATCTATTTTGTTTGGTGATGCAAAATGTCAACAAAAATGTGTGCTTGTTTGTGTCCAGGTATGTTGCTATCTTGCTAGGAGCCCAGAGAACAAGCTGCCAAGTTTCTGGCAGGGACTTTAAGACAGCCACTAAAATGTTATACATGCAGTTTCTGTCAGTAAAATTTGACACAATCATATCTGAAATCTTGGGTAGAGCTAGACAATGCTTTGATTGTCTTCATGCAATGTAAAACTGTAATAGTGGGTCTGCTTCTTGGAGTTTCATGACAGGATTTGGGAAGTAGATTGGAACGAAGGGGAAAATGCTTTGTTTTACTGCAGCTGTTTCTGTGGTGTGTTTTCCTTAAATACATCTAGGTTTTCTTCATAGTGACAGCCTTTTTTGGCACTGGAAACATAGCTTCCGTTAACAGGTAAATAGCATTCATTCATTTGAGAAACAGTAGGCTACAAAAATTCATCCTACAGTTGATGTACCAAATATAAACTTCGTCAGCAAAATTAGGGCAGCAGAATTAAAGCAGTATTTGGTGATAATATTGATAACAACTGATATTGATTCTGATCTCTGTAACCTGTTCCCTAAGAGCTGACACTGGTTACAAGGTCATCTCAATTTCCATTACGTAGAAAGGAGTGGAGAGAACTCAATGGCTCATCATGGCACAGCTCCCCAGGAGACACCAGCAGAGAAAATTGTAGAGAAAGAAAAGTGAAGTGTAAACGGTCCTTGCTAATTCAATATTTGAGCAAGAGAAGAGAAATCTGGAAGCCTTGTTTAAAAATTTGTATACACAGGATTAACTAAGTGCTACGTTTTTAAATGCAATGCCATTTTGAGGACACGTTGTAATGTCTTTTTCATGTTTTTTTAGTTTTGATCCTGCATCTGTCTATTGTTTCCTGACTGTGTTCAGTCCCTTTATGATGGGAGGCTTGCTTCTGTTGAAGGTTAGTAATTCTACCTCAGTGAAATTTTCTCAAAGAACTGTTTAATAAACGATGTATCACGTACGTAGTTGTTACAAAAACACATATCTTAGTTTGAGCTTCATTAGCCTTCTCATCCATGTGTGAAGCTTTCAGCCTTCATAGTGTTTATAGAGCTAAATTCTGATTCCCAAAGGAAAGAAGCTAAACTGTATGGAAAGTATAATTTAACGGCATTAGATCGGTTTATTATATTAAAATGGAAGTTTCAAATGTTGAAAAGACCTCTAAATTATTTTTTAAAATGGTAAGTTTTCCCTATAGTATAATATCTACAGAAACATTGAGGGAATATATACTTTTTTATTAGTTTCATCTATCTACATTACGTTAAGTACGAGCTTTGTGTGCTTTACTGATTAGGCTGTCACTCTTGCAATGAGTACTATTTTTAACATGTTTTTAATATCTTAATGATCTGTTAGAGACTGGATTGCACTTCTTGCTTACGGGCAAGGTTTGTGAGCTCTTTTCTGATCTGCCTGAGGCAGAGATAAAGAGAAAATCAGGAAGGGAAATAGGGAATTCATGGATTTCTTTAAAATATTCAGTAGTTCCTGCCTCTGCCTTTCTGCTTTTTCTGTCCTTGGGAAAGCAGACTTACGTTGCAGTTATCCTTCAGGACATTAGTCAGTGAAAATCTTTTGGATCCTAGGGAACAGCTTTTAGCCTGTAAGAATCGTGATGCTTTCACACATCTAACTTAAGGAATGCAAGTCAACTTTGGAAGGAGTAAAAGGCAATGCTCATGTTTCTAACTTTTTTTTGCTTTATTTTCTTCTTAAATTACTGAACTGTTTTCATTTGCTTTACTTGGGTTTGGAGGGCAGTGTGAACTTTTCTCTTGCTGACTACATGCTATATGGTGATTTTTAAAAATTGTTGATGGCTGAGATTGACCTATAATACTTTGCTTGGAGCTCTGCATCTGTCACGTGAGATCTGTATCTCGACAGTTTTTTCCTCTGGCCTTGCTGAAGTATTTATCATCAGTGCTAAAAAGAGCTAAATGAACTGAGGATCATCAGGGTGTTTTAATTATAGTTTTCCATATTGCCTCATAGTTTATTTCACTGCAGTTCAGCTACAACCAGGGGAGGGATTTTCTGTTTGTTTATTAAGCATATTTTTTGCAGAATGTTTCTTTTCTTGCCAATATTTTGTTTTTCTAACATACACATTCCGTGATAATTTCAAAATCTGGAAAGTATTTCCACAACCTGCCAGGTTGTTTTGTAAATATGGCTATGAACCAAAATGTTGTTTGTGTGTTAAACAGGTTGTAATACCATTTGTTCTGGTATCATGTGCTTTTGAAGCTGTTCAAGTCACAACACAACTGTCATCTAAGAGGTACAGTAAGTGCTGTATTTCTGCATTAGTAAGGGTTTCAAATCTATTCTGCAAGAATTCAAAATTGTCAAATCTCAATCTAAATTTAAAAGAAAAAATAAGTCATAATGTTACTTCTACTTGTTAATGTGGTTTGTATTTTTTGTTCAGTGATTTTGCAAGCTCAGGAGTTCTTTTTCATTGTGATAAATGATTATAAATGGAAGTGTTTGCTCTGTCTGAAGCGATGATATTTAATATTCTTTCTTGACAATACACAGAAGGAGCACTTTTTTCCTCATAATGTAGAAAAATGAGCGGAACCTAAAGTTTGACTTTTGTTTCATATTGCAACTCTGCCAATAGTGCAATATTTTAAAAATAACCTATTTATAATGTAACCAATTCAGAGCTTTGTAGCATTGACCTCATCATGAGTAGCATTAAAAAAAATATATATATATGGCTTAGGTTGGAAGGGACATTAATACCTACCCAGTCCCAACCCC
Organism: Pavo muticus; assembly: GCA_016647715.1. Classification (NCBI taxonomy): domain Eukaryota; kingdom Metazoa; phylum Chordata; class Aves; order Galliformes; family Phasianidae; genus Pavo; species Pavo muticus. The sequence goes on along the minus strand of JACDJE010000201.1, from coordinate 609,427 downwards.
CTGCCATGGGCAGGGCTGCTATCCACTAGATCAAGCTCCCCAGAGCCCCATCCAACCTACCCTTAAGCACGTCTGGGGATGGAGCACCACAGCTTCTCTGGGCAGCCTGTGCCACTGCCTCGCTGCCCTCCAAGTAAATAATTTCTTCCTTGCAGTAGGACTAGATGACTGCCAGCTCTTTCTCCATCTCTATAAACTTTTTAGAGGGAGTGTGAGAAGAGTACCCAACCTCTGCTCATCATGGTGCTGACATGGAGGTGGTCCTGGTCAGCCATCTGGTTTTGAATTTGTCTTAGTGGGATCTTGTGCGAGGTTGACTGAGGGTGTCACTTGACAATGGCAGGGGTACTGCAGTGACTTTGTACTGCGTATTCCTCAGCTGAGCTGGAGGAAGCTGCCCATGTTGACTGTGATACCCTGTGCTTTCAGTTTGTTCTCATCTCATCTGTGCCCTGCCTATTGTCTCCTTATTATGCAACCCAGTACTAGGATGTACATGGCAACCTTAGACCAGGACAGACTTTGGAGGAACAGCACAAGGCTTGCCATCCCACTAAACCTTTCCTGCCTCAGCTGTGCATATGCAGTCTGTGTGAGCTGTACCTGGACCTCCAAAGAAGGGTATCCACCTTTCTTGCTAAGGGTGATAGGAGCAGAGCTGCACTGATGAACTGGGGTTGTTCAGAAGATCAGCTAGCAATTTACATGTATAGGGATCAGGCATCATAAAGGTCAGTGTTTCCCAACTTATGAATGCTTATGATGCCAGAGCTATTGCAAGCTTCTATGAAATGTCCTTGTGTGTGTGAGAGGCGAAATTATATAAACTTCTTAAACTGTGAGGCACGAGTACATGTTTACGACTCTGAGACTGTGGCTGTACCTCAGGTTGGGATTTTTGCTGGCTTCGTTTAACTGCTCAGGTAACAATAGCAAAGATACTGCCACAGCATCAGCTTGGGAACAAGACAGAAACCAGAAGATGTGCCCAGGTTCCCTGCAGGGGCTGTGCTCTGATTCTCAGTGCATCCCAGAGCCTGTACTGCGCTCTCATTATTGCTTTTGCTGCCCCTGCTAGCTAAATTAAGCCGTCACAGGAGGCAATCTTATTTTTATAGTGTTATAAACATGCCCTGAAATTAGCTTTGTCCTTCCTTTTGTGAAAGGTTTCCTGCAGTTCAGAACGGGATAAAGTAGATTTTTGTGATTTTAGTGAACTGCTCCCAAACTCCTTTTTTATAGAGAAAAGAATTACTCTTTTTTTGCTGTTCATGGAGAATATTCTGTCAGAATGGTTCTATAACTTGCCTGTGAAAACAGCCTTCTAGCTGAGTGCTTCCTAGACAATGCAAGATTGCAACATCCAATCTGAGCCATAGGTAAGAGGAAAGAGGCCTTTCAGTGAATCTGAGATGGAGTAGGTTTGTAGCATGCTAGTTCACTGATGAAACACAGCTGATGTAAGCAACAGCAGAACCCCTTTCTTATCAGAAGACATTGAATGCAGCAGGACATTTCCTCCCTAAAAAGACTTCATGGATTTATGGTGATACTACTGACAAATTAGCTGTATTATACTTAAAGACTTCTCTGCTAATGGGTTAGCTTCTTGCTACATTGCTTCAGTGTCATTAACTAGAAACTAGTTTTAACCAGTTATAGTAATTGCTTTCATGCAATTTAGGATTTACATAGTTTAATGAAAAGAACATTAGGTTAATGGGGAAAAAAATAGCTATACGTGCTCCCTTCTGGTTCATTTTATTGGCTGCAGTCTACTTCCCAGAAGTAACCTGCTGCCTGATAAGCTCCCAGGAGTCTGGGAGCATGCCACCAAAATGCTGTGCCATGCTTGAAGAGCTTACAGGAGCCCAGAGCTCTAAAAAGGAGGCATGCACTTTGTTCAGCAGGGAGGATGTCAGAGTAGGACCAATCAGCTCAGTTATCTCCCTATCCAAAACAGTTTTATTCACTCCTGAATCTATCCTCAAGCTTCTAAATCAGCTTTATTTGGCTTAGCTGGCGCATGAGCTCCCAGTGTCAGGAATGGACAGGCGCTGCTTCCAACATGCTCTTATTCTCTGCTAAATGACTCGTATTAGGTTTCTCTGTTGCAAAATTGAAACTGCTAATGTGAAATGTCTGTTTCAAGCAGGGTGGGATTACAAATACCAAACGTTCTAGTCATGTATTTTAATAGTTCTCTAATAAATGCAAAAGTAGCTGAGTGGTTGAAAGGCAAGCACAAGAAATTGTATCTTATTTAATTTCTTTGTGGGGATTTTAGTAAGCTTTGCAATGTCTGTGGCCTTGTATGTTGGATAATAGTCTGTTTTTTTTCTTTGCAGCCTTTTCCTCATTGTTCTTGTGATTTCAGACATAATGGCTTTGGTAAGTTGTTGTTGCACATTCTCTTCAAATAAGATGGAGCCAAGGGGGCTCTACTAACTCCATGTAGGGATCTGAATTTGTTTCAGACTTCTAAATTTTTGCAGCTTGGGCAATGAATTGAAATCCTAGCGTAATTGAGAGATAACACTCCTGCAGTCACCACCCTTTGAATTTCATGTAATTAAAGCTTCTGAAGAAATAATGCCTTTATAATAGCAAGAGAGAAAAGTGAAGTAACAACTTAATCTGAGTTTTTCATGTGCTTTCCAATCAAATTCTTAGGCAATGCTTAAATCAATTTTAGCTTTGTGCCAGGCTTAATTTTTCAGGAATGTGGGCCTTCTCGTGGCCCCCCGCTTTTCCTTGGAAAAGAGACACAAAGGAAAATGTGTTACACATCATTTTCATTGCTAATGTTGCAAGAATCTAGGAGATCTGCAACATCTGAGAAAAGAGATTTTGTGCCCTTGGTAATAAACTCTTAAGCAATGAAATCTTCAGACGGTTTGTGTCCACAGTCAAAGCTAGTTGAAACAACCAAATCAGAACAATGACAACCCAATATAGTTTTCACAGATTAAAAGTACATTTTTGTAGTTCTTTAACTGTCTTCAACTTAGCAAGTAGCACCCCTTAATATCTCAACCCACAAGTTCCACTTTGTTTTCTTCAGTTCTCTCCCCAGTCATACTGGAAAGGGGGAGGAGGGTAAGTGAGCAAATGACTGGGTGGTGCTTAGCCACCTGCTGGGTTAAACCACAACAGTATCATCAAATCAGCAGAAATCGTTTAAGAGTGGCAGGTAGAGCTCATGTTTTCTCTTCATGTATGCTGGTTGAGTTTAGCCACTTTGGTGTAAGTATTCCAGCTATGATATCATTGTAAATTGCAGTGTCCAATATAGTGTGATCTATGGATCTTACCTTATAGAAAAAGCAGCAAATACAAAACCAAATGAATAATTTGACTGTAGAATAAGAAATTGAGAAGATGTAGTTTTGCTTCATTCCAAGCAAGTCTTTTTACTGAACTGATTTTTGATAACTTTTGTAGGAAAAGGATTAAAATATTAGTAAATCACACTCAGTGTTTCACTAATAGAATCAGTCTAAAATGAAAAAGAGGAGTAGAGATGTGTGGAGTAGTGATGTGTAGCAAGCCCCAGTATCTCGTACCTCACATATTCTCCTATTTTGACTTAATGATTTTAAAACAATTAGTAAGAATATAGTTGGTGCACAAAGAAAGTCTGACCAAAGAGGTGTGATATGCAGGAACTGTGTGTATATAAAGCAGAAGAAGAAGTGGAAAAACATTGGTTTGTGGTCTTGAATCTTCCAAGTATTTCATGTGACCATAAGCTAATAGTTTAGTTCTGTCTTTTCCTGACTTTATTGCCATTTTACAGATGAGAAACTGTTGGAGTTGCCCAACATTTATGGCAGATTTCTATGAAAACAGTATACACTCTTCTGTTTGATACTAGTCGTTATTTGGGAACCTGTTATTTTAAGCAACAAGGTGGACTGACTTATTGAAAAGGTTATCTGGTGGTGATCTGTGGTTCTTGGAAACAGAGAGAGAACTCGGTCCATCTTTAGCTGCTCATATTTGATACCATGTTAAGTCTGATTCTGGCTCTTAGAGTATTTTTCTATTTGGTCCAAATGAGCATTCCTGGAAAGGTCCTGCCCTTGTTCTACTTGAATTAGAAACTTGGAGTAAACAACCTGAAAATACTGGTTTTGAGTTTGTTTCAAATTGTGCACTGTTGATGTACTAATGAAAGTTGTTTTATTTCCTAGCACTTTTTCTTCTTGGTTAAAGATTATGGAAGCTGGCTTGACATAGGAACAAGGTACAGTATTTTTTGCCTCGGTTGCATTTTGAGAAGGCTCAGAGGTTAATATTGTTGTTTATCTACTCGAACTCTTTGTAATTTTTTCCAATTACTCTCCTTAATCAAACGCTTCAGTGATGATCCCTGTACTTAAAACACGTGCACGCGTGCGAGTGTACCACACGTACACCCATGTACACACGTAGATATGTCCTCAGCTAAAACTTGTGTCTTAAAATCTGTGCCAGAGCAACATGGAATAGGCAGTTAATCTAGCATGGCAAAAAATCCTGTTAGAAGTACTTGTTTTTTTCCTAAAGAACAATAATTACGCAAAAATATCCGAATTACTGATTTGCACTGTAATTAGTTTTAATTACTGTTAAAATTGTAATTTATCAAAGTTGTTAATTATCTTAAATCCAGTTCCATATAAGATCCACCATGAATTAATGAACATTTTGCAAGTATGTTGGTGGGTACCAATGCTTCAATTAATCCTACCCTCAGCTCGGGGAGGATAAATCTGTAGCATTTAAACATACAAATCGCAGTTATAGCAAGTGAATGCATTCTGAATAGCGAAGTCCTACAGCATACATCATCAGATAGATTTTCAACCATGCATTCTTATTTGTGAGTTGCCCAGAAATAACAAACAGATTCAGACTTACCTTCCCTGAGTTATGGTAATAGATTATATTCTGTAATAAGTTTAGAAGGGAATATGTACAGAATAATCCAGCCAATTTGGTAATTTGAAAATATAATTTAAAGAAGAGTTGACTGTTGATTCATTGTTAATACTCTGTTTGGTCAGCGTTTACCCTGTGCTTTGCTGAGCCCCATGCTTCCTCAAGCACATGCATGAATATACAAACATGCATCCACACATTCTACCTGTTTCCTTTTGGAAATTGAAATTCCTGTTTATTTGTTTTGAAAGTTCATAATGGGAGGAGGTTGAGCTAGATCAAATAATGGAAACAGTGCTTTAACATCATCATGCTTCCTTCTTGCTGTCAGCTTGTGGTGAGTCAGTTGGCCTCATCCTTTGGCTGAATTCCTGTGTAGTTTAATAAGGATATTAAAGACCTCAGAAGAGCTCTGCTTAGCTGAGCAAGAAGCTTTCTAATTGGGACTTGACAAGCAAAAACAAAACAATTCACAAGTAACCAAAAACTTTGTTTCTGATGTACAGTCTTCATAGCACAGTGATTTACACCTGGGATAGATTGTTGGATCTGTTTCAGCTGGAGGTACGCTTTGTTCCTGAGAGCTCAGGGGAGCCTATTACATACATATGTATTTCTGCCTCTCAGTGTGTGTTTGAGCACTGAAGAAAGCATTGAAGGAATTCTTTTGAAAAAGTGTTTGTGATTAATTTTTAATGTGGTAATGCACAATGCTCTGGCAGCCTTAAATTTGTCATTAATTCACTTTTGAGTGCTTGACTTCACAACCTACATTATTATACTGTAGTCTCTTTATGTATATTGTGTGTGTGTGTGTGTGTGTGAACATAAGTTAAAGCTGACTTGGCTGCATTAGAGAAAAGGTGAAGCTTTAGGCAGAACTGAAGCAGTTTTTCTCTTCCCTAGCATGAGCAGTGTTCTGACCCCTGAACCTGAGCAGATTTGTCAACATGTGATCCTCAAGCTTTGCAAAATCAGCGGGCAACAGTAGAAGATTCTTTTTTGTTTATTCCTGAAAAATGAGCTTCGTGGGGTTTTGGGCAGTTCCCAAAATCAGTGGGAGAGAGATACTAACATGGCTCTTTCCTGTCCTCTTCTTACAGCCCCTGTGACAGCTCTGTGGCATTCCTCTTGCAGTGTTGTCTGTTGTTGCTTTGACAGCAAGGTCTGAAAATATCCCCTCGCAGCTGACATTTTAGATGTTGCCAAAACTTTCCTGAGAAGACTGAGTCAGTTAAGGAAATGGTGGTTATTTTTTTCCCAGCCATTTCTGTCTCAGCAAAACCTGTGCAGAATTTCATGGAACAAAGAATAGGAGCACCCTTTGGGACAGCTCTTGACAGCTTTTTCTTTTCCATTTTCTTTTCCTTCTTTTTTTTTTTTTCTCATGGTACTGATAGGGGGGATACACTTTTCAGGTTCATTTTATATTACTACTTTACGAGATCATTGAAATCAGAGTGGAAAAGCAGCAGTTTAGTCGCCTAGTGAATAGCAAGAGATGAGTTCCTTTGAAGTCCTCTGAAATGCTGTATATCTTGCATTTGGAAAGTTTCTGATGTATATTTCCACTCATTCTTTTTTGTGATGATGGAGTTCTCTGAATTTTCAAATTACCATACCTCAAAATTCTTGAATGTACTCTCAGTAAGAATATGCAAGTTCAGTAGGAAATGCTTGTTAGGTAATACCTGGGTTTTTCAGTAGCGATGCTTGCTATTTTCATATGTAAAATCTGATTTTAAAAACCTCAGGGAAAAAAAAATAAGAGTTTCATTGCTATTTTATGATGGTGTTTTGTTTCCTAGGGGATCTTTCTTATTGTTTGGAAGTAGTTTTTACTTGCTTAACTGATACATTTTCGTTTTTTAATTTCACTCCCGGCTGTTGCATCTCAGTCTACCATGCCTCATATCTGCCTTAACAACGTCTTTATTCTTCCAGTTGAATATACCGTACCTTTCAAGTATTGTCTGTCAATGGCAAGAGATTTTTACTTTTCCCTTTCTCCCAGGTCATTAATGAAATGCTGAACAACAATACACCTGACATACAGTCCTGTAGTACCACATTCATAAACCTGCCATTGATTTCCTCTTCTTGGGAAATTGTGTATTACCATAATTATTTATGGCTTCTTAGAAAGTGTTCAAGCCCCTCTGCTTAACGGAGGTACTAAAATCAGCACGGACTTATTTTTCAGAGAGTTTTTTTTGTTGTTTAGATGTAAGAACAGGGTATAATCTTGCAGTGAATGTAGAATTCATAGCAGTTGGTTATGCAAGCTTCTGAGATCTGCTAACCTTACCCTGTACCTGTATGTTTTGAGGTAACCCTAAATTGTAGCGTAAGCTGTACAAGAGCCCACCGTTACATTTCACAGATATAATAATGCAGTCTTCCCAGTGCTTTTGATTTATTAGTATTTAGCACATGGTCATGGGAAGTTTCTGACAGATTCTTATATTTTTGAATAACAGATAAATGGAATAGATAGCTTTTCAGTTTCTTTGCCAATAAAATAGATTTCTCTATGGCTTAAAAATTGTTTTATCTATCTAGCTGTAAAAATTGAGATATATAGCCTTTAAAACATACTATAGCTGCATAGTATGTGCAGTTTGTAGATAGCTGTTTAAACAGATGGTAAAGATAAACCTGTGAAACTTCTTTATGTGACAGTATTATATAGTTTCATCCAGACGCATACTGTACTACTTTCCCAATCTTTTTATATCAGTTGCTGGAAGATATAAAAACAATCTGAACTATTCTTCTGCAGTTTCAAAGGTCAGTGGACATAAAGCTTCTAGATAAAGCATAGATCAAGCAGTTTGTTTTTGCATAGTAGAAACAGTTTCATTTTTGTGATAGGTGTGTTCTAGGTCTGATTATTAAAACAAAGGTCTTGGGTCTAGGAGGAAAATAGTGTTTACCAACAATCTCTAAAATGAGGCAGTGGCACAGCTGCCCAGAGAAGCTGTGGTCTCCCTTCCCTGGAGGTGCTCAAGGCCAGGTTGGATGGGGCTCTTGGCAGCCTGAGTTGGTGGTGGCAGCCCTGCCCATGGCACCGGGCTGGGACTGGTGGGCTTTTTTAAGGTCCCCTCTAACCCAAGCATTTAATGAAAGCAGCATATCATGTAAAGATAAAGTCCTCAAACTCTTCTGGAAAAAGCTCATCCAAGTCCTTGTGTGAGTTACTTTGTACTACTTGTTTTAATTCAGTCCCAAGTAGCTTACTCTGTCTTCCCAGTTTTCAGTCAGGTCTGCCATCATAGAAGTTAGACTAACTTGAAAGAAGAGGCATGGTTTGATGCAAGATTATTTTTTGCTCCTTTTCTAGTGATATTTGATTCTTCTTTTCTTGGATTAATACATCTTACCAATATACACTGTGTCACAAGCAAAACCAAGAGAGGATATTAGCTCATATATTCTCTTTCTGCTTACTTGTGACTAAAATAGGCCTTTGGGATACCAGATTTTTCTAGCACTAGTGTTGCCTGCTCACCTTGATCCACATGTAGTTCCACCTTTCTGTTGAATGGTGCTGCCTTACCTTAGTTAGTCCATGTTCCCCTACACTGGCTACTGTTCCTTTTACCATTCCCTGTCTCTGCCCATCTCGTCCTTCATAACAATTGCCCCCACTGTAGCCCCACTGTGCTTGATATATTCCCTTCCTCCATATGGGTCAAACTTGACAGGAGCCTAGAATCACAGTCTTTTGTTAGCTCAGATTTGATTTCCGATGAAGGAAGTTCTTTTTGAGAATTACCTGTTTCACTGTAACTACAGATCCAGGCAAGAGCGTAGTTCTGTGTTGTCCAGGGATCAAGTTTTCCACACTGCTGTTGTGGTGTGTACCTGCAAGAGTCTTGCTTTGTTTGTTTGTTTAATTACAGCATTACCGCAGCCTGAGAACTTAATTTACCAAGCAGGGCTGCATGTGGGCACTGCAGTACAAGTTGTTGATAGCCCCGGAGATGCTGGCTGTTTACAATTACATGACAAGTTGACTGAAATTGCTTTTAATTGTGTTCTGTGGCATAATATATACATTTTTCTTTACTCTGAATGTCTGATATTTTGATAAAGGAGTGTAGCTATTCAACCTTGTGCAGTATAGCAAGAGAAAAATGTGTGTTTTGTGCACTCTGTTCTTTATAAAAGCCTGAAGGACCTGTCCCTAGACTGACAGATAGCTAAGCAAAGTTTGCTGAGTCTTTTTACTTTGAGAAAACCCCTCTCTGTCCCTGCAAATGATTGATGAGCAACCACATCTGGTAAAGCTTCTTAAAGGGCAGAGGGTAAGTCAGATGTCTGTGTAAGTACTGTGCTGATGGCAGCAAGCCTTCAGCTAAAGCTTATCCTCTGCCTGTCTCAGGGTGCCTTTAGGAATAAAAGCAGGGCCCTCATTTGACTTAAGATTTTCAGATTTCATGTTTTCAAGCTAGAATGTAAGTACTGTCTTCACCTATGTGAAAAACTAAAATTTTGGTGCCATGTGAATAGAAAAGCTGAGGTGTTGACAGTAGTGCACCATATATTAAACCACACAGCTGTTCATCAGAGTGGCTGTTTCCTTAATACTATGCAAGCTTCTGTACCTGTAGTGCTTGTACAGTTCCCCAGGGCACATTACACAGTGAAAACAACTGCAGTGAGAATTTGACTTTGTTGGCAGCATTATGTCCTTTCCCACAGAGCATTGAAACTCGGACAGAGTCTGCAGCACACCCAGGTGAACTTCCAAGGGCTGTTCTGGAGGGAGTTGTGCAATCACACAACACGTGGACAATCACAAATACATCGTGAGTCGCGAAGTCCAAAGTGCACCAGTTGAAAGCATGTGCTCAATTTCATGCTCTTGCTGTGTGATTTTGTATATTCCTCACAGAACAGGGCGGGAGTTGGGCTCTTGTAGCTGTGCTGCTCTGCTTAGCTAGAGCTAGAGGTGGAGATGTCTGTAGGAAAGGGATGTAGGAAAGATGGCTAATGTCTGACAATTTAAATCTTCAGTCGTTCACAGCAGGGAATAATGTCAGTTGCACTGCGTACAGGTGAGAGCTGACACAGATGCAGGCTGCAGGGTGTTGGGATGGATTGTGCTTGCTGAGTTGTGGGCATATTTGTGCTGGTGGATTTTTGTGACTGATTACTTAAATGTATGCATTTTGAGCAAGGTATTTGTGAGAAGATTATAATCAGATTCAACAGAAACAGAAGAATCTTATAGCATGAGTCGAGTTACTGTCAGCATTCTCCACCCACTTTGTTCAGACCAGTTCCTTTGGTTTCTTGTATCCTGGCTGCGGAAGAGCTCCTGCTCATTAGTGAACTTTTGGATTACTTTTATTCTCTCAGACTGGTTAGTGGCCAAACTTTGTTAAGAACCAGTGCTTCTCTGCTTCACAGAACTAAATTACGCTATGCTAGTGCCAAGATTGTCACAGTCTTGGGGTCGTGAGGATTGATAGCATCAGTTACGAGCTTTACTGCTCTTCTGTGGCTAAACTGTCAAACAGAATGGGTCCTCAGGCAGAAATTCCAGATCATTAAACCTGCAAGTACTCTTTGCATTCCTTTTTTCTAAATAAACTCAGGCTTCATCAAGTCTGAAGTTCCCCTACTCGTCCTAAGGAACCATCTGCTTTGAAATGGTGGAGACATCAATACCTCTCATGTCAGAGTGCCCAGTATCTTCAGTAGTCCCAGGAATAAACAAACATCTACACTAGTAGCTCTGGATGCTCTGATGCAGATGACTGCAGCAGTGTTTCATCTGAAACTTCTCTAGGCTGAAGTGTTGTGATCTCAGACACGCCTTCAAGAGGCTGAGTATGTTGACGCTGGAAGGGGTAGACATGACCAGGTGGGGCAAGAGTGCTCTGGGCAGGAAGCTGGTTGGACTTATTAGCAGAACTAATGATGGGGGATTTCAGCCACTCAGATGTCTGCTGAGAAAGCAACATGGCAAGCTGTAAGCAATCCAGGAGGTTCCTGGTCCAGATGTTAGACAAACCGACCAGAGGTGAAACATTATGGACCTAGTGCTTACCAATGCAGAGGAGCTTATTAAAGAGGTTAAGATTGGAGGTAGTCTGGGCTGCAGTGCTCAAGCCCTGGCTGAGTTTGTGATCTTGAGGAATATGGGCCTGGCAAAGAGCAGAGTCAGAACCCTGAACTTCAAAGAAGTGAAATTCCATTTGATTAAGGAGTTAATAAGGGAGATCTCCTGGGCAGCTGTCCTTAGGGATAAAGAAAATGAGCAGAGATGGTAACTCTTTAAGGACACCTTTCTTAGAACACAAGAGCTCTCCATTCCCATGTATTTAAAATCAAGCAGAGGAGACAGGAAGCTGGCATAGCTGAACGAGGACCTGTTGGTCAAACTGAGGTGCGAGAAGGAAATGCATTGGCAGTGGAAGCAGGGACGTGTGGCCTGGAAAGAGTACAGGGATGATGTCCAGATGTGTACAGAAGGGTTTGGGAAAGACAAGGCACAGATGGAACTGAACTTGACAAGGGATGCAAAGAATAACAAGAAGGGAGTCTGTAGGTAAATGGGTCAGAAGAGAAAGGCCAGGGAGAGTGTACCTCCTCTGATAAATGGGAAGAGAGAACTGGCAACAGTAGATATGGAGAAGGCTGAGAAGTTCTTTGCCTCAATCAGGTTTCCCACATCTCTCATGTTCCTGAGCCTCTTGGTGGATGTTGGGGAATGAAAATCCCTCTCAATGGAAGCAGAGTTTGAGATCACCTGATGAGACTGAACGCATACAAGTCTCTTGGGCCCAATGACATGCATTCCAGGGTCCTGAAGGAGCTGGCAGCCAGAGGGCTATGGTCAATGGCTCTATGGAGGCCAATGGCAAGTGCTGTCCCTCAGACACCTCAGACAGAGTTCTGTCTTGGGTCTGGTGCTCTTTGACATCATTATCAGTGACACAGTGGGATTGAGTGCACCCTCAGCAAGCTAGCTGATGACGCGAATCTGAATGATACAACAGAAGGATGGAATGCTATTGAAAGGGACCTGGACAGGCTTGAGAAGTGGGCCCTTATGAACTTAGTGAAGTTCAACAAGGCCAAGTGGAAGGTGTTGCACTTAGGTTGGGGCAATCTCAGACGTGAGGAAAGACTGGGAGAACTCATTGAGAGGAGCTCTGCAGAGGAGGCCCAGAAAGCCAACTGCATCTGGGCTGCATCAAAAGAGGAGTGGCCAGCAGGTCAAGAGGGGTGATTGTCCCCCTCTGCTCTGCCCTTGTGAGGTCTGATCAGGTGTACTGCATCCAGGCCTAGGGCCACTAGCACAAGAAAGACATGGAGCTGTTGGAGCAGACCCAGAGGAGGGCCACAAAGATGAGCAAAGGGCTGGAACACCTCTTCTATGAAGAAAGGTTGCGGGAGCTGGGCTTGTTCAGCCTAAAGGGTCTAGGAAGAACTTATTGTGGCCTTTCAGTACTTAAAGGGAACTTATAAACAGGAGAGGAACTGACTTTTTATACGATCTGATACTGATGGGACAAGTGGGAACAGTTTTAAACTAAAAATGACGAGATTTAGATTAGATGCAAGGAAGAAATTCTTCACACAGAGGAAGTTGAGGCACTGAAATAGGTTCCCTAGAGAAGCTGTGGATGCTCCATCCCTGAAGGTGTTCAAGACAAGATTGGATGGTGTCCTGGGCAGCCTGAGCTGGGGGGGTAGTGGGGAGCAACCTTGCCTGTGGCTGGGGGGTTGAAACTGAATGATCTTCCAACCTAAGCCACTTCCATGATCTGGAAGAACCCTAATTTTTTAATGGCTTACATTAACAACCGACTTGGTTCAGATACTGAACACAGAATGCTGAATGTTACAAAGTCAAATCTCAGTCTGAACCAGTAGTTGTCTGTAACACTGGTAAACATCAGATGCCTGAGGAAATAGTGCAAGAGTTAGAGCAAGTTAGGAACAATCTCTGTGTGTGATCCTCTTAACCATTAGTGACTTGAGGAGTTCCTCACCCAGATCTTCATATTGTATTTGAACTAATTTGTTTAATCTGTTTGAATCTGTGCTACTGCAGCAGTGAAATCTGCAATTTTTAGAAATGCTGAGTGAAAAAAGTGTTTGTTTTCTTGAAGCTGCTCATCACTGGAGAAGTGTTTTCTCTAGAATATTGCAACTTGGCTGACCTAAATATGTGAGTTGTCTTACTACAGGCAATGTCTTCCTGATGGCAAGTTTTCCCAAAATTCTGTGTTATCAGTCTATAGCAAACAGAAATTTTACAGTGGTTTGTTGCATGCATTGAATTACCCCTCTTGGATGTAATGAATATACCCGGTACCTCTTATTCACTTGGTACACAGTCAGTTGTGTTTTCTGTTGTCCTCACCATTTTATTTTGCCACAGGCTTGTTTTTCACATGGTAGTGCTGCTATAATAGTTGTCTTCTTGGAGTGGCATGTATAAAATGTTGTATATGAAGTGAACAATAATTAGGCCTATTTTAAAAAAATAAAAATCAGGAGTTAAGTCAATTATTTCTACTTGGCAAATTTGCATTTTCTATTTTCTGTCTCCTCCTTGCAGCATTAGCCACTATGTGCTGGTGATGTCGTTGACCATATTTATGATGCTGATGAATGGACTGGCCCAGCTGCTAACTGCAAAGAGACTTGAACTTTCCAGAAGGACTAAGCACCATTCTACGTGATAAAGCAATAAATGTTCCTGCCCTTAAGTTCACCCTCTGGCTTCCTCTGAACCAACTTCCACTTCTGTAATGTAAATATGAGTTAATGGACTTGAGTGCCAAAATCCCATCGTGGATCAGAGTGCGCTGCTGACAGAGATTAAATACTGTCCTATGACTGAAATTTGCATTTGGAGATTGTCATTTAGACATCAGTGGGGCTGAAACAACCTAGGCTTTATTCTCCAAGTGCACATATTTTTTTTTTAAATAAAAACAACTACAAAGTCCTATTTAAAAGAAATAGGCAATCATTTTTTGTTGGTTTTTTTTTTCAGTTGTTAGAACTTTTCCGCCAGCTGTTTGTCTCATGTGCATACTCTCATTAGGAGTATGCAAAGTCCTGCCTTCATTGCATGTCTCTCGTAAGTACCTCACAGACTAAAGCATGAATCAAATCAGTCTGGGCAGATTTTTGTATGTTGCCAGTGTGGCATATGCATTTGACTATCTCTGAAACTGGGTATAACTTTTGCACGCCGTATAAATGTGAGGCAGACTGTGTATGTGAGACAGGTTAAGACTGGTGTGCTGTGAAGCTCTTGCTGTGAGACAAAAGCTTTTAGCTAAACTCAGTGCAGACTGCGGTCTCCTTCTGCCTCCTGTGCCGACACTTGGGCAGGCTGAGCACTAAGCAGATCAAGTAATCGATCCAAATGAAAATGAACCTGATTAAGGAACTGTAAAATAGTATTTGGACAGATTCCCTGGTCCAGCTCATGATGGAGGGCAGGTAGGAAGGTTAGGACTGCTTATTTCAGTGACCAACTAGAGTTAGATCAGCATAAAGAGGTTGTGAAACTGCAGCTGGAGCTAGTGGTTTGCACAGAGGGATGCTCATTATGCTGTACTGAGGATTTTTTCTTTGTTTCCATGTTTTCCTTTCCACTTGTGTTCTGTTGTCAGTTGCAAGTGTCAGCTTGGGTAATGGTGGCACTGTGAGAAAACACAGACACAAATCTCCTGCTTTTAATGCTGATTAGAAGGGAGAGCACAAAGAACCAGGAGACTTATAGCCTCTGTTATCATGGGTGCTCCTGAGGACCCAGTAATTGTAAAGCCATTGCATGAGGCTTTGAGTGGTCTTTCAGCTTCATAGCCTTTCCAACAGCAAACATCAGCTTCCCTGCCACTAGCCCAGAGTTAATTAAGTAGCTCAAACTACAGTGCCCACCTACACGTTGATGCTGAGCATTCCTTGAAGTCATCTTTTGCAGAAGTTACACAGAAACAGTATTTCTTGCTCAGCTGGAGGTCTACATAAAGCAGTATGTCCTGCCATTGAAGCAGCGTTTTTCATCCACACTGTCACTAAAGTGGCCCCATGAAGCAGATCCCTATGCACGGTGAAGAAAGTAAGGGGAGAATAAAAAAAGCTTTCTCCATTGTGTCATGGCATCACCAACAAATTTTGCTGTGTAGTATCCCCATGTCACCCTTCCAAGTAGCAGCCAGGCCTTCCTGTCTGAGAGTTGATGCATATGGTGCGTGGTGCTGGCAGCCAAGGCTAGACGTTCGTCATGGGGCTACTCCAGTATTCTTTACAGCCATCTGGCATTTGGCCGTGCTCACACGGCTGTTTAATGCGTTTGGAAACTAGTCATCCCTGCAGGAAGTTTGGCTGGGAGAAGCCAGTCACAAAGTTCCATCTGCTTGCTGAGTGCTGGAGAATATCCTGTCATGGGCCCGCAGTCATCCACATAGTTTCAGAATGCCTCTTGAGAGTGCCTGAGCACTGGAGAGGGAGCCATTTTTCCACTAGGTAGTGGTCCAGTGGCACTTCTGAGCATGTTGATAGCACAGCTGGCCTCAGTCACAGAACGTATTTCACATTTGTTACAGAACATACGTGCAAACTTGCGTGTCGGAAGGTGGGCATGTGCCTACTGCCAGTCACCACTGCTATACAACAAAGGCAAAGAGTAACCATGAGTATATATTGACAGCTGCTGCCAGAGCAAACACCATGTTAAGACTTGGGAACCTGCCACACTTGTTCTCCTTAGATCCAGAACATCTTTGCTGTGGAGACCTATTCCCACCTCAGACCCATGTTGTGTAGCCCTAAACTATGAGGCGCACATCAGGTATCTCCACCAGCTTTTGTGACCTAACCGAACTCTGGAGACCTCTGTCTGCAGCTTGTCATTTCAGCGTGCGCAGCCATAGGCAGCTGTACTGCTGAGCGTCCTAGTCTCTCTCGCTAGAGCGATTCCTTTGTGAAGTGACTGCAGAGCAAATTCACTGATGGGAGCAGCTGAACAGCTGGCATTGCTCTGTCATGAAGGAATTGACTCAAAAAGTAGGAATGCTGGACCCACAGGGCTGCCATCCTGAAGGCAGATCTTCTGCAGGCATGTCAGAAATGCTTGCTAACTATGACAAGGCTAAGTGGATGCCCTACCTATCCAACACAGACACTGGAGGTACGTGCTGCCTAGAGCTGCAGGCCCCCTGAGAGAGGGTGTGGAAGCTCATGCCTGATGTCATCTTTTATTATCTCAGGGTATGGTAATAATACATTGGCTTACCCCACTGTGTCTGGTGCTGCTAATAAGAATAATCAATCTATGCTGGTGTGCAGGCAAATGGAAATGGCTGTGTAAAGTACAACCTGCATCAGTCACACTTTCTGCTTATGGCTTTCATCATGCCTCCTTGCACTCCTCTAAGAGCACAATGGAGATAATGAGCATTTGCGTCACACATACTGTTTTTTTTCCCTGGTGCTTCTCTGGAAGGGACCGTTCTTGTTTGCCGTTTGCTCTGGTTGGCCGTCATGTTAGCAACCTTATCTCACCTTTCCCCTTCCCCTGCCAGCCCTGTGCATCTCTGTGCCTTTTGTACATTCAATTTCTAGCAGAGGCCACGGGAGTGCTGGAGAGGATTTCTGGTGGAGTAGTAGGGCTGGCTGTGCCATTCCTGTGCCTCCCCATGGGAGGCTCTTGCTAGAGTCTTGGCCTGCACATTTGGGTTTACTCCAGCACAGAGAAGTGTAGAAAATTCTCCCTCTCAGCCACTTTACACAGCCCCATGCGGTGTGTGATAGAGTAGGCTCTTGCCTCCTACTGATGCCTTTTCCTTCCCTTACCAGAAACAAACATCATCTGCAATAAAAAGTCCTCTCCCAGCTCTAGTAGCTGAGGTAGGGAACAGAAGTTTGTACTTAGGTGAGTTTAGGCTTTCTTCTGCTCTGCTAATGGGTCTTCAATCCTTCTTCAAGAGTGGGGCTCTGGGCACAGATGCAGGCACACTGTGAGCCGGCAGAGTCCTGTGGGCCAGGGCAAGCATCAGCTGGCCCCCATGTTTTCAGCCAAGGCACAAAGGTAGAGCTACCCTGAGACCTGCTGCCTTCCATCCTTTCTTTGCAGCAGAGTTGCAGACTCTCTGGCTCCTGGAACAGGTGAGGCTCCTGGCAGTGGAAGTCTCAGACAGGGAAAGGCAAATAGTTTGGGGCTGCACCATTATTGGTTTTTTTTAAACTATACTGGTAGGGTAACAATGCTTGCAAAGCTTGTGTGTGCTTGCTTTCAGAGCCATGGATCCCTGAAGAACTGACTATAAACCTGGAATGCCCATCAGGTGTTGTAATGCAAGAGCAGACGATATAAAGATCTTGTCATCTTCACTGCTAGGAATTGTTCTCTGCTATTGTGTTATCAGGGCCGCACAAAGCCTTTTGATACAAGTCCAGGGAGTGAGCTGTTTCTTCAGAGATGATGAAGCTTAGATTAAATCAAAACCTCTTATGAGTCAAACCAAATGACTTCCCCTTCCCTCCCCACAGACTAAATCAGACTTTACAAGCTTTACAATTTCAATGCACACCACAGCTGTTATCTGAGGGCTGTAGCTGCCTTACAACTTCTTGAATAAGAACTCATCCATTCATCAGCTTTCATGCTTTTACCCAAGCCTGGCTTTCTAGCATCACCCTTGAACTCCTGAGTTTGGTTTGGCCAAGCCACGATACAGGTGTTATTTCAGTCCTCACCTCCCATCTGATCCTTAAGAGTGTGATGCTCTTTGTTTCTTAGAATTTTCTATCCATCTGGTTGCTGCAGTCCCTTTTGCCGTGTCTTCCCCTCTGGCTGCCGAGAGTTGCTTCCCTCAAATGCCTTTGGCAAAGAGGAGAGCACAGCGTTTTGGCATTTGGAGAGGACTGGAAAGGGGAAGGTGAAGGCTGAAAGCCTCATGGCACTCATCCCGTTCCTGTGACCTTTGAAATTAAGCTTGTCAATATTTTCTCTATTCATTTATTTATTGACTTGTGCTTGGAGGCAAGCTGCATAACTTTCCAACTTTGACAGTGGGTAATATCAAATGGAAATCAAGGAAAACACACTATTTCATTTGCATTTTATCTGCAGACAAGATGTAAGAGCAAATGCCTTTTTTTCTTTTTATTTCCTTTGATGTTACATATGGTGAAGCTGGCGCCCAGGTTTACTGTTTGCTTTAGTCATTACTGCTGATGAGCCTGCTAATGGCTGGATACATCCAGTGACTCCTCTGAGAGAGAAGATGACAAGCCGACGTGCCCAACCAGATGTGCCTGCAACAGGAACCACACAGTGAAAGAGCATTAATTTTGTGCCATCTGCAGCATGGCTCCTGTCACCTCTATTGCTGTGAGGTCCCTCCAGACCTCGGCCATTCCATGATCAAGTGCTGGGCTGCCAAGTCCTGCTGCCTCACCTCCAACCACTGGCCAAGTGAAGGACGAGGGTTGTGGTGTCAGGCCTGAGAAATTTAAATTTAAAATGCTGCAAGTGCTGTCTTGGCTGCCTCCACCATTTCTGCCTCGCAGCAAGATGGGAGGAGAGACGTGGGGAAGCCGTGTATCACTGCACAGCTTCTCTTCCTCGTTGGTCTGCAGTACAGCTCCAGCAACCCAGGGCTGATCCAAAGGACTGCCATGCAGAAACATGCTGCAAAATCGAACTGCTGACATTTAGGGCTGGAGAACACTCTGACCCAGGCCTCAGCTCCTCTAATTAAACTTAGTTTATCGCTCTCGCACAAATGCTAAAGGACAAGGCATGTTGAGTGCACATCTCATATTGACTTTCTGTGGAGTAACCTTTTATGTATCTCAGTAGATGTGTCCTTTTGTGCTGGACATCATTATTCTGCCTTTTTTTTTTTTGGCATGTGAGACAGTGTAAGAGAAGAACTGCAGTCATTTCAGCTGGGGTTGAAATCAGGTGGTGCTTGTCCTGGTGGGAATGTGAGCAGAGGCGGGCTTAGAAAATACCGCTATTTTATTTTAGTATCAATTTTTGTACAAAGCTTAGGGATGCTGGAACTTACTGTACAAAACGTTGCTCCCCAGAGTTATATTTAACTGGTTGGATGTTTGTTTCTCTAGATCTCTAGAAGTAAGTGGATATTTTCCATCATCAGCTTTGAGCTTGTTGTATCTGACCTGCTGTGAAAGAAGGTATCTGTGTAACCACCATGCACTTTGTCATACAGTGGTGGTGTTCTGCATCTATTCTAACCTATACTAACATTAGTCCTGTAAATGCTACAGATTTGCTTGCTTTAGTGTAACTTAGCAATTGACTGGTATTTACCACAGCAAGCAGAAACAAAATATGCATGTCATATTTAAGGGATGAGATAATGAAGGAAAGCCTCCTAGTACTTGGGATGACAGCCAAGTCTTTACCCAGGACCTAAATCAAACATAAACTTTCTGAAACATCATCCAAAGCTCCCGATCCTGGGGCTTTACTCCAGCTCCCAGGCAGTACTGCCGTGAATCCTGGCTGACTCCTGCCCCGAGCAGGGTGTGCAGCAGTTTCCCTCGAAGGTCCTGCTTGGCCTCCTACTGGCCGGGGCCAGGCACTGGTGCAGACACCGTGCCCATGGCCGGGGGATGTGTTGAGTCCCGTTGGGTCATCGTGGTAGCTGGTCTGTTGCCCTGGAGCCTGTTTTCTTGGTTTGCTCCTTCCGTTTGGTTGTTCAGGATTGTTTTACCTGTTTATTTATTTATTTATTTTTTCCCAACTAATGATTGGGAGAGTAGCTGGTGGCCTTAATTCATTTTCATGTGACTCACCTCAAGAAGTGCTCAAGCTTCCTCTTAGAGAAAATGGCTGAATGCATTTATTTTGCAGGCAGTTTGCTTGGCAGGGAATAAATTCTTAAGAAACTGCTCTACTGAGCAGGGGAATGGACTCTGTTATTTTCCCTTCCCAGTCCTTGCTCCTCGCAGTAGTGCATGATGTCTGGGGAGAAGCAGCCTTTCCATTAGTGGATGCATGCAAGGCCCCGCGGGCAGGAGCGCAGAATAACCGGCTCTACAGTCTGCAGGTGCACACTAATGGTGTTCTAAGTCTCTGTTTCTGCTGCTACCTATCACTCTAACACGATGTATTCAGACCGAGTGGCTGTAACTACTAATTCTTTGTGAAAAATCATGGCAGCTGTGAGCTTTCTGCATGCAAAGCAAACCAGCTAAGGTGAGTGGAGATGACCTCCCCCAGAGTTCACATCAATTAACCTCAGCAATAGAAAGAAAAATCAGAACGGTCACCGGCGTTTGAAGAATTACCTTGTTATACATTGCAAATACCCTCACTCTAAGTAGTTATTGAACTTAATCTGTGCAACAGTAATGCAAATATGCTTATCAAGAGTTTGACAGCTCGCTCCCATCTTTGCTCGGGGTGGCAGTGCGCATAAGATGGATCGACATATGCGCTCCTGAAGGCAAAATGCATGATGTTTGTCAGGTGAGAGCTAAATGCCATTATTTATTTGTGTATTTTGCAAGCCCACGAATGCGCCTCACTAATAAGAGCAGGAACGCAGTAATGATTCTGTTTAATTAAGGGAGAAGTAACTTCCTTGCCAGCCCTAAGTGCTGTTTGATCTATCTGAGATGTCACAGGACGGGAGAACTCCTGCAAAGGGCTGAGGAAGCACTATTTGTGCTCGACGCACGGAGCTTTATGAAAGTAATTTACATATTTGCACACTGAAGCATGACTACCAGCACATAAGCAAGGTGATAAATGATTAACTATAGAAGATTGACAGCTTCGGCAAAAATCCAGCTGAGCACTTAGGCGTGTGCCTAACTTCAAACAAGCTGGCTCTGCTGACTGCAGTGGGGCAGGGTCGGGCCCTTTCCTGAGCTTAGGAAACCGCTTGTGCACTTCAATTAAATGTGTGCTTAGGGGGCCTGGAGGATGAGAATCTGGCAAAGGGAGCTTATGGAAGGGAGAAACTTCCGCGTGTAACACCCAAATCAGGTATCCTCATTCCTACTGACGGAGCTGGAGCTGCCAGCTGGCTAGTTGCCCAAAAGACTAGTTGCCCATTTCAGCGTTTTGTTCTGTTTTGTTTTTAATTTTGGGGAACGGAAACTTATTAAATGTTATTTGGTGAAAGACTCATTCTGCTTTGGCCAAGTACTGCTTTCACAAAATGGCTTAATTGGAAAATGAATGAGGCCAAAAAAGCCCCAGCAATGACAGGAGCACCAACACCCCAACAGTGTTTTCATTTTGCAGTAACTCCCCTCCAACACTCCCCTTCACACTTCCAACCTGAATTCCTGTTACTAGCTCTGCTTCATCACAACTCACTTTCTTGCAGTATGCCTGAGAGTTCCTTAAGCTGGAGGCGGAGATGGCAGCTCTAAACCACAGGTGTTACTAAAAGCTGAAGGTCCAAATCAGGGTCATTCTTATGGCATTGTGTTTGGGCTCCATGTAACAAACGTTCTTCAAATTTCATGTGCCATAATGAAATCCGGCAAACTGAACTCCACTACTTTCTCCTTTTCACTCTTCTAAAGGAGGACATTTGGATTTACATCTCTTTCAGAAACATACGCATGTTGAGTTACCTCTGCCATCTCCAGCAGGGACCTGAAAGCAGTGGCTACTCTACATTTTCTCAGGCATGAAAACCACACAACAATCCCTGTGACTGTTCATACAATCTTTTGAGTTGGAAGGGACCCTTAAAGACCATCTAGTCCAACTCCCCCGCAATGAACAGGGACACCTACTGTGAGATCAGGCTGCTCAGAGCCCCACCCAGCCTGACCTTGAGTGTCTCCAGGGACGGGGCACCCACCACATCTCCGGGCAACCTCCTCCAGTGCCTCACCACCCTTATTGTAATAAACTTCTTCCTCATATCCAATCTAAATCTCCCCTCTTTTAGTTGGAAACCATTTTCCCTTGTCCTATCTCATCAGACCCTGCTAAAGAGATTGTCCCCTTCTTTCTTACAGCCCCTTTTAGATACTGAAAGGCCACTATCAGGTCTTTCTGGTACCTTCTCTTCTCCATGCACTGAACAGCCCCAGCTTTCTCAGCCTGTCCTGTTAGGGGAAGTGTTCCATGCCTTGCAACATTTCTGTGGCCCTCCTCTGGGTGGTCCATGTCTCTCCTGTACTAAGAACTCCACATCTGGGCATAATGCTCCAGGTGAGGCCTCACCAGCACAGAGTAGAGGGGCAGGAGGACCTCCCTCACCCTGCTGGTAACACATCTTTCGATGCAGCCCAGTGAATGGTTGGCTTTCTGGGCTGCAAAGGCACATTTCTGGCTCATGTCCAGCTTGCCATCCACCAGTACCTCCAGGTCTTGTTACATTAGCACACAGCAGTACCACGCTACTGTTGCATGGCTTGTGCTTTTTGGGAAGATTTTTGACTGATATTTTCAATTTTTTATTCTACTTCTGCTGATACCATATGTTACAATATGTCTGAAGTAGATGCTGGTTGTATGAAACTTAAAACACATCAGTGTAATTGTGTCTTTCAGTCAGGAAGCCAATAATCTCCCTTTTTGGAATAAAAAGGAAAATGAATGGATTCAGTGCCCAAAACATCAGCCCTGGATGATTAAGAAGAAAAGGAAAAGGATCATATAAGGATTTTTCTAGGCCCAAATTCAGATTGATGCAATAAGGTACTGCTAGGAGGGTGCATTTTCCAGAGTAGCCAGGAGACAGGCAGAAAAAGAAAGGAGCTAAAACACCCCGGAGACAGCCAGAAAACAGAGCTGTAAATGGGACCCTGAGAGAATGGCTGAAACATCTCTCTATAGGCTTGAGTGCTGGCTAGAAAATGACAAAGAAATTATCTCTGATTTGATTTCAGCTATCTTCAAGGCTTTTGTACTTCCTTTTTTCTTTTGTGCAAAATCAACAGGATTGCATAAAAATACCTGAATCTGTCAGCATTTTCTCCTCCCAATGGAAACAACTTGAAATGACACTGAACAATGATCAAACAGCATAACATACAGCTCCTTATGAAAGTAGCCATATTTTTGTAGTCAGAAGGGAGAGGGCCTTGAGCTTTCCTCGTAGCTATTTAATGCGTCAAAAACAGATTTTATGTTCCTCTGATACATGGACCTTGGATATAAGCCAACAACCACCAAAATCAGTAGGAATTTCCCAAAGCCCATGGAAGCCAATAGCAGTAGATCAGGTGGTTGATTGTAGATAGATTAATAGTCAAAATGCTCTCTCCAGAGTGTAACTTACAAGTTGGTTGTTTCAGAATTGAAGCGGTGTTAAAGAATTCAATCTTGAATGATAATAGACTTGTAAGCCTATCATGGTTCGTTTTTATGAAGCCAGCTTTGATATACTGGAGCTATAAGGAGGTGTTAGCTGAGTCTTTAGCTGGTAGACTAGCAACAGGGATGTGTTATTACAAGAGGCACAGTGCTGTAAGTCACGGTTATGGTTTAATGATAAGTCTTCTCATATGCAACCCATGCCCAGCAAAATCCTCCTTTGGATCTCCTGTTCCCAGATTTGAGATCCTGACCTTCACTCAAAAACTCCTCTTATACTGATAGACTCTTACAGACAGAGCATGGGCAGGGGCAAGGCCTGATCAGCTGCACAGAGGAAAAATCATTAGTATTCATTTTCATAATCAATTCCAGTTCCTTGTGGAGAAACTTACGTTGGGGTGGATTTTATCACCAGTGCATTAACTTGGGAGTAGGTGAGGGATGTGAAAGAGTAGCACACAACTCTTCCATTAACATTATTGAATGTTCTGGGCTTGCTTCTGTTACTAAAGGAAACTATTGTTTTTTCCTCTGGACTCTCAGACGGTTCAAAAATCAGTAAATCACATAAATCACACCAGAAGAGGAAGGTATGTTGTTTTCTTTTTTAAACCAGCTCCTCTGTGTTTTGTTTTGCCTGCAAAATCCTTCCTGCTTCTCAGATGCATGATAATGTAGACAGAAAAGATGTAATGATAGATGTTTAACTGCAGTTTTCATTTCATATTCCTGAAGTAAGAATGAGGGAAAAAAATAGATATGTTAATGATCTCCTATCATCATCACATCGTCTTCAGCTGGCATGGGAAGAAGACACAAAATTACCTGGACAGAGACTAAGTATATTGACTTCAGTTATTTCTCAGCTGAAGCTGTTTTTCAGTGTGAGAGCACAAAAAGCTTCAAGGAACAATGCATAAAAAATGCTATTATCTTCAAGGAAAAAAAGCAATATTCAGCTGACTTGTACAGGTGAAAGCACGCCGTGTACCAGGACTGTTGAGTATATTTGCATGAGATTAGTTAAATCATCTAAGGAAAATACCCCCCCCTCTGCCTCACCCTACGCTCAGCTGCTGAGGAACTTGGAAGCAAAAGCAGCAATGAAGACGCAGCACTGCATGAGCAATGCCATTATTTTTCTGATAAAAGAAGAGGCCCGAGGAGGCAGAAGGAGTGGTGGAAAACACTAGTGGGGAAACGGGCAGCTGTGGTCACTGTCACAGCAGGCAATATGGGGCAACTCGATGACGTGTCTGAGATCGCTTTGTTGTTCTTGATTTTATCTTGAACAGAACATCACAGCACCAAAACCCACAGGCTTTGTTGGGGGGTACAGCACACATCAGAACTTCCCTATGAAATGGGAGTCATTTGGCAGGATGTGCACCCCTCGCCCCTTCTCCGCAGCGCTAACAGCCTACCTGGACGTGAGAGGCAGTTTTCCATCTCTGCCTTTGTGCTGTGTGCAGCAGGAATCTGATCACAGTTGGGGTCTCTGGGAAATGCAGCGACGCCAGTAATAACTCCCGCAGCATCAGCTAAATGACATTACCCAGGTTTTGATTGCTGATACGATACAACAATATTTGCTGGAGCTCAGGCAGACACTGGCCTTCCCAGCGTAGCTTTTGTACACGCCTGCCAGGATGGATGGGGCCTTTTTGTGGACTGGTTTTGTGCAGTTCCAAAGCCTTCACAGGCAATTTGGAGAATATGTCCCCAGGACATTGTGCTTTGGAAAACAGGCATAGGGGTTGGGATGTGTTAGCTCAGCCACAGTTTTATTGGCAATATGGGACGTGAAGTAACACAAAGTTTTCTTCTGGCTGTAGAAATGACTAAATAGAAGTACTTTACGACTTCGGGAAAGTTACATTCTTGTCATGTTTCAGCATTTGCAGATACAGCAGATGAAGCAAATGAAATTATGCAGGCACTAGAAGAATGCATTGTTAGCTACAGTCTTTATTAACTTGCCTGCAAATAAATAAACTCAAGTAACTAGAAGATATATCTTGAAGATTTGGTAGACTTTTTTTTTTTGCTTTATGCCTACACATGTATATGTGTGTGTACCTGCAGGTGACCTATCAGCCGTGACTGCGGCATTTGTTACCAGGTGGATCACACTGTGTAGGAGCAGCCACATGACTGCACATCCCTCATTTGCATTCCAGTTGGATTCAGCTTTGGCAATTTGTTTATGCAACTAAATGTATGCAATCATCAATAACACAGTCTGCAATAAGTCCCAATTAACGTTGCTGCAGGAACCTTCCTTCATGTTTGTGCTGGCTTCTGTAGATTTAAATGCTCAACCTTAATGATGCATTAATGTTGTTTTCTTTCCTTCTTTCTTTCTTTCTTTTAAATGCTGTGCTTGCAGTATCAGGTCCACCATTTATTTTGTTCTCTTTGCCCAGTGGGGACACTTTTTCCACTGACTGTTTAATAAGAAGCCTTCGTGAATACAAAAGCCATTTATCTTTATTAGTAGAATATTTTTGTTCATCACTTCTCTTATTTTTATGAATTAAATATTTATTGATTTTTTCCACAAAGAAAAATGCCTCACTGCTCACTAAGAACAATTACACCAGCTATGTATAGGGAACAAGAACCGTAAGCAATGCAAACTTACATCTGTAAGTCATGTCAGAAGTGACAGGAACTGCGCGTCTTCCAGTGTGGAATCACAGATTGGCTTGGATTGGAAGGGACTCTGTAGCCCACCCAGTTCCAGCACCCTGCTGTGTACAGGGCTGCCACCTCCAATCAGATCAGACTGCCCAGGGCCCATCCAGCCTGGATTTGAATGCCTCTTAATTTAAAGCCATTCCCTCTTGTCCTGTCACTATGTAAAAAGTCAGTCCCTTCAAGTACTGGAAAGCTGCAATGAGGTCTCCCCAGAGCCTTCTCTTCTCCTGACTGATCAAGCCCAGCTCCCTCAGCCTGTCTCCACAGGAGAGGTGCTCCAGCCCTCTGAGCACCTTCAAGGCCCTCCTCTGGACCCACTCCAACACCTCCATGTCCTTCTTGTGCTGGAGGCCCTAATGAAGGTCCTTACTCACTTGTGGGGTTTGTTTTTATTGAAGAAGTCTATAAGACGGGCTGTGAAAGAACGGATTGCACCTGTTTGTTTACTGTGACTTTTTTTTTCCTGTTTTTGCTTGTGATACATGGAAGAAAGGTGAAGAATGTTTTGTTGTCTTCCCCACTTTTTGCTTGTAATGTCATCAAGAGATTAGAACTGGTGAACATGCAAGTGTCTGTCTGATATATGAAACCTATTTAATTATAACCGAAAGTGATTACCTTACATTTTTTTGATTGATGTATTACTTTCAAGGCTTGAAGGACTGCTGTGGTCATCTGCCAGATATTTCTGCATCAAGCCTACAGCTCTAACTGGGAGTCAGTGAAGAAACATGTACTACCTCTGATAGAAAACTTTGAGTTTGTGTAGAGTACCAGCAACAGCTGACAAGTCACCTCTGAGAATATGCAGCTTATTTTCAATCTAAATTGTGTATCTTCAAGCTACAGCCATGGAATTTGATGTAGAGTCTGTAGCTATGGCATGGAAACTCCCTGGCCAACCTGACAGGACACCCCTGTCACTCCGATACCTCATGAGAACTACCAACACGATTACATGTTTGCGTAAGCACAGGATTGCGTCCTCAAGTTTCAATTGCAAGCTGAAAACTGTCAATACCTCTAAAAATGGTTTCCCCTCCCCAGCAGTATTCTGTATTGTTTGACATTATCCTGCTGGATATTTAATTATCATGAGATCATTTTATTAATATAATTAATATAATCCTATATGCTTCACGTTTGACATAGGTTCAGATTGGATATTAGGAAAGATTTCAACTCAGAAGAGTGGTGAGGCAGAGGCACAGGCTGCCCAGGGAAGTAGTGGAGTCACTGTCCCTGGAGGTATCCAAGAAATGTGGGGATGTGACACTGGGGGACATGGTTAGTGGGCATGGTGGGGATGGGTTGGTGGTTGGACTAGATCATCTTAGAGGTCTTTTCCAATCTTAGTGATTCTGTGATTCTATGATTCTATATGGTCTGCAAATTTTATCTTTTACTCCTTTAATTCCCAAGGATATCTTAACAATGCTTTGCATCACTGCATGCTCTTGGGATAGTTACTTTTGGGCTTGTGAGAGCAAGAAAAAGAGAGCAGCTGTACCGAGAGCAGCTGTATCAAGAGCAGAAGACCTGGTGCAGCCAGGGCTTCTGGGCTAGGCTGTGCCTTTGCCCCAGTCCCCTGGGAGCCCAGGCAGGGAAGAGCTGGATGAGGGGCACTTGCTAACCCACCATCTTGGCTGTGTGCTCTTCCCTTGGATTTCCTCTTCTCTCAGGTCTCATCAGTCCTGTAGAAATTCAATTATTGCTGAGGCTTATACCTCCGAGACTCCTTTGAATTGAGTTGAAGTTGGCTTCAAGAGAGAGAGTGGCAGAGTGCAGTGGAGTACATCTTTTCTCCTTAGGACACAGGCTAATGATCCTGGCCTCTGCTTGCCCTTCCCTTCCATCCTACAGATCTTGGCAGCTGAGATTAAAGAGGTTTTATGCCCCGGTAGAAATAATCTCCACGGATCATCTTTCCTCAGGCAAATACTGCCTCTGGGGATGCATCCAGCCCTCTGAACCCTGTGATCCAAATTGGCCAACAGGAAGCTCATTACTGACTCCCTCAAAGCCTGCAGGATGCCCCAAAGACCCAGACTTTTGTACATGTTTTCAGGATGGAGGGAGCTTGGCAAAGAAAGAGAGCTTCCTGGCAAAGAAAGAGAGCTTCTGTCCCTGGGCCTTGACCTCTGCAAGAGGTTCCCTCAACTGCTATGGGCCCGCAGCTGGGGCTTGGCTGCAAAAGTTTCAGGTACTTTCTAAAAACCCAGCTGTAATTACTTCTTTTCTTTAAGGAAGCCATGATTAATAGCTCTTTGGGTTAGATGGCTGCCAGTGGCACTGTCAGTGGGATGACTTCTCCACTGGTAAAGACAAAAACCTGGACCTTCAGCAACAAGGCAAGACAGTCTTCTCCAAACTGGCTCAGGGGTAAGAAATGAGGATTTCCTTCCTCTCTGCGAAACAACAAACTGTGCAGGAGGTATACTGACTGATCCCAGCTGGGCTTACACCACAGGTGATGTGGGGTTGCCCTAGGGAAAGACAAGCAGCAAAACCAGGAGGAAAGGACCACGGCCCCATGCTGCTGGATGGCAGTGGGCCTTTGCTGGGCTCCATGGGGGACACCTCAATGCCCCACTGGTAGGGCAGGCAGACTCCTTGGGCTTCTCACTCTACCCTTGCTTCAGTGGGCTACCATGAAAACCAGTTTTAGGCTTGGAGTTTGCTTTTGCTTTTAATGGAACAGAAACACTGTTTACATAGTTGTAGTTTTTGTTATCTGCACTTTTTTTTTCCTGCAACTGCAGTAATGTCACCTCCCTCCCACTTCTCTGGGTGCAGAGACATCCGTCAAATGCCCACAGCAAGTTTGTCATGAAATGCCTTCTGACAGGAATGGCAGCTTGCAGCCCACAGCTATGAAGGATGTTATGAAGATCAGCGCGAGGACAGTACATGGGGCAAATGCTGAGGTAATGGCAGGCACTGGGGCTTACATAATATTCTTCAAAATGCTCTTTAATCAACTCTTCTTGTGGGACTTCTCCAGCTTTGGTTCTGATGCACTAATTTTTCCCCAGGGCTTGCGGCCGTGTCTGTGCTGTTATATCTCATTCTGTCGAAACACTCCTGGAACGATAATTTACTCACAGAGCCACACTTTATGGGAAAATGAAAGGCAGCAGAACTAGAAGAAATTTTCTATGTCCCCTGACAGGTAAGATTTGAGTTAACGCTTTCCTGCTGGACGCAGGCCATCCTCTGATCACTCATACTCTTATATTTAAGCTCTACTGATATTTCATCTTCCCATTACTGGTCCCGTGGCAGGTAATGCCTTCTTCAGGAATGTACCTTCCTCTCGCTGAAGGCACACACACTGCTGTGGAGATGACCACACTGTGAGATGAGCGCCCTGAGGGACAGGGTCTGCCCAGGGGTCCATCTGGAAGCATTGCTGCTATTCAGTGTTACCATCCACAGCTTGTTTGGTGTGGTGAGCAACCCATATGCAAAGATGTATGTCTTTTTCCTCTGTCCTCCTCCTCTGGAGCTTCTAGAGAAACAATTGCCATGGGAAGACCCACTCCCTTGGCTGCCATGCTGCTGGCCTGCACTGAGGTGTGCATAGCATCAGCTCCGTACTGCTGCGCTCACCCTGAGGTGTCTCTAAAGTGCCTGTGCCCATGGGGAGAGCCCAGAGCTCTGCAGCATCGCTACCAGCTGAAAGCAGCCCAGCTCCATGTGACAGCCAGTGATGGTGTATTCTCCTGTGGCGTCAGTCAAGTCACGGCTTCACCCATGTCGTGTTCATGATGAAAGGTACTCTACTCCTGCTCCTCCTCCTCCTCCTTCTCCTCCCTAGGAATGACTCTTTGAAAACCAGGGCTGGCTTTCAAGCACTGACAGTTGAAAGAGATAACAGCGCACTGCCCATGAAAGCTAACCCTCCTGAGTGAGCTCATGGGAAAATCTGATCCAACCTGTCTGTCTGAGCACTATTTATCAACACTGCTACCCGAGGATTAGGCAGCCTGGCCCCGCTGCACCGATGAAAGTCAGTGAAAGCAGCTGTTTATATTTCAGACTTTCTGATGTAGCAGAAAGTCACAAGCTCATACCTTTTTTTTCCTTTCTCTTTTTGGCAAAGCCTCCAGAGAAACAAACAGTACTTAAAGAATTCAGAATGCTGCTGCCTACGTTTATGTAAACACTTCAGGATGCTGATGTCACATCCTGCTCCCCATCCTAACCTCAGTAAGCATGAGGACTTCTCTTTTGAGCTGCGAAGAATACGATTCACACAACAGACCGGCACCGATGTCATGAAAGCTGAGCAGATTTATGGCAGCTGGTGTGCTTGAATTGGGAGGTCAACTAAGCTCACATATGGGCATGGGGAACCACAGCCCTGATCCCAGTGCTCTGCACATGTGGCCTTCCAATGTGCACACAGCTCAGCCTAGTTCTAGTGCCTGCTGGAGTGTGGTTTTCAGTCAGGTCTGGCCAAAACACAGCTGCTGTACCCCTTTTGGGTTGAGAGCAATTCAAATAGGGCATCCCTGAGTTATAGGTTTCAGGTGTAGAGCTTGGAGGATGATGAGAGGCAGCTGGGGGATGAAGGGCTGCTTCAGACCTTGTGCTATCTCAGCCCAAAAGGTAGGATTGCTGGGATTCTCCTGGTTACTTTCTTCATGGTAGATCCAATATTGTTCCTTCTGCCCTGAGCTCCCTCAGATATGTGTCTTGGGCTCCTACTGCATGAGGGTTCTGCTATATCACTTTTATTGTGAAGTAGAAAGGCTTCAGACCTTTAAAGTGGATGTGTAGTGTTGGGCATGGGGTCATTCCTGCTCTCTTGCTGCGTGTCAGAAGAGGCTCTGTGCTTAGCTGCTGTTGGAGGACTCCTCTCTACCCTAGTGGCTAAGTGGAGCTCTGTGCTGCCACTTTCACGATACCCTGGGGAGTTCTTTTTTTCAGCTATTACTTATTGCAAAAGCACACTAATCAGCAGGTTCCAGCCTGGTAGGAATAGTAACCCATGTTGCTTCATGTTACTTAAGAGTCAGCACTTTCACTAGATGAGACTGAGAGATAAAGAATGTTTATTTAAGAGTGTTGATGTGTGATATTAGAATAAAGTTTATGAAAGATAAAGGAAAACAAAAAAGGCTGTACTTAACCGTGGGTTTTTTGTAGCTATTCCTGCAGCCCCGCTAGCTCTTTTTAGGGCAGCGTGTTAGCTGCATCTGCTGGGGCTGCCATATTCTGGAGTGCTTTCTGCTGCCCCTTCCTCCACTCTTAAAGGTGGCTGTTAGACAAACTGCTCTGGTTACCGTGTTCCTTCTCTCTGCCATACAGAAGAACATTCCTTCTTCTTGCTTGGTTGCCCCTTTGTACCTGTGAATTATCTCCACTAACTTTTATGGCTCCGTAAGAACTTCTGCCTCACCCTCCCACCCTTTCAGGTTACTGAATTTACATTTCTGTTGTATAAGTAATGACCTCATTCCTGGACTCGGGCATCTGTTTGCTTACGAAAACAGCACAGTGTGACTCCATAAGTGATACGAGAAATGCTAACAGTACAAACTCCTTATATGATTTATAGCTGATAGTTTGCCACAGTCTTTGCACAAGGCCTAAATGCGTGGATGCGGACGAAGGGTGACCAGGGCATGTGGTTGCCAACATGGTGCAACACTTGGCTCCTATTATATTAGGTTTTCAGGCCTCCACCCCAGCCAGCTACAGAGGAGATGCTGGGTTTTCCATTGCCACTAAAAAGCAAATCCCATGCCCATTGTTGTGCCTGTTATTGCAGTGCGTTTCTGCTTTTGCAGGGATTTTTCAACATCAGTACCTTTGGCAAATGCATGCCCACAGAAGTGGGGGACCTCCAGCGCTTGGCTGGTGGCCTTGAGGAAAGGCTGCTCCAGCTCTGCCATGGTCAGGACCCAGCAATCCCCCACCACGGCAATGGCATTTTGCTGACGTGAAAGAGAGGGCATGGGTTAATGGGCTCTGGAGGAAAGAGCTCGCTGTATCTGCCAAGCCTATTATTGCCCCTTGAGCTTTGCGCACAGATGGGTGTGCGAGTGCTCGTAAGTTCTCCTCCTCTTCCTTTGACGTGCCAAAAGTGTCCACAGGGCTTGAGCGCTATAGATTCAGCAGTCCCATGGATGTGCCCTGCCCTTTGCTGAGGATGCTGAGAGTTACTGTTCCTGATTTTTGTTGCTGCAATTAACCCCTTCAGTGAGATCAGAGATGCCTAGGGTGCCTCACCCCTATCCCCTGCCCTGCTGCCAGAGGAACCAAGTGACAAAAGAAGTGCTACTTAACATCAGCAGAGCCACAGTTCTCAAATCCTGTTGAAAAGACTGAGATCACGTGTGGGCCTTGGATGGTTGATTTGAGGTAGTAGATAGAATATCTTCACATAATCATGGGGGTTGGAAGGGACTTTTGGAGCTCATTGAGTCCAACCCCCTGCTACAGCAGGTTCCCTTACAGCAGGTCGCACAGGAAACTGTCCAGGTGGATTCTGAGCATCTCCAGAGAAGGAGACTTCACAACCTCTCTGGGCAGCCTGTTCCAGTGCCTCAAAGCATCATTTTTTCAAGAAACGAAGTTTGAAGAGTGTGGAAACTAATTTTTTTTTCTTTAAAATCTACTTTGAATTAGAAAAGAGATGGAAGTGAATCTGAAGGGAAGTGTAAAGGATTTTTTTCTCTGAGAAATCAACTTCTTTGTTCTTTTTTAAAAAAGAAAATCCAATGCAGACCTTTTCTGCTCCCCCAAATCCTAACATTCCTAGAGTTCACTTTATGGTCTTTAAAAAGGTGGTTTCTGGAAGACTGTTAATTGAAAAGCAAGGCAAAAGAGAAACTGTTTTGCTAAAAAGTTTTATGTCAGAAAAAGTTGCTCTCCTTCACAGCATTCTATATTTAAACAATTATTAGAGAGAAAGCTATTTCTGCAGGAAAGTTTATGTGGATAAATATGGTTCAGTGCAGGAACCAGAATCTCAACAGAAGGTAACTCTTTGCTCAGCTGTATTTCAAAACAAGCCTCCAATTAATTTCCTTGTTAATGGAAAATACTCCCCTTTCCTTCTTGAGCGTGCCTGGCAAATCTCAGCCTGACCGTTCTGCTGGGGCTAAAACGGGCTGCTGCATTGGAAAACAACTTGTGACCTGTCCTTTTTCTCCTCTGCCCTTACAGTGGAAGCAAATCACTGAGATTAATTGTCAAGATGAATGTGAAGGACTCATTTGTCATATCCCCATACATACATATGTTTGCTCTCCTCAAGTAGGTATGATGTTCATGATTTGCAGCCAAGGTTTGATTTGTAGATGATAACAAAAGTTCTGCAATGCACGTGTTTTCCTGATGCAACCTTTATAAAAGGGGTATACTGATTAGAAAAGTTCTATCAGAAATCCAACAAAATAGTAAAGCCAATAACCTCATCTTCACCAAGATGCCGTGCATGGGTGATCACCCAACACATGGTTCAATTTTGTAGACATATAAAAGGAAACATCTGCAGTACAGGTCATGGGTTATTAAAACCCTGATGCACATCAGCAATGTTTTAAAAGCTTCAGCGAGGGTGGGGTGGTTAATCCAAATATATTTTTGTTTTTTACTTGAAAACAAGAGCACCCAGAGTAAACTCTTCTAATGGCCTTGAGGTTTTAAGTTGACTGTGTCAGTATGAGTAATAGAGCAGTAGTTTGTGTAATGGCTAAATGCTGATACTTCGCTTTGTGAGGGTAATCCCATTATTCTGACTTATAATTATCAAGCCAATTTTCACCTGACATCATGCAGTACTTCTTCCCCATAATCTCACACTTCATTTACAATTAAAAAGGCTTAAAATGAACTGCCTTCAGTTTGTGAAGGAGCAGATTTGTGCTTTTTGGAGCAGCCAGAAAGGCTCATCCTGGTCACAGTGTTACTCAGCAATGGGCAACTCGTGTCTCACTCACTGCAAATCCAAACGGCTCAAAGGCAACAAGAAGGAGCAACAATCAGATCTTGAATCTGATTCATGCTGCTGTCATTTGTTTTGGATGCAGGGAGAGATCGGGTTTGGATGCAGAGATAAATTATAGAAACCTTTCCCTGGTAAAGAATGGTGATATCAAATTTCCACCCTCCAAAATATTCAGGGTGAGAATTTTCTTGTCCTCTCTCTTGATCAAAGAGTTTTCTTCTTTGATCCACTTGCTGGATGACTATTGGTAGTAAATTGTTGCCCTTTCATCCTCATCATCCAAAAGTCATATAAAATTCAACTCAAATAGGTACCTGGTACTGAAGCGTGTTTCATTATAATAGTTCTTACAAATGTTTTCAGAAATGCCAGCTCAGTAGTTATTCACATATTTGAGTTTTAGTATAATTTTTGAACTAGAAAAGCTTGGGCAAACTTGCCTAAAATCAGCTCTAAGTTCAGAATAAAAATAAACATCTGAAAATGTATTCAAAGCCTCCATCATTTAACATCTCTTTCTTCCTAGTGTTAAGAAATGGAACCTACAATTTTTGATACTGCAATCTGGGGGAATAACTCAGAAAAGGAAGGACGAGGGATCTGAAAGAAAGTCTTGGTTTTAGGGTTAAGGATAGCTCTGTACTTTGTAAACTTTAGGTCTGGCCATTGGTAGTGTTTTTTGTTGGTTTTGTTTCATTTATTTGTTTTTTGGGAAAACAGTTTTAATAAAGGGCCAGATTTAATACAACGCTTGAGTGCTACAAATCATCAGTGTATTGTAATACTCCATCTCAGTGCTAACGTGAAAAAACAAAGGCTTCTGGGGCTGGGCTTGACAGCTCAGGACTATTTTCTCTCTCCCTCTTCTGTTCCATACTCACTGATGCATCTCTAATAGGAAAAATGCAAAGTGTGCAAGTTGTCTTGGCAATGTGGCTCAACATCTTGTCATGTTGCACTATTATGTTGACTCTTCTGTACAGAGAGAGGGGGGTGAAAAAATCCCAGAAGTGCTGTTCTGATTCAGGCAGCCACTAAAGCAATTCCCCTTTCTTGTTGGCTGTGGGAAAAGGCTCTACAGAGATGGGCATCCCGGAGCCAGTCAGCTGGTTTGACTTAGGGAATGGAGTGGAAGAAAGCCAGTGTCATATTGCAGACCTAACTGTCCTCAGACTGAGCTGTTGTTCTTCTTGCCTGCCTTTTGATGTGCAAGAAGAGAAGGGGCTACAGAATTCTGCTTCTGAAAACTAGATGCATTGATGGACCGTGATTCTCATAAAATGGGAGAGAATGAAATGGGGAGACGTTACCCTTTTAGTTTCAAGACCTTTCAGGGGTGAATTTAATTATTTCAGTGTACTGTGGTTATGCTCACTAAAATACAAACTCCTTCAGCTACATGTGTCTACCCACGTATTTTTGTTTGGGATATTTAGTTCCACTATTGTGGTAGCTGTGCCTTTCACAATCCATAATTCAGCACATCATTGATAGATTGGTGATGACCCCCTCTTTGCACAAAGGGAACTGAGACAAAGCGCATACATTTTGTTGAGCTCAGAGGATTTTCCTCCTCATGTAAGAAAGCGTTTCAGTATATACTTTAGTATTCTGTTCAGTCTATTTGCCAAAGTCTTGAAGAACCTCAGCACAATGATTCTGAAACATTAAACCCTATCCCTGCTGATGCAGCTGATGCTCTTATAGCTCCCACCTGCCTCGTACCCCCGTAACTCCTGTAATGCAGCCTTAGCACAGTCTGCTGCAGATAAGAAATGGGACCCAGTCCTTTCCAGAAGCCAGAAATCCTCAGCAAAAAGGAGATAAAAAGGCTCAGCAATGAGGCAAAGGCCTTCATCTCCCTTCTTTCACTCAGTTACAGAGGGGTTCGTAGCAGACCTAATGCTAAATTCTTTGATCAGAGCAAAGACTTCCTGACTTTTTTTCATGGGCTGTGCTTTCTGTAGCAATGCTTTGTGAAAACGAGAGTGCGCTCTCTGTTCTACTTAACAAGAGCAGCAGCAAATCACAAGCCTGTTAAGTTGTTGGTTTGCTCACACGATGTGTTGCCTGCTGAAAACACTACCTCGAGTCAAAGTAAGTCTTAATAGTAAACTATATATTAAAGAGCAATGGAACTGCTCACAGAGAAAGAGTGTGAAGAACAACGCAGTAGCACAATGGAAAGCACTTGCTAAAGGCTTAATTGGAAAAATACTGCATCTAGTGGCAATACTGTCTTCAGCAAGTTTGGATAAGGCAGAGCACAATTCAGGCTTGTTCTGCAGTTACTTTCCACCTATAAGATGTGTGGTCTAATGACTGCAGTGGAGGGACGGATGCCTCAGGGGGCTTGATGCAATCTGCTTTGCCATGAGCAGCAGCCTCGTTGCACACTGTTGGAGCAGGGCCCTGGGATGATGCACTGGGGGGTCATTCCCTGCTCTTTGCTCTCAAACCTTGGTTCAGCAGTTCTGATGCTGCAGCGATTAGGTTTCCTTAGAAATTTCTAGAATTACACTTGTTTTAAGCCTTAATTTTGGCATGTGTGTTTCACTGTTAAAGCTTGTAGTGGAGCAATCAGCCTTCCTTTATCTGAGAAGTACAGCAGATAATGGAAAGGTCTCAGTAGTGTGGAAACTACACAGTGGGTCAACAATCGCAAAGCCTTCCTCTGTGACTGTGGTGTCTATGCATCAGCTTGGTGATACAGACTTTGGTGAGTAACTCATATAGTCAGGCAGAAAAGGCCTCTAAAGCTATTGCCTCTCTGCTGGAAACCATTTGGGCTCAGGCTGAGAAAGCTGGGGCTATTCAGTGCATGGAGAAGAGAAGGTTCCAGAAAGACCTGATGGTGGCCTTTCAGTATCTAAAAGGGGGTCTATAAGAAAGAAGGGGACAATCTCTTTAGTAGGGTCTGCTGAGATAGGACAAGGGGAAATGGTTTCCAACTAAAAGAGGGGAGATTTAGATTGGATATGAGGAAGAAGTTTATTACAATAAGGGTGGTGAGGCACTGGAGCAGGTTGCCCGGAGATGTGGTGGGTGCCCCGTCCCTGGAGACACTCAACATCAGGTTGGACAGAGTTCTGAGCAACCTGATCTCGCTGTAGGTGTCCCTGTTCACTGCAGGGGAGTTGGACTACATGATCTTTAAGGGTCCCTTCCAGCTCAAGTCTATGATTCTCTGATTCTATGCTACTGTATTCTTGCTGGAGTGCTTTGGGCTTTCAGAAGCAAATCCTTCCTGCAGAGCACCCCACAACTCATGTTTTATTCCCCACTATGGCAATACTTGAATATTGTTGAGTCTGCATGACCATATTCTCCCATGCACAGTGTGCTGCCCAGCGGCACTGCTGGTCTGGCTCTACATAAGCTGGGAAGGTCCACACCTCTGCTCCCTGTGGTTGCCTGTACTACAAACGAGGTGGGGCAGATGGTCAGTCTGTTTTTTGTGAGGAAAAAAATCAGAGGATGTTTCACCACCATATTATTACCCGAGGTCACCAAGCCATCCATCTCAAAGCAACATGGTGCCTTTGCAGGGAAGGCAAGAAGTCCTGAGGGGTTTCAGGCCCTCAGATGATAAGGCCTATAATGCCAGTCTGCCCTTGTTTGTAAAAGGGAAATTCTTCCACGTAAATCTGGTAGCTGTTCTTCTGAAATATTTAATTCCCTAGTGGGTGAAGCTTATCTCTTTAGAGGTGGCCACTAAACCCATGTAACACAGCTTTGGGGTTGCTGGGGTGCTCCAGCGGCTGGCTCAGAGTACACGGGTGGATCACAACCTGGTGTTGGCAAAGCATTGTGAAGCTCTCCAGGGAAGGCGTCCTACATCCATAATTCATAGTGTTTAAGGCCAGAAGGGACTATTAGATCATCCAGCCTGACCTCCCTAATACCCGTCATAGCATTCTGCAGAGTAATTTCTGCTTCAGACCTGTACATTGTTAGAGCTACAGCGTCCCTTGTAGAGGAATATGTAGTTTTAACTAAATGAATCCAGAAATGAAGATCCTGTGTTTTTGAGTGGTAGTTTGGTCTAGCAGCTAATGGCTCTCAATGGCTTGTGATGAATAATAGAAAAAAATGCATCTTGTTTCCAAGCTAAGTTTCCAATCATTAGATCTCACTGTGCTATTGTCTACTTGAATAAAGAGCTGTCTGCTATCAGATCTTGATCACTTCATCTGGAGACAATGGAGAAAAAAAGAGAAGCTCTGTGTTCCCCAGACGAATTACAGTTTTTTCTGTACAAATAAATATTATGCCTGCAGAAGGGACTTGGTATTTGTGAAAATTAACAGAGCAAATCCCTTCTAATACGTTAGCAAACACAGCTTAAAGCCTGTTCTTCAGTCAGGAAGAGGAATCAGCTCCTGCCTTAGAAAAGGACTCAGCTGAAATAGAAATTGATATTACGACTATGCAGAGTGCTTCATAAGACCACAGATGCAGCTGAACTCAGCCTTGGGCCAGAGGCTGAGTGAGTTCATGAACTTCAGCGCAGGCTGGCAAGAATTCAGCTGTGAGAAATGCTGCTTCTCCTCCTCCCACAGCAGCTTGCACATAGCACCTTGCTCCCCAGAGCCACCTGCAGCTCTGTACGTGGACCATACAGGACCACGGAGGGGAGACAGGAGCAGAAGGAAACCATCTGCATCTACTGCCGCCTCTTCTTCCTGAGGGAGCATTCAGTTCCCCTTCCCCACTTTTCTCTCAGTGTATGAGAACACTGGATGGCTGTTTTCTCCCGTAGAAGATGGCTGTTTTCTCCGGACGGGAGAAGTCCGTAATGTAGTCTGTTGCCTTGTATTCTCACTGGATGAGGTTTTGGATTGTTCCTGTCCAGAGGAAATGTAAATAAGCAAAATACTTCCCAACCTATTTGATAACATTTGTTTTGCAGAGGAGGGAGTATTTTGCTAGAACAAGCCATCTCCATCATAATTTCATAGGAGATATATGTCAGAGGTTTCCATCGTTGCACCTTCAGTTTGCCACATCTTACTGTTCCTATTCCACAAGGCCAAGGAGATGGTGAGAAATCAGTTAAAAACATCCCAGTTAGTTAACACGTATGACCCTAGAGCAAAGAGGCCCGTGGTGACACTTCTGGACTTGGGCAGCGTTCTCTCACCTGGATCTTTGTCAGTCCCCACCTGCCATTTTTTATGAGCCTGGTTGCCGCTTTTTGTTCCAAACCAGCCTCTGCTTTTTGGAATAGATGTTCTGAAAGAAACCAAACCCAATGGAAGTTGGAGAGAAAGGGCACGTGCATGTGATACTGAATTTACAGGATTGTTACAAGGTATTGTGTAAAACGAATAGCACGCTTGTTTGAAAAGCTTAGGTCACAGCTTTGTGAACTCCTGTAAGTTTTGTTAGCCACCAGAAAGGAGATGTGCTCCTATTCCTTGGCTTCTTGTTCCTGTCCTCTTCCTTGTCTGGGCACAGAAGATGATGCAGATGGAAATTCAGGTGCTTCTCTGGCTGAAAAGAAATACAGCAAACCAAGACTTGTTAGTCTTGGAGGGAGAGAGGTGAACTTGGATTACCATGTGTCTGAGAGAGGTACTGGTATGAGAACCAGCAGACTGCTAACTTGCTGGTTGCAAGTTTTGAGCTGTCTGTAAGGAGCTTGCTTAAAAACGTCCAAAACCTGGTGCGATGGAAAGCAGTTGCTACCTACCCTCCTGGCCATGCTTCCATTGCGGCTGCATGCAGGAAAACAAACTGAAACACCGAGCCCATAAATGTTTTGATAAACCAGATGGATCCCCTGCCAGGCCATCCGATTTTATTTGGTTTTATCTCTGCATTTCCTTTATAGCCAATTTCTATTGCATGTCTAATGAAACGGTACTGCTGCTATCTGCTTGGGTAATTGTCTTTCCCCACGCATTGACTGGCATGTTGGCAGATGATGGATGGCCTCAGGCTGCTGTGTAAAAGACTCAACAGTGGCAGTGCTTGCAGGACTGCAGCAGATGCTGTGATGTTGCTAACACGGTGTGCTGGGTTAACATTAAGCTGTAACGCACGCAAACCTAAGTGCCATGGATTTCATTGAGATGGCTGGCCTGTAGTCATCGCTCCAATCCGAATGCTTTGTATCACTGCATTAGGCATTTCCCTAATCCCTCTTGTAGCAATTTCTTTGCTATGCGAAGGCCTATGTAGCACTTACAGAAGGGTGTTTTATGTGGATATTTGTTT
The DNA here is from genome assembly GCA_016647715.1 of Pavo muticus. Classification (NCBI taxonomy): domain Eukaryota; kingdom Metazoa; phylum Chordata; class Aves; order Galliformes; family Phasianidae; genus Pavo; species Pavo muticus. Next base: position 569,306 of record JACDJE010000201.1, on the reverse strand, counting down.
TCAATAAGTATATAAAGAGATATCCATCTAGATGTATAATAAACAGCCCATAAAGCAGCTTGACTCTGCGTGGAAATTTGCAGCTGTGTTTACGTAGCCTGACACTGCAATATCCATACATCATCCCTTCCTCAAGGAAGTCTTGTTTCTCTTTTATCTCTTCTCATCTTTTAAGGGCTCTGAGTTAGAATTTCCTTTGCTTTCACATCACCAAAGTTTACCATTACCCCACTGCATCTGCTTCTTAGCAGATGTTAATGGAAACAAGACAGCTTAATAGTGTTGTGCTAACTCGATCCATTGGCACTTGGAAGAGGTAAACTTGAACTTCGGCACCACTGGTGGGAATGTGACTTGAATTAATGAACATCTGGGTCAGGTTTAGCCCTTGTTTTCCTCACACCAGCAGGCTGCTAGTCTCACTGTCTCCTTGGTGGGAGCTGTGTTTATAGGAGATCATTGACATGTTCTTCTCCAAACCTCTCCGAAGATGATAACAAGACCTCCTGTGTGAGGTCTAGCAGGGATTAGTTTGTTTCTTTGAGCGAGTCAGCTAGAAGAGCCATGCTTATTTGCTGACGACCCTCTGGTGCAGAATTACACTGTGTGCTTCCTCTAGAGACTGCAAAGTATTTTACTGGTCTGAATAACCTCATTTTTGCAGACAGACACTGTGGAGAAGGGAGGAAGGGGGGGGGTGCTTCCCTCACAGGTGGATAAAGCAACCTGAGGGGCTGTCCAGAAAAAGAGAGTTGTTTGCTGAGATTTAAGTCCAAAGCAACATTACACAGATTGAAGGCATAAACTTGCCATTTGCCTAAAGTAAATAGCTATCCCATATGTTTGGTCTACTCATCCAGCATATTTTAAGTTACACCCATCATGCTGGTAGTGGTCAGAAATGTTTGTAGAAAAAGCCTGGAGGAAAAGCACTGCACTGCTTTTCTCTTTGCCCAGGCCCCAGATATTTTTAATGTTCTTCAGAACTGCTGATAGATCTCTAAGAATTTAACTTTGGTTCCACATCCTGTTCAGGAAATGCCCTGTCAAATGGGACTGCTTGGCAAAGTGGTTTACATCTCATATCCTTCCAGTACTGAAAGGCAGCCTATAAGCAGGAGGGAGACCAACTTTTTACGTGGTCTGATAGTGATAGGACGAGCAGGAATGGCTTTAAAGCAAAAGTGGGGAGACATAAGGAGGAAATTCTTTACTCAGAGGGCAGTGAGGCAGTGGCACAGCTGCCCAGAGAAGCTGTGGTGCCCCATCCCTGGAGGCGCTCAAGGCCAGGTTGGATGGGGCCCTGGGCAGCCTGAGCTGGTGGTGGCAGCCCTGCTCATGGGTTGGAGCTGAGTGGGCTGCAAGGTCCCTTCCAAACCGAGCCATTCTGTGATTCTATGATAGTATGATTCTGTGATTCTATGATTCTATGATAGTATGATTCTGTGAATTCTGATGAGTGATTCTATGATAGTGTGATTCTGTGATTAGTATGGCTTACAGAGCTCCACTCTCAAACTGCTTTATTGCAGGTGTTCACGCTTGACTTCTGTATTACTAGAACAGATTAAACTTGGATTTCATAGCAGTCCCTTCACAGCGTGGATAAGATGCCTCAGTTGCTCAGGGTAATTCATTGATGGCTAGTCTCAAATCTGTATGAGTATGTCCTGCAGTATGCATGGTGCTCAGTCTTCATGGCCTTCCTCATCCTTGCTGGGACACCATAGGGTGGCTGCCCTCACTTTCCCACAAAGCATCCTTCAAAACACAATTGGGCAGCATGCAAGTGATGAAAAACACTGCCAGCATAGGATCAATTTTAAAGTTCTGTTTCATGGATTTTCTAGTGTGTCTGTTTTAAAAGGCTTTCCAGCCCTTGTTTTAAGCTAGATATCATCATGGCCATTTACACTCATGCATGGGCCATGCAGCTGAGTACTTGCATATGCTGCTTTCTGTAACTGAATGGTGGTTTCTGTGTGCATAGACTGGAAGGAGATTCTCTCTCTGCTTCTCTGCAATGTGCTCTTCCTTCCTGCCCTCCTGCCACCTACTCAGCAGCTCTGTATGACTCTTCCTACTCCATTGCGTGCTGCAGTGACCGCCAGCTGGTCGCTCTGAGCTGCCACTGCTGGGACGTGGCTTGCAAATGCCAGCCATTGTTGCTTGGGGAATGGCAGCCTGGCGGCACTCCAGTCTTCCTTCTGGACCTGATCCAGCCATTTACTGTGAAACTTTTGCTCCTCTTGGACTTTGCAGCAATTTTCATCCCTGTGGGTGATTTGCCTGGTACCAAATAGAGAAATCCAATAAAAAACCCTGGGAATTTGCTCTGTGCTCAGCAACGCGTAGATGCTACTGTGCTGAATCCTGTTTCTTCTGTAGCAATATACAGGAGACTGTAAAACCAATAAAATCTGCTTTAACCTGTGACTACAAATAGTTGGGACTGTGCAGCAGGAAAAAATAAAGCTACATACACTGGGAATTGAGCCAGCGTCCAGCTCTGAGGATCAGTAAGTAATGTTAGAAGACAGATAGGGGAGCATTAATTTTACTCTCTGCTTCGCTTGTGGGCCAAGGCTGAACTTCTTTCTTCCCTGCATGTTGCTGAGACTCTTCTCCTTTATGTGCATTTAGTATAACAAACCAAACAAGGTCATTTTTGCTGTTGTTCAGGCTGATCTCCTCTGCTGCACCCTATGCAACTCCCATCCCCACAATGTGGGCCATGTGGCACGCTCTTTGCCTACCCTTTGCGCTGGTGTGAATGTCCTCAGAGGGACTCCTCGCTGGATAACCCCCAAGGCCATGGAACCAGTGCTTTAGATGTGTGTTGGTTAAATAAGTGCCATGTAGCAGGGTAAAAAAACTTGTTTTCTTCGCACAGAGGGAAGCATCCATCTTAATGTAGTTGCTCTGACAGAAGTCACGGGAGTGCGTACGAGCTGTTCCTTGGGATGGAAACTGCTGCTGCTGATCTTTGTCACTCTCACATGAGCTACCATTTTTTTCATATATATTTTAATGTAGAATGTGGGAAATCAATCAGAAACTGAGGTAAAAGGCAAACCTCTGAAAGCAGCGGGTCAGCCACAAAAACACCCTTTCTCCATTCCCACGTGGCCATTTAAAGAGGTGACCCGCAGTAGAAGGCCCAGCAATTTGACCTTTCACCTTTGCAAACATGCCTGATGTTGGAGGTGAGGATCCACCCAATTCCCACTGTTTTGTGGCAGTCAGGGATCCAGTCTGTGGCCAAAAAGCCCATCGGGGCTGGGGGAGCTGTGAGATCTCCTGCTTAGCAGGGACCAAAGACCAGCTAGAGGGGCAATACCAGGGATCTAAGGGCCTGCTGAGCACTGTGCTTGAACTGTAGAATCTCCCAAGTTGGAAGGGACCCATAGGGATCATCAGGTCCAGCTCCTGGCTCCACACAGGACCGCCCAAAAATCAGATCCTATGTCTAAGAGCATTGTCCATTTGCTTCTTGAACGCTGGTAAGCTCAGTACAGTGCCCACTGCCCTGGGCAGCCTGATCCATGCCCACCACCCTCTGGTGCAGAACCTGTCCCTAACCCCCAGCTGCCCCTCCTCTGACACAGCCCCATGCCGTTCCCTCGCGCCCTGTCGCTGTCACAGAGAGCAGAGCTCAGCGCTGCCCCTCCGCTCCCTGTGAGGAGCTGCAGCCGCCATGAGGTCCCCAGCTCCAGCTCTGCCACGCAGACCCACAGCCAGGCCTGGAGAAAGGCTTGGCACCTGGCATGGCTGTCCTGCTTGGTCACATCTTGCCATGACCTTGGATCATCTTAAGCAGGTGTTGTAAACTGCCTCTTTTCCATTATCTTTGATAACGCTTTATTAGTAATTGCTGTGATTAGCTATAATTGCCTGTGTCAATAGAGTGCCGTGACTGGCAAGGTTAAGCATTTGGTTGGTTTCTGTGTTGTGGAATCCTCAGGAGGGGGGAGGTTGTTTAGTAGTTTGTCACTGCTGTCTTTCATAATAATGTACTTCAAGTTAATTAAAGCTGCAGCTTACGACAAGCTAGTTGCATTTAGAATATCGGACTAAATTTGCCTTTCTGAATTAGGTCTAATGTCTCTTTTAAGGCAATTCCAGGCCACAGCAGACTTCAAGAAGTAGCTGGGACCCCCAGGGACTGCATTACCCAACTGTGCTTTGAAGAAGCGAATTGTGTCCAAGAGCATGCCCATCACTAACTGTGACCTGAATAATTCATCCAAGTAACAGAAAACTTGCAACACCTGAATAGGGAAGGAGCTGGCTCCTTGGTTTGTTGCTTTTAGAAAACCAGTCCCAACGTTGTCCTAAACTGAGAAATTCTATTTCAGGAATCCTTCGCAAAGAGGTAGGGCATCTGAGCAAGAGGCTATTTATCACAGGGTGGAACAGAATTCCCATCCCACCTGGTTTTGGTTTCATGACAGACTCATACAATCATTAAGGTTTGAAAAGACCTCTAAGATCACTGAGTCCAACCGTCAACCCACCCCCACCATGCCCACTAACTGTGTCCCTCAGTGCCACATCTACCCCTTTCTTGAAAATCTCCAGGGACAGCCCCACTTCCCTGGGCAGCCTGTTCCAATGTATTACCACTCTTTCAGAGAAGAATTTTTCCAAATACCGAACCTGAAAACAGTGTTCCTCCTTTGACCCCAAGCAAGATGAGAACTGACAGAATTGCTACTTGGGTATTTACCAGATATATTTCTGGATGAAATCTCTTTGTCCAAGAGGCTGCAGCCTCCTCTGAGCTCAGGGAGATTCATATCCCAGTTTTCTCCCTTCAGTCTTCTTCACTGGGCTAAATCTGGTTCTTCACAACTGCTGAGGTTTGAGGAATGTTAGGAGGCTTTCTGGGCAGAGATAAATGTAAAGGCTGTGCAGAAAAGGATTGTGAAAAATTGCATCAATGCAGATGCACTTTGCCGCATGCCTCTGCAGTTCATTTCTTCCAACTACATCAGTTATCTTGGATAGATATAAATTTAGGATTTAAGCCTGTGATAATTTGGTATATATGATGCACGTGCACACAATGCTACCTCAGAATGCCTTTTCATTGGGTCTGATGGACGGTCTTTCTGTACACAAACCCATATGCCTCTCAAAGCTCTGCTCTTCAGATTTCCCTCCCAAGTTATTGGTTGCTATCAGGAGGTGGGTGACCAGCTGACCTAGGGGATGGAGGAGGACCCAGCAGACCAACAGCTGCCAGAGTGGGACCTGGGAGCTACTAGTTTAGAGCCATTTTGATTGACGCTTTTATCTTCTCCTGAGCTGAAACAGAGATCGTAGCCTGGGGTATCCTGGGAATAATATGCTATATCCTGTCCAGCTGAAGCTGGGAGGCAGCTCAAAGCCTTTCGCTCAGGAAGCAGCCCTGTGGAGCCACAATGTAAACACCACAGTGCATGTTATTTTTGAGCAGACGCCACTTGCTGAAAATATATATTTTTTTTGAGAATCTGTTTTCCAGTGCTTTTAGTAATGGCATGACTTATTGCAAACGAAAACACAGAAGAATTGAATTCACATCTATCTATTTGCTGACTTTTTGGTGCATTTGCTTTTAATCCATTTGGGGGTTGTTCAGTGAAATGAAGCTTCATTTTCTTTTCTACCCACTTTCTACCATGCTTTACATTCAGGCCCTAGGACAAAAAGGCAGATTTCAACATTTTCCTTTGCACTGTTTTTTGGGTTTGAGAAAAGAACCACCAGCACTGGGGGCATTTTTGCTTTTATGTATATTTGTGTACACATTTGTTGTTTGTATAGTACTTGCATTTTCAACCAAACTTGTCTTTCTGGTGCCTCTTTCACCCAATTCACTCAAACCCAGTCATTCTGGACACTTTCTGTGGGTGTATATGTGTTCATGGGCCAGTATTTTAAAAAATGAGTCTTTCACTTGGATGTGTATTCTGATTTCACATGATTTCACATGACCATGGTAGCTCTGTGTTGGTGGGCTTAGCTGAAGACCCTATAAGGAAGGCTTGAGCAGTTTCAGAAAGTGCTGAGGATCCTCCCTTTGAGAAGCAGGCCTTTTATTTAAAGATAGGTCAGATCAAACACTCACAAAATAATGAATCCCTCACACCATACATCTCAAACCCCCTGGCCTTCCATCTGTGACATACGGTCGCCCCTAACAACAAGCAGATAAAACCTTAGTGATATAAGAGCCAATTTAGCTTAGAGATTTGTGCATTTCATTTAGGGAACTGTAGGAGATGCAATATGCTCATGAAGAAATGTAAAGGCAGGTTAGATTTACAAGCATGCCTTATGCTCAAGTAAAGGAAAGCTTGCGGGCCGGGTGTTTAGTTCCCTGGGAACAGGCACGTACGAGTTGGAAGCTGCAGATCAGAGTAGCTTATGAAGGACCTCAAAAGGGAAAACAAACACCCTGAGGAATAGATATTCTGCATGTTTCTTTTTCTTATTTTTTTTTCTTTTTTTCCCATTGTCTCTTTTATTTAAGCCCCTCTTTGGATCCTAGCTTCTTCACTCAACAACTCCAAAGTGGATTTTAAATTGATACTCTTTTATGAAAATGTCTGGCTTAAGAATTACTCAGAGCAATTAAAAATAAAAAAAAAAAGAAAGAAAGAAAGAAAAATCCCCTGGCATCCCTTTGATGTATAAAGCACCAGCCTTCTAGGTAACATTTATCCCTTAGGGCAACAGAAGAGTGTAAGAGCCTTTAACCGAATCCACTATGGGAAATCCTGCATTGCCAAGGTCTTTTGCTAGTAGGCAGTGGCTCCTGAGAGCATTTTGCCCCCGGCTCCCCTAAGGGGAAGACCTCCAGACACAGGAAACCTTGTCTCACTGCCCCAGCCATGGGATTTTTTTCCTCAGTTGCCAGATAACCGAGGAAGGATGGAGCAGAAAGGCACATTTGTCCTTGACTGATTCAGGTTTAAAGTATGCCACAATCACCTCTAGAAGCAATGCCATTATATCGGTATTGGGGATGTTTTTTATCACTTCAAAGCATGAAATGGCTACTGTTACGTGGTGTACCTGCCATAAAAAGCTACTGGTATCAGTTTATTGAGGTTCAGCAGCTAATGGAGCTATTGTTGGCTACTGCATGATTTGCACAACGTTGGCCGCTTGACCCAAGAGGCACATGCTGAGGACAGGACCTTGGGCACCAAAGACACTGCACTGGGGCAAGGAACGCCAGGGCAATGTCTCTTCGTTTCCCAAGGCGTAAGTTAGCCAGGACAAACTGTAACAATAAAAAGTATAAGGAATGATTTATTTTTTTTCCCTAAGAAGGAAGCAGGAGGACACTGCTTTCTCGCTGAGGACGTTCATGCTTTTTGATAGTGAAGTCTGGCCTAGACAAAACTTCTCTGCACGTTTTCCCAGTCATCTCACCAAGGCTCTGAGATAACGATAATACCCCTTGGCAATAATAATAACAAGTAGTAGTAGTTTTACTGCTGCTGTGCATCTTCTCAATCTCTTCAGCGAACTCTGACTTTTTAAGACACAATAGTAGCGTTTGTGCTCTATTTGTTTTGCTTTCTAATGATTCCTCCTATCAGTTAGCTGGAGCCAGAGCTTTTGTTCAGAGCATTCCAGGAGGAAATACGCACAGAGAATGGGACCAAATAACCACTGAAATGCTGGTTTTTGTTCGGTTTTGTTTTGTTTTGTTTTAATGCAGAATTTGTTGGTAAAGAATCTATGGGAATGATCTGAGATCCTGTCACTGGGACAAGGCATTATGAGACCAGCACACATAACTACTCTGCCCTTGACACCCTTTAGCCTTGGGCAAGACATTCAGCCTTTTTGGTTCTGCATTCTTTGAAGATGTAGTGTAATAACACCTCAAGTACCTCACAGGCCTTTCTGTGAGCTCATTGTTAGCGTCCATAAAATACCTTGCAGATAAAAATGCAGTTGACAGCATTTCAGGGTACAATATTGAATCAGCATCATTTCATGGCAATGCCTATCCGCAGTTTATTCGTTGGAAGGGTGGAGCCCCGATGTTTTTTGCTGCTAGAGTGCCTGCATTCTTCGGCTTCCTTTACTCCCACTCCAAAAGCAGCCTTATGCTTCCTGTAAGATCTTCCTTAATTGCAAGCAAGGGCTTGAAACTTGCCCATGATCAAAGACTGCCTTTTGACAGTTCAGGTGCAATTAAACGTGAGTAGCGAGAAGGGTGCTTGCAGCTTAATATTTGATCTGTGCTCATGTGTGGGCACAAAACTACAGCCACAGCACCTTCTTGTAGATCGAGTTGTTACATACCTACACAGGTCCATTTCAAGACAGAAAAGATTGTGCTCAAGTTACTGGGTGCTTGGAATAAGCCCAGATGATTCTGCACAGCCAACCACTCCTCCAGTAGTTTTTTGATTGGACTTAAGTCTCTAAGCTTCCTAAAAGTGAGCCAGGGGCAAGCATTCAGTAAAAAAAAGTCTTTAATTATGGGCCAGGTAGAAGGGAGACAGAGAACTGCTGGCTTACAGGTGGTTTTGAATAAGGAATATTTGCAGTATCTTTGTTATTTACACTCAAAGGCTTCTCTCAGAGCAAATAGCTGCCTGAGTGAGGAAAAGCGAGATCACATTTGCCTTTGAAATCTGTGCTCTGGAGAACTGGAAATGCAAAAGTTTAATTCACTCTTAAAAAAAAAAAAAAGAAAGAAAGAAAAAAAAAAGAAAGTGGAGAAACTCCATTTAAGTGACATATCCAGTGGGATCTAGATAGGATGAATACCAGAGCCTCCTCAAATGTTTGTTAGGGTGGAAGTGAAAAGTAGTTGCTCTCTCTCCAGTTTCCCCAGCTCCAGAAAAAAAGCACTCTCAGCTCCTCTAATTCTTTTATAAGTGATATTGAAGGATCTTTACTATAGTCAGCTACCAAAGAGATAATTGATGAAACCTTCATGAATCCAGGTTCAATATTTGCATGGATTTCATGTGAGTTGTGCTTGAACACAGGAACAACAGGTAAGGTTCCGTCTGGGAGAAGCACATGGCCCACTCCACGGCTATCCACTGTTGTTCCTTCTTATCTCCCATCAGAAAATAATATTTACTTCTCTCTTGTGAAAGTAATGAAAATCTTTCCCCTTTGCCTGCCATCTCTTTCTGTTTGATCAATGGGTGTTATGGACACTACTGATGTACTGTCTGAGGCTTCAACTCAGTAACAAGCTCAAATTAGATTTAAGGAAATGAGTCAATAAGCAGAACAGGAAGGAAACAGATCAGTCAAAACCTAGAACTCCATACACTGTAGTGTAGCTCAGGAATTTAATGCTTTTTACCACAGAGGAAAAAAATAGGGGACGTGAACTTTCATGTGCAGTGTCCGTGAGGGGAAGCATTCCCACTCTATCTCAAGTCAAAATATACTAATTAAAGAAAAAAATAAATCGGCATGAAGTGATTGCTCTTGATGAGGTAATGACCAGAGAAGGGAGGCAAAGGGAAAATTAAATAGAGGCCTAGAGACTCTGAGAGACTGAAATGCCAGCCCTACACAGAGACCACCTGGCTGCAGGAACACAGGGAAGCTTTAGAACCGCACTGGAAGTTTCCATCTGAAGTAGCAAAAAAAGAGAGCAGTTTGTCCTGGAAGGTTTTAAATACAAATTTCTACTCAGCCCACTGCCTAAGTGGTGAGACATGGCCTGTAAATATCGGAACATCAACTGCTTGAATGGGCCAGCTGAAGTGCTGTCGCCCAAGCACTGTGAACAGTGTATTTGTCAACGTTATTGTAGGGGAAAGCAAGCCAAACAGCAGTTTCCAAAAAGTAGAGTAAAAAAGTTATACTTTCTCTTGTGTCAGAGGCTGACTCAATGCAAAACTTTGTCAGCATGTGAAATGTGCCCAGAGACCCCTTGAACCTGCCTTCATTCCCGCTTAGTGTTTTACTGCACTTCTACTTAGCCAAGCACAGGGGGCAGTGATAAGGATAGGTCCATTCTTTCATGGAGCATGGAGAAAGACAGAACTGCTAGAAAAATCTATTAATTTTGACTGGGGGCCTGGAGACCACTTTGTCTTCTGGTCTCAGAAGCGGTCCCAGGAGCTGAGGAAGCCTCGCCACGCTCCATGCCTCAACGGTACCTTCTGCTCGGGGACTGAAGAAAGCCTAGAAGACTATAAACAAATTTTGAATGTGTCAGGAGGTAGCTTTTATTCTTGTTTGCATATTGCAAAACTGGGGCATGCTTTTCACAGTTTCCTGATGTTTGACACCTGCGTGAAAGGTCTGAGTTTCAGATGTGCTGAGGGGGCTCCGGAGGAACCTAGAGCAACTGCTTGCTCTGGTACCTTTGCAAGTTGCTCCATTGCTAAGTTTGCTGGCATGCAAATGCTGGTGAAAGCACAGAAGTTGACAGCAGTGTTTTGAATCACTCTTCTCAGCGATAGATAATACCTCTCATTAGACAGAGTAAAACTATGATGATAATGATTACCACACTTGGAATAAATCAGTGACGTGCAAACTGGCACATTTTTTGGCAAGCACAATTACCCATGAAAATTGTATCATTTTTCTCTTCCTGCCCAGCCTGCCCACTTAGCAGTGTTCTTCTTTCCCTAGGAAAGTGATCCTTAATTTTGAGCAATGAAGCTGTGAAGGGTCTGGAGCACAAGTCTTAATGGGAAGTGGCTGGAGGAACTGGGATTGTTCAGCCTGGAGAAGAAGAGGCTCAGGGGAGACCTTATTGCTCTCTTCAATTGGCCTGAAGGGTAGGTTGTGGTGATGTGGGGGTCAGCCTCTTCTCCCGGGTAACAGTGATAGAATGAGAGGTAATAACCTTAAGTTGTGCCAAGGGAGGTTCAAGTTGAATCTTAGGAAATATTTCTTCTCAGAAAGAGTAGTGAGGCACTGGAATGGCTGCCCAGGGAGGTGGTGGAGTCAGTGTCCCTGGAGGTGCTCAGGAAATGTGTAGGAGTAGCACTGAGGGCCACGGTTATTGGGTATGGTAGTGATGGGTTGATGGTTGGACTAGATAATCTTAGTGGTCTTTTCCAACCTTAATGATTCCACGAAAAGGCCCCTTTCATCTGGTCTATGAACAGGGGGCCTGATTGCTCTGGTCTGTGTTTTGACTCACAGAGTCTTTAGGTAGGACTGAAACGGTGTTCCTTTGACAAGTGATGGCGTTGCAATTTAGAGCCACAAAAACTTACCTTCTGTCATATCCCAGGTATAACGGAGGAGGCGCCCTTACCGAAAAGGAGCCAGAGGTGTAGAATTTCACCTGAAACCTCTGGTAAACATTTTGGAGACAGTGGCCCAAATTCAGGCACACAAACAGCTATGTGCACATTGCATAAACATACATGGCACTGTCGAAATTTTGGACAGCTGCACTACAGTGTGTACTGCTGCTGTAGTTTTGACAGTGTTAGCTCGATGAAATTACTAATTGCACTTGAAGTGCTGGAAATAATACAGCCATATGTGTAACTGCTGTGTGTACTTCATAAATGAGATGGTGTCACCATAAACTGTGAAAATAACACAGCTGTATAAAATTATAGTGATGAATGTGTGTTGGCTTGCAGTTCTAACAGTCCAAGCCAATGCTGTTCCCTCAGAAGTGTGGGCATTTAAACAGGCATTGTAGGCAGCAATTGCTTCATGTGCGGTTTGCTTATGTTCTGGGACTGGGGCAGAGAGGAGTGCAGCTCAGCGGGGGGCTGTACTTGCTGTGTTGCTCCCCGGTTTTCGTCTGTGGCCAGAGGAAGCTCTCGGTTGAGCAGGTTATCACCATTGCAGCACATCTGCACGCAGCTGGCAGGGACTCGGGCTGGGCAAACAAAGGACAAGTCAGAACAACAGACAAAAACTTGAGCAGTTCAGAGCTGACAGCAGAAAGACAAGGAGCAGGATTACAGTCAAAAGACACCCAAATAAGGAGACAAAGGACCTTAAGAGAATCCTAATGACTCAGAGGTGGGAGAGGATGGGCAGACAAAGGCCGTGATTACTATCAGGTGCTGAAGGCAGCTATTTGCTCCTGGAAGCACCCCAGGCCAGCCCATGGACACCCAAGGAAAGGCGTGCTTAGAGCTGGTGAGTGTCTCCTATCTTTGTGACCTCAGGGATACCTGTCCAGGATGCTGGTTTGTGGCTTGGGGGCCTGGGGAAGGCAGTGGTGATAGGAGCAAGTTGATGTCGTTTTTAAATAAAATAATCTGCAGTTCTACATTATTGCAACATCAAAGGTGAGGATTTGGATGCAATTTAGTCTCTGGCCAGCCTGACTGTGCTGCTGGATGTTTCCTGAAAGAGGGACACTTGGGAAAAGGGTAGTTAAGCCATCAGCAGATAAGCAGAGATTTGTAACTTCCACATCCTGAGCAATCGGTGTGCGGGTGTGGGTGCATCACTCGGGAGTGACTGTCACTGCTTATCCATCTTGATAAACATGCAGAAACATCTGGGGTTAAATAGCAGGCAGGACTCCTAACGCCAGGGCCATAAACTGAGGCTTTCTTCTGATATCACACACATAAAAAATCCCCATACCATCCTAATAATCCCAGAAGGGAGACAGTCAGTGTGTGAGAGCCACGTAGAAGTTAACAGTGGGTGCATGGAGAGCTGTATGCGGTATCATGCTTGTCTTACTTAACAAGCTATGCATGGATGAATGAGAAGGGAGGATGCATTACACGTACCCAGCAGAAAAAAGAAACAAAAATGACATCTCCTGGGCAGCTAGAATAACCCCACTCTGTAAATGCTTACTGTTTTTACTTCTATTTTTCATGCCGTGGCAACACCATTGTGCCCCTTATGCCTTAAAATGTAGTCAACAGGAACCAACCTGCTGGTGAGGCTGAGATGGGGCTCCAGCTGCAGACATGGCTACAAAGCATCAGCCCCAAAGAGAGGTTTGTTATGCTGCCATCAGCACTTTCTTGTTATATGGGATGTCTGGACAGGTAGGAGAAATATTAGGCTCTAGCAAGCAGCAACTTGCAACTGCAGCTGTTTTCACAGCTCGATAATAATCCAGTGTGATGTAAAGACTGGTTGCACTGAGATCAGCAGGAGCAAGGGACCAGAGGCAAGCTCTGTCCCAACCTCAGATTTACAGTTCGATCCTCCTCATTCATTGAGGAGCATTTCCCCCCTTGCCACCTGGCAGCCTCCTGGAGCCACCATCACACATCAGAGACATTTTCCTCATAAAATAAAAGGTAGAGCAAGCCAGCCTGGGCTGGATCTGGCTGGGGAAGGGTGCTGTATTTAGAACACACTGAGGATGTGGAAGGTGGTTACAAGAGTTCAGGCCAAATAATATCCTTCATAGCAGCAGGGAAGGAATGAATTATGGGGTATGAGGTGAAAAGAAAATAAAAATTAATAGGATTGAGAATGATGCTGCTTGATCTCACTTCGATAAAGCCACAGCTGAACAAATCAAAGCTACCTGGGCCAATGAATCTCACATAGAGAGCAGCTCAACTTGCTGTAGGCATTTACGATGAGTAGGAAAGGTGAAGTCCCAAGCAGAGGAAGGTTTCGGTGGAGTTGGCCTGTCTCTCATCATTATGTTTGACTTTAAGATGCAGTTGAGCTTTGCCATGCTTAGGTGAACCTAGCGTTGGAAAGCTTTGCCTAAACTTGCTTTCTCCGTTTTCTTTTACCACATTTGCTGTTTTTTTTGGTTGGTTGGTTTTGGTTTTTTTTAGACACCTATGTCGCATAATTCAAAAGGCCAGAGCCTGTAGCTTTCAGCCAAACTCACAGTCCAGAGCCCTTTAGCAAAGAATTTCCTAGCGTGTGTTGACTGCTATAGTTGTAGCTTAATTAGCAATGTCCTTATTTCCAATATGCTTTGGGCAGACATGACCTATGCTGGTATGTTGCTGTCGCTTCTCCTGCAGAGGATGTTTCACTGAGAGGATTCACATCTCCTTAACTGGGTTGCTGCCCTTGGGATGTTGGTAAACAGCTAAAAGGGTGGTTGCAGCTCTGCACTTTGAGCATAAGCCAGCGGCTTGGAGTCAATGGTTTTTCTTTGTTAAAAGCTGGGAAAATAACAATGAAAGGAAACATTTGCTTGAGAGAGGACAAAATAATAGAGGCTTGGAGGTCTGTGAAGCATCATGGAGATATGTCAACATGGTTTGGAAAGAAGTCTGAAAGAAAGACAGAGAAATGAGTAGAAAAATAAGCAGTGGAGGGAAAAGACATATAGAGATGAAATAAGATGAAAATAGCAATGTAGGACGTAAAGGAAGAGAAAGATGGAGAGAACCCATGAGAAAAACTGGAGGAAAAAAAAAAAAGGACAAGGTGACACAGAATATGAGAAGAACATGAAGACACCATAGGGAATAGAGAATGGAGGACAGGGGCTAAGAAATGGCGAAAGCTGTAGGAAGAGCCTAGTGGTAAAAAAGGAAAATGGTTGGAAGAGAATTCAAACGTTAGACAGAGAGCATGAAGAAAGCCATGTAATATTAAGACTAGCAAATTCTATCTTATTTATTCATGTTCCTTCTGAATTATTTTTCCCTGGCGGCTGTTGAGGGTCCAAGTGCTGTGTTCTCCCCTCCCTTCGTGGAGCGTGGCCAAGCACCTTTCTTTGAGGATGATGAATGGGCAAAACATTCTTCAGTACTTCAGCCTTAAAGAAGCGTTCTCCAAAGCCTCTCTGCCTTGAGCAGCTTCCCCACTGCCTCCCTGGTGGAAACTTGGCAGTTTCATTACAACCCCCAGGCAGGCTCTCTCCTATGAACTCCTCCTGTAGGTTGGTCCATTATTAATGCTGAAATAAGTGTACTGTTATAAAATAACCACGAATCAGACTAGCCTTCCTTGCAAAGAAGAGAGACATATTCCCTTTTCCATATCCTTCTTTGTCATCTCTTTGCAGACAGATGGCCTCTAGCAGATATTTATTAACTCACTTAAGGGATGGTCCAAATCCTGTTTCAGTTGATGGAAATTCTACTAGTTTTAAAGGGCATTGGTGTGGCCCTGAAAGGTTTGCCCTTGTGAGGCTTGTGCCCAAGCATACCCTTTGGACTCTTCAGAGAACTTGTTTGGCAGAGAATTGAATTGGTGGGGTGGTTTCTTAGAAAGGCAGATAAAGCCTTTGAACCTTTTCTGCCTTTAGCACAGGGAGGATTTTCCAAGCCTAGAAAGATATTTAAAAGAAAAGCTTTTCTCATTGATAACTTTTATCAGTCCAAACAATAACACAGTGATTTTTTTAAAAAGCTTCCTAGTGATTACAGGGAGTAAGTCCCATCTGACTTCAGAAATGAGGCCTGGGCTCTTTTCTTGCTTTTCGGCTATGTCTCCCTGTTCTTCAGCCAGACTTCGAAGAAGGCTTGCTCTTCCTTAAAGGAAGGAGCGAAGAAGGGGTTTTAAACAACTCTCTTTAAATCAGAGGCATGTTTAAAAGTTGACATCTCGCCGGATTGACATTAGACACATGGATCATGTGAGCCTCACAGCCCAGAGGTCTGAACTAGGAACCTCTGTACATATTTTCTGGCAGCAATCTTAAATGCGATATAAGTGGCACTGTTCTAGAAAGCATATACAAACTTGACTGGAGTACAGGAGCTCTAGGCAAGTGACTTTTAACATGATCACCTATGAGCTTGATAAGAAGTTTATCTCCTCTTTGACCATACTTAAGTTGTTTGGAAAGTCACATATTAACTAAGTGAGGCTAGGAAGAGACAGTAATTTAGAGAGTGCTTGAATCACTGCTGTAGGTTACACACAGCTCTACTGTGACTGTGGGTGTCCCAGGGGTGGAAGCCATACCAGCACGGGTGCCTTTGTTGCTATAGCCCCAGTGGCTTCCTAGGTGATGGGGTCCTAAACGTTCCCAGATTCATGTTCAGCAGGTCAGGAGGTGGAAAGATCTTGAGGACATATAGAAGCAACACGCTGTACACATTGACCTAGGTTTGAACAGCCCTGCCTTGGCAGGTCTGGTCCTGAAGACATTAGTTTGCATAAATAGTCCTGTTGTCTTCAAATTGTACAATGGTGAAATCCTTCTAACTTCTTCCAGGGGTGCGAGGACTGCAGGGAGAGGCCCTGAATGAAAGACTACTGCGCAGGAATTGCCTCAGCCGCAAGAGCCTGATCTGAATCTCTCATGGGGACAGAATAATGTTTAATGTATTCCTGGGTACAAGCAGTGCCATCTCCTCTGCTGATGCATATACAAGGTTGTCTCCTTTACAGCAGTCCCAATAATAAACAAATAAATATTGACTTCATTTTCACATGCTTAACTGGCCATATTGTCTATCCCAGAAAATCCATGGGATTTCTTAAAGAGCTTTGTTACTCAATTCATTTTAAATGGCGATGAATCCACAGCTGCAGTGTTAATAATAAATGATATCATTTTCAGGAAGTGTTAAGATGAAGCGCATTCGCTGCTGCCATGATAACGCTGAGTACATCAGCCTCCCAGCATGCTTGTTTTCCTATGCATACTTCAGCTTCCACGCTGAAATTTCAACCCTTGGTCCTAATCCTGTTAACTCTTAGCCATGTGAGTAATGCTGCCTCAGCTAAGTGTGCTTCAAGATAGCTACTCCTGCATGTGACAGCATGCACAATCAGGCAAGTGTAAAAATAATCTGTATAAACACACAGACTTCCACATCCCACTTTATTTTCTCTGCTAAATAAAGGTCTGTCTCCCTTGATCATCGCTGGACTTTCATTGTCGGATGTGAGCCAAGTGTTCAACCTGAAGTAACCATGACTTTATAACACCAATCAAGGGGTGTAAAACACCCAATGCCGGCTGAGTGGTTTGGTGATAATGAACTATGCTTAGAGCATTTACACAGTGTGGTTTCATCTTCGCAATGCCTATAATGTGAACTGTGGACTCATACTACCCTAAGGGTAATACATAGGGGACTTGAGTTAGGCTAGAGAAAATAACCTTTCTCTTACTCAGTTTGCTCTAATTATGGTCTGAGTTGAGTTGCACCACTTTTTTTTGCATATTCTTCATCTTGTTTAAACCATAACCTTTTGGGCTAACATTCTCCATGCCAGATGACTACCTCAGTCTGCTTCTAGAGAGATGTTTATGGCCATTCAAATCCTAGGGATGTTTTTCCTAAAACATCTTTCTCATGGAACATGTAAGAAGCCAGGAACTTAACGAAGCCAACGATAAGATATGTGTAAAATCTAGTTTCAAGCATGTCTCTTTTGTACCTCCTGTGAAAAATATCCAGATTCAGCCAAGCTATGAGCCGTTGGAGAATCATAGTTTGCACAGACCTGGTAGAGGCTTGCAAGTTTGGCATCTGCTTGATGTTTACTCTGCAGAGACGGCGCTTTGGCTTCAAGGGCTCGGTGGGAGGTTTCTGCCAACACTTCTTCATGCCTGCTGGCGCAGGCACAGAGACCTGAGCCCTACAGCATTTATCTCCTTGACCCAAAACAGCAAGGAGAAGTGTCCTTGATTTCTGCAGGTGGCATAAATAGGTGGGCTAAAGCAGCCCCGAGAGAAAGACCGAGGCCGAGGATTTGGGGTGGAGAAGACATGCATTGTAAGAAACCTGGTCTGGGAGCTGGGATGGGAAACTGGTGCTGGCGTGACATGTAGCCAACAGGTTGTCAAGAAAAACTAGGAGGTCACGCATAATCACGCATAGAAGGCATAATGAGGCCCCCCAGGGCTGGAGAGCAGGGATGAGGGCACATGGACAGCTGGGGGTGGTGGCATATGAATAGGTGACTAGGGAGGTTGGCAATGGGGAGTACAATGAGAAGGTTGTGCTACGGAGATCCCACCGAGCTGGTGGGGAGCCCAGCATCATGTGGAAAGCAGCATGCGCTCATGTTGTTGAAGAGTATGATTATGTCAAGAGAGACTTACACAATCAGCCATTTCCTGATTTTGAATGCTTGTGTTTGCTACCTTAACATTCTTTTTAATGGAGCTCTTTGTCAGCAAGAGGACTATCTATTTTGCTGCAAGCTGGTGCCAAAGGAGCATTACGACACTCTGATATGGAAGTCACAAACAGTGAATGAAGTAGTTGTTGCACTTATTAAATTATGATGAAATATCTCCATGTTATTTATTTGTGTTGCATCTGTATATGAAGGCAGTAATTCTGTTAAACCTCAGCTACCTCAGAGGAGGACAGTGAATTAACGTGGATGAATGAAGAGCTGTCTGACTAATGGACTTTCAATATAGATAATGCCCAGGAACAAATTCAGCATTGCTTTGGATAACAGAAAAGTCTTAAAAAAAAAAACAACAAACCCAGAACTTTTGGTAATTGAAATTCACTGATGTGGGAATATTTTTTCATGCAGATATTTACTCTTTTCTTTAATATACAGTGCCCTATTAATTATCGAGAGGATACAGGCATGATTCTGTATTGATGTATGGTACAAAATGAAGGATCAAGATTTGATTCGTACCGGTGTACTTGTCTAAGCATTACCTAGTGATGGAGCAAGGAGAGATAAAAGTGCAGCTCAGCAGAAAATTGCCAGAGCTCCTAAACTCCTTTTTTCTCTTTCATTTCTTGACAGCTGCAGCAGCAAAGACAATATCCAGGACTGCAGAGATTAACCTCTGTGGTAGCACCACTGGTTTGTTTATCCAGCACTCTGCACTAGCCATAAATCCAGCTCAAAATCCAGCAGGAGATGGCCCTGAGCACCCTGCATAGCTGACCCTGCCTTGAACAGGAGGCTAGGGAGGAGGATCTCCAGAGGTCCCTTCCTCCGCTGATGAAAGCTGGTGGCCTTCCTGTTGCAGGCACATCCGTGCAGGACACCCAGAGCCTTGTGGTGTTGGTGGCACCCAGGAGGTGGGACAAGGGGTCAGCGGATCTCTGAGGAGGCTTAGGGAGGGTCATCACTTTCAGGGAAATGGAGGATGAATCAGTATGCCCAACTGCTCTATGCACTGGAATGCTATTTATGCTGCCTATCTCTGAGCATAAGAGTTCAAGAAGCCTTTATCCTTTGTTGTCTGTGGAGGGAGATTAGCCCAAGCAGAAGGTGACTCAGAGCATCCAAGCTGGTCTTCTGTTCTGAATCACCTCCTGGGACAGCTCTCCTGTGATTAAGGAGGCAGCTGATAGATACTGAAGGAGCAACTTTCCTAAGTGTTGTGCTGAAAGATGTCTATGCATCTTCCTTTTTAAGGCTGTGGATAACAGATGAGTGTTTTCAAACCAGCACAGGAGAAGATCATCGGTCAAATTTGTGAACCTAACCCGAGGACAAAAAGTGGGCTGAATGGGTTGCAAGTGAATACAGAATTTCATTCTCAGCCTCCTGTGACAGGCAGATTAACCATCTCCAGCAGGAAGTCTTCAGTGTTAGCAGAGTGGAGAGGACTCCTCTTAACTGGTGAGATATTTTTAGTTTTAATTTTTGAGAGAGAGGGAGAGGGAGATGTGGCACTGAGGGCCATGGCTGGTGGGCATGGTGGTGATGGGTTGACGGCTGGACTAGATGATCTTAGTGGGCTTTTCCAACCTTAATGATTCTATGATTCTAGGGGGCTCAAAGCAATTTATTAAACTGAATTACTGTGAATACGCAGCCTTTCTACATGTTCATTTCAGGTTAGCAATCTGCAAAAATACTCACTCTGCTGAATATTTAAAAGTGTGCAATAAAATAACATTTTAAGGAAGAAAACAAGGGAGTTTAAGCCAAAATATTCCTCATGGTTTTATCACAGGGTATCAAATGAGAAGTAATAATTACATGTGACCAGTGGGGCAGAACTGCATTCACCAATGGATGCCTTTTCAGTTTCCATGGGCTGTATTTTTGCCGAGCAGTTTTAGGCAATGGCCTTTAGTGAAACTTTCATGCAAGGCGGGAGGTTTGACAGACCGCGATTCAGCAGTGATTTTATGGCAAGTGCGTTCTTTTTCCATTGGCCTCAGAGGTCTGAGACTGTAGCAGTCTTCATTTTTCCACTGACAGACGTTAGATGAGTGGGTGCTAGGAAGGCTGGTTACGTACCTCGCGAATGTGTGCTTGCTGGCTGCCAAACAGAGCAAAGAGCAGCCAAATCCTCCCTGCCTCTTGGTTGGGGGGGCTCAGAGAATTTTCTTCACTCTGTTCTGTGGGTGATTGAAAAAAGAAGAAAGAGGAGACATTACTGTCACTGATACTGTCCTTGATTTCTCCTCCTCAGACAGTTTAGCCAAAAGATTCCAAAGCTGCTGAAGGAAAAGAGGAAGAAAGGAAGGTAGACAGTATGATGATATAAACTTTGTTTCTCAAGGAAACTAGGATCAAAAAAAGTTCCTAGGCCTCTTAGTAACAGAATAAACCATGGGAACATGACTTAATTCTACACCGTGGGCTCAGAAACTAAGAGGAATGAATCCCATGTGTATTGATTATTTTTAAAACGCTTGCAAGCTCCAGTTCAGCTTTATGATTATTTGGTGACTTGTTCCTGCCTGGAGCGGAAAGTTTGACACTGAGCTCCCACAGATATATAGCATATTAGAGGTCCCTCAGGTGATCATAATGCAAAAACCAGGAGTAAGTTACCTCTGCTGTGGGTCTCCAGCACTTCTAGGGACTTTTTCTGCTGTTCCCATGAATAATATTTCCTCAGGACCCCACCAATATGAGCTGTGCTTGAGTGAGCACATCCAAGAGCAATTTGCCAGAATTCACTGTTACACCTGATATGTTTGCAAAAATTGACAGAAGCTTCTGGATGAAAAAAGGGATGCCTCAACACCACATAATAGGTGAGTGTAGCAAGCCGCAGCAGAATGCAGCGCAGGACCACTTCCACTCTGGCTTTGGGTGCCCCCCGCACTGGATGATCCACTGCATGCAGTTTTTATGAGGGACACACTGAAAAGGGTGATGTCAAGAAACTCGCTGCCTTCTATGAATCTGAGTCCTTGTGAACAGAGGTTTATAATGGACTGTACGGAACAAGCTGAAGCTGTATTCTTATTAGCTTTCTTTTAAGATTATTGCTGAGAACTTTCTAAGCTTTCTTCCCTAGAGATCTACAGATTCTTATTCTCATAATAGGTGCAGGCTGGGGGATTACACCAGCAGTGCAAGAATCCTCCTGGGAATAATTACGCTTCCTTTCTCCTTCCCTTTGTCTGCTGTATCTATTTGGCAGCACTTCTGCGAGGAGTCGTGTGCATACGTAACTTTAATCCCATTCAGCAGAGGGAGTCAGATGCTAAAATCTCTGCATACACAGCAGCCCCTCAGGACCCAGAGCTGTGTCTGCATGTCGATGTGCAAGCACTCAGCTCTCTGCTGAACGCTAGGCTGGGACGGGGTCTATGCAGGTGTCCCACTCTCAGCTGGGCTCTGCTGCAGTGAGAAAAGAAGAGCAGCAGCAGCAGTGGTAAAATAATTAACAGTCACTGTTCTTTGGCACTGCCTGGTGGGTTATCATGGTGAGGCACTGGAACAGGTTGCCCAGAGAAGTTGTGGGCTCAAGGCCAGATTGGATGAGGCCCTGGGCAGCCTGATCTGGTAGGCCGTAACTCTGCCTATGTTAGGGGGTTTGGGCTGGGTGGCCTGCAAGGTCCCTTCCAACCCAAACCATCCTATGATTCTGTGGTCTTCCTCCATGTCTGTATGGTCCCCAGGACTCTTTGGCAGACATCATTTGCAGCAGAGCTGGCCTGCCATTTGTGAGACATTTGTTTCCATTTTGTGATGCATTTTCCTCTCCTGTGTTCGTGGAGAGCTGGTGCTGTAGTGCTGCTTTGGTGGCCACCTGCTTTCTAGGGAGGAAAGGGGAGCTGACCTGAGCAGTGAACCTGGCACACCGAGGCACGTACACCTCCAAAACCTGAGATGTCTGTTCAGAAACAGGATGTCACACAAATCTGTGATGCAAATTCACTTTCACTCCTTAACCATACCAACAACCTACCCCAAGCCAGAAGCATGGCTGCAGCCGAGTGCCCAGGCCTGCAACAAGATCCTTCTCCCACACTGGCCATCTTGTGTGCTCTTGTATCCCAAGCAGCTGGACGTAGAGCAGGGAGAGCACTGACAGCTTTTGAGCCACCCTGCTGGCCTCTCATGGGGAAATGAAAGCCAAATGTGTGTGCTGAGACGATGGCTGTGGTATGAATCAGTGATGAGAAGTTAAGAGATGCTAATGACTGGTACTTTGGGGGCAGGCCTGATGGGGGAATTGGGCCCGCGTGGCTTCTCCAGCTTTCTTTCAATTATTTGATGAGAACACTTTGATCTAAGAAAGACTGCAGGATCTGAAAATCTGCTTGGAATGCTCATCCTGAGAGTGGTAACTGAGTTTTCAGTATTTATGGTAGCACCTGGAGCCATAATTGTGTGTGTGCTATAGACGCTAAGATGTGGTAGCTCAGCTTGAAACTCAGCTTGGCCATTAGCTCCATGTAGAGGAGAGCAGGGAGAATGAAGGGGAGGATGCTCAGAAGGCTTTTGTGAAACCTGTTTATTTTGCTCATGATGGAGGTTTGCATCCTCTACAACCAGCATCTTCACAGAGCCGTCACACCAAGATGACCTGCAGCTCTTCTCTCACACAATGGGCAACTGCTTGCCCCAGAATAATGCCACGACAAGTGGAATGAGGTTTGTCGCTCCTCTCATCTGCCCTCCTGCCCCACGTGTAATGCCAGACGGCACATACACTTTTTCCTACTGCTGATGGAAATAGGGTTGTTCTCTTTGCAGGCAGTGGAGGAACGAGTCCACGGCCCTAAGCTCTTTGGCAGACATAGGCCCTGATATAGAGATCAAAATGGAGGCCTCATTCCCTAACAGTGCCAGGTGCACACCTATAGCCTACAGCAAGGTGCAGCAGTGGTGCAGGTTCAAGCCCGGAGCTGGGACCGCAGGTCTTCAAGGCCAAAATTTTAAGGGGAACTGGAGATGGCACACACAAAGTTATGAGGCATAAAAGAGGCTCCTAGACCACACTGTATTCCTTCCCACACAAAGAACCCTCCATGTCAGAAGTACATCCAGAACATCAAGCCCGTGTATGGGCTTTGGCAGTCCCACGGGGCATCCCCGGAGGACACAGAGCCCAGCGAGGCCGCGTTGAGGTGCTGCCGCGGTGCCCCGCGGCAGGACGTCAAACCGCAGAGCCGTCCCGATCCCCCCAGGCGGGGTCAGGCGGCCGCCTCTCGGGCCGGGGTGCTGCGGGGGGCACGCCGCCCCCTCGTGTCGCCCCCCGGGGCGGGACCCACACGTATACCGGGGTGGCTCCGTCGCTCCCCGCCGCCCGAGCCCCGCCTCGGCCCCGCACCCGGCGGGGCGGGGGACGGGGGGCGGCGCTGGCT